>JAYKKM010000249.1:1022500-1622500 GCA_035772405.1 Chrysogorgia sp. JL179-B06
TGGCGGGTTTTAAATTCACCTGACGTTATACCAATATATGATTTTGTCTGTGCGTTGTCGTCTTGGGTGATTTCGGCCAGGTAAATCACACTCTTTGCCAAACAGTTTCTAGCGCACAACGACACCGCACGAGACATCAATACCGAACTGAAAGACATCGCCACAAAACTGAAAATCGGAAACCGCATCGAAACCATGGCAGAATCACAAGCCTTCATTTCCCTGAAAGACCATAAAGATGATTTCGAAACACATCCAAAATGCCGATTGATAAACCCTGCGAAAAGCAACCTAGGGAAAGTGAGCAAAGCAATTCTAGACAAGATCAACTAATTACTAATACTACATCGCTATTATATTTTTTAATTAAGAACTTTAATGAAGTAAATGCTGTTGATATTGAGTGTTTGGAGTGATACTTTTCAATGTGAATAACAAACATGGTCACACCACATATTCTATAACTTCATAGAATCTTGTTATCATAAGCTTTAAAGCATGTCGTTTCGATATTTCCTGTGAAGGAAGTCAGTGACCTCTTTCTTTGCCTTGTCAGTTCCTTTCTGATAGCTGTTGATATACTTCTGTGCAACTAGCTCACCAGGTTTGAACTTTTTATCAGCCCACAGATATTTGAGCACAGACTTCCTTCCTTTATCTTCAAACCATTGCTCTTTAAGAACAAACTGGGCTACTTTCAGTTGGTCATACCTGGAGCTAGGATTTTTGTGCTTTTTAGTAGAATGGACATCAAAAGCTTCTCTACTTTTGTACATAGATCTGTTCAACTCTAACAAGTTTGTGCTGCATGACACCAATTCTACCATTGCAAATGATGACTGTGCTGATGCATATTGCTTTACTGGCCTGACAAGAAACTCTTCCACCCATTATCGCCAGCTAACTGTCTGCCCTTCTTTCCATCCAAATTTATTGTTCGGTTCTGTTGGTACATTTTCCTATAGGCCAATGGCCATTTGGCAATACTATTGACAACTTGTGTAAAAGCTTCATCTCTGTAGTTTTTTTTTCCAACTGTAATATAAAGAGCTGGACAAAGCATCCATACTCCTTGAATTGCGATACCATTGCCATTACGTATTGATTCTTTATACCACCTTGTTATGGGTATGAGCTCATTGATTATCTGGGAATGGAACTGAAATTGTTTATCATTTTGTCAACAGTGTGAAAGCCACTATTCAAATTTTTTCAGTAGGATTTCATTGTGTGAAGAAGTTCTATCAAAGCATTCTTTGAGCTCATCAGCAGAAGGAAAAATGGTGGATTCTTCAAATGTCTTGACCATTGCAATAGATAGACCATCATCAAAGTCCAGTAGTGCCTCTTCATTATTATTGTAGTTATTACTCGGATAGCCGAGTCTAGGTTTCCCGCGATATTATTTTTGGGGTTGAGATTTGGCCCCAAAAGGCTTTGCGAAACTCAACGTCGTACCCAGGCTTTTCACCCGCTCGGCAGACTATATTACATGTGGACCAGTGTCTTCTTTCTTTTCGTGGTTAGAAGCCGAAGCTAGTGTTTTTGGTATTACAATGAATGCCAAACTTACAAAACTAAAAACGAATATATACTTGAATACAACGTTACCTGTGTCATTGAATTGCTCAAATGATCTAAATAGAAGCACAAAGAACTTACTTGACGAAGCCAAGTTGCAAGTGTCAGGTAAACATTCACCCGAGGAGACTCGACATTAATATAAACGCTGTATGCAAATTATACGTTTGTATTGAGGTAACTTTATTAATATTTATGATTTGTTTTATTGTTGCCTATATTGTTTGTGTTACAAATGTCGTGCAAAATAAATTCGATGTGATTCAACATATCGTTTCATCAAGTATGTCTTTTATATTATCAATTGTTCATGAACAGTCGCATGTTTTGCCTAATAAATCAGAAAGCACGTTGCCATCGAATAATCCTGCTTAACATTGTACCTGTATATGAGAATGTAAAAAGTTCCCAGTTATCAGTAAAAAGTTTCTGCTGATATTGACCCAGAGACTTTAAAAACAAAGGAATGTAGATCTTGTCATCTCGTAATATGCTAAATTTAATGTGATTGAGGTAAACAACCGCCACTGTACCCAACTATAATATTGCAAATGGTTCACTGAAAATATTTGATTTACGTGCAAGAGATTCATTCGGCATGGCCCACCCTTGTGGAACATGTGTATTGTTAGAAGTAAATTCAGTTATCGACTTGGTAGAATATTTCAAAAATTTATATAAACCTGATGTTTTATTTGAGATTAAAGGCATTGAAATTACTGTTGCTCAATTTACACGAATTACAAAAATACATACGAGCACATCTGAATCAGGTCACTGTTCATCGACATGTTACAATGAGACATTTAATGACCCTCTATTCGATTTGCTTTTCTACTATTACAGCATGTACTTACTGGAATGATCTGACATTGGGTGTTATTGCAGAACATGGTGTTTTTTTACAATAATTCCTTAACAGTTGGAAATGAGTTTACATGTGATTATTTACCACAAACAGTAACATTAAGGCATCATTGCCATTGTACAACTACGCAGTTGAAGTTGTGAGTTACATCACCAACCACCAATTTAATACTCTGGTGTATATTAAATGACCTTATAACATCGACATAATATTATGGTATTAATTAAAGAAACAGCAAACCCAATTAACACTGGCGTCTGAAGTAAAGGGCCTCTACGACCACACAGTTGGATTTGTGACACTAGCTATTTGTGACACTAGCTAAACCATCAACCACCAATTTACTACTCTGGTATTAAATGACTTTGACATAACTGGTATCATAATATAATGAAAGAGAAGACAAATTAACACTGGAGTGGAGTAAAGTGCTATTAAAAGGCAACAGTCAGACAGAAATTCACTGGCATAATTCCCATCACTGCACTAGGCCATTGAAAATATTATGATTCATGATTACAAACTCAGTGGAATTTCAAGTCACATTATGCAGCCAAAGAAATTACCACATTCCAATGTCCACCAAAATAACTTTGCTTTAACCACATGCTTGAATCGATGGAATCATGCATTGTGATTGTAACATTGCCATTATCAAACCAAGCAACTGTCAATAAAGGTCAAAGCTGCGAACTTGATTCACTACGTATGTTTTGCCATTCGTACTGTACATCTCACTTTTATAAATAATTTTCATGTGGAGTTGTTAAAGAAGACTATAAATAGCAAAAATGGTCTGAATATATCGAACATAAACAGTGTGACTGTCTTATAAAGAATGAACATGTTCTGTTGCCATGGCAATTACAAATCATCAGATATATGTCATAAATAAATCATTATCCTGGTCCAAATATCCAATGAAAAATAAATTGTGAACACCATCAAAACAGCAACTGAAATTAACTAGAATACTGCATATGTACACAAAATGTCACAATACTGTGTCATGTACTTCACTTCAGTTTAATAATTGACAGTAAAATACCATATGCAGTAAATGTTGTCCAGATCTAGGTTCTCCATACATGTATAATATTATCCTTTGTAATATAAGTGAGCATGTTTTCCAATTCCAACTGTCTAACATGCCCATTGGGGGCCAAGGAGAAGAAAGAAGCATATCACACCATTGTACGACATTTGGCGATTGTGATACGACAATATACCGACGGCTTTTTGAAGGCTTGCTTACTTTCTTGGTCACTGTCTTGCTGCTTGAAAAATAACCATCTGCCATATTGAAATTGTTCAATATGGCACATGGTTATTTTTCAAGCAGCAAGACAGCAAGTGTATTTCGTACTAATTTCTAAACAAATTGTAAATTTTGATGTTATGTCGTTTTCTGACAATCAGAATTCTGTAAAATCTTCCCCCAATGTCCAGGAAATGGCATTTCAGAGACTTTAGATTTAAAAATTTTCTGGGAGAGCATGCGGCGCTGGACTCGTATCTTCGGCACTTGTACTAGGGGGCCCCTGGGCCCTGATATAACGTTACACCAAAGGCGTGTTTTGAAAAAAATACCTACGAAAACGAAGACCGATTTCGCAATTACGAAAACGAGGACTATTTATTAAAATTTCCTAAAATTATTACCTTATTACTGTATGCATTGTGCTCTTCCACGTTTCGTTTAAAGTGCATATAACGTTAAAAAAAGTTTGTGATAAATAAATCCACCATACCAAGACGATCAAGACAAGGTATAATATAGTTTCTTCAATAGATAAATCGGTATTTTTAAAGTCATGGCTGGGAGAAATTAGTATGCGTCCGAAAAGGTCTTATGACATCAAACAGCAACACCCCACAAAAAATCTTTTTACGAGTTTCAGTCGGCAGAAGTTATATTTTAGACGTGTTCAATTTAACACAGACAAGTAGAATCATAACTTTTAGCACTTATCAGTTTAAATTAATTTCAAACAACCAAATTTAAGTCTCGCAAATCTAATTAAAATGATTTGTTTATATGTAAATGTGATCAATGAGAAAACACCAAAGACATAAATTTATTAAAATGTCATCATGTTTTAATTTCGTATTGAGAGTGCGTTATTAAAGTACAGGACTAATTAACCATTTCGCCAGCTGACCAGGGTGATTTTAGTAGGCACCCAATGGCAAGACATTATTTTGACAAGCTTGTGCGTCAGTCGGTTGAAGTGAGATTACGCCAGGGCGCTATAAAACATGGGCGGGGAAACGCGCTGATATCACGCTGATCCATGTTTGATTCATCAAGGGACTGGCACGAGCGCGCTTAATGCTCCAAGAAAAGAAAAAAACAGCTGAAAAATGGCGGAGAAAAGTGACGAAATTCTGAGAAGAAAGCATCATAATATAAGAGGTAACAATCGTGTTATCTAACTTGAATTAATAGTTTAATACTCTAAAATTATCTAACTATTGATGTTGCATATTAATTCTTAAGAATTAATACACTTAAACAATTCTCAAAAATATAGTTGCGACTGCCAAATATCTACATAAAGGTTTACAGTTTTGTTGGAGCGCATTTATTTTTAAATCGTGTTTTTGCAGCGAATTTGTAGGCAAAAGTTATTTTGAAATTAGCAATATTTTCGTTATTTCACTGGGTTTCAAACGTTTAGTATGAGCCGATGGGCTTTTACCGGCTTTTTTTAATATTAAAGATTTTCTGCACCCTATTTTGAACCGGCAGTGTGCCAGTGAAGAACTCCTTTCCCTTTGGAAAAATATATCAAATAACAGAGCAGGATAATTTTGCAATACCAGAAAACAAAACTTTAGAAGAAAAAAATACTATCTGAGATTGGAAATAATCATATATTTATGGTTATAGAAATATATTTATTGTTTGCTGGTATTTCTGAACCGAAGCCATCTAGACTGATTTAAAACTTGACAACTATAGACAAGCGACTGCCAAATATCTACATAAAGATTTCCTGTTTTGTTGGAGCGCATTTTTTTAAAATCGTGTTTTTGTAGGCAAAAGTTATTTTGAAATTAGCAATCTTTTCGTTATTTCACTGGCTTTCAAACGTTCACTGTGAGCCGATGGGCTTTTACCGGCTTTTTTTTATATTTAAGATTTTCTGCACCCTATTTTGAACCGGCAGTGTGCCAGTGAAGAACTCCTTTCCCTTCGGAAAAATATCAAATAACAGAGCAGGATAATTTTGAAATACCAGAAGAAAACAAAACTTTGGAAGAAAAAAATACTATCTGAGATTGGAAATAATCATATATTTATGGTTATAGAAAGATATCATGAGTATATTTAAGCTTAAATTTGTTGAAACTATGAAAGGTAATAAACAAATGACTTCGGTGTGTTTTACTTTAAGCTTTTTAAATAGGCTGTGACTATTTGACTATAAGGACGTCTGCGAAGGAGACCGGCAGCCAGTCAAATAAGAAGTCCCGAAACCCTGACCCTAATCCTAACCCTAAAAATATGAAGAAACAACAAAAACAAAAATTAAACCAAATTATGAAGATTTAGAAAAATGATGTCGAGGAAACCGGAAACGCAACACCATCGAAAACAATAAGCTAAAATGACCGGCTCCCGGTCAAATAGTCACTTCGTTTTAAATATTATATTATAGCATTTCGCAAGGAATCGATAAGACTTTCACATTATTCTTGTTTCGTGAAAACAATATGTTGAGTGACCCAAGATGGTTTTAGTGATTAAATATAAAAAGGAGCTATCCAGAAATATGAAGTTATTGTCTGGCTTACCTCTTTTAGCATGTCTTTTGTGCCTCCATGATTTTTTCGTAACAATAAAGTGACTGGAAAATAAGTCCAATTTGGTTTCCAAAAGTCAAAACCAAAACACTCGGTTTCTTAAATGTGCTGCAGGTGTTTGTCTTTAAATGTGTACCAGTGTTTGACCAAATCGGGGTAGCAGAACCTCCATAAATTCGCTTAAAATTTGCCAGACTTTTTTTCGCTGCTGGCAGTTTTGTACTGCGATTCGATCGAGATGTCAAACTTTACACTTCTTATATCGATTGAAAAAAATCACGTTACATTGGCTATTAGGCATACTGACAATTAACCACGTGAATAGTGAAATCCTTTCATGGCTTCTTCAGGAAAATGTCGGTATTGAAAAACAGAAGTTTCCTTTCAAACTTTTTATTTCAGTGTAGAATAAATGCATGGTCACGTGGTTAAGGTGGCTTCTTGGGTTTTCCTTCCAACTCTCTACTTTCCTATAGACCACAATGCTTTGCGTTTTTGGGGTTTTGACTTCTTTGTGTACAGTTCTTGAAATTGACAAAAGAAAATGGGTATAAACGAATTTGTGCTCATGATTGCTGCATTAGCCACAAAAATCCTGAACATAAGTTTTAGCAAATTCTAAAAGACATATGGCTAAAGCAAATCAGGAGACAGCTTTCAACCCACTGGCAATAGTCGTCTGCGGTTTAAAAGTTGTTCGTTTTGATTTACCTTTAAACGTTTTAAATCCAGTACCTTGTTGCAGAACGTCGTGTTTGTTTTCAATCCGTTTAGTTTGCAACCAACTACCTCCAAAACGCAAAGCATTATGGTACCATTACCAGGAACGTTTACTCGTTAATATTACTCGTTAATTTTACCAGAGCACTATAAAACACCAGTGTTTTATAGCGCCCTGATTTTACTTACCTAACACCCGACGATTTTACTCGTCAAGGAGAGAAATTTATTTGCATGGCAAAGGGTTAATTGACGTTTATCTACAGGGTGTATAAAAAAAAGCTCAACCTCGGAATTTCCCAAGAAATCCACTTTGTTTTTATTAGCACAAAAGATTTTAGGCCTCTGGGAATTTAACTGTTGTTGATACTTGTAAACTAAACAACTTTCCATTAAATAAATGCATAAATTTCGATTCAATTGTGCTTTACGTGCTCGAGTTTGTAGTAATTAGACAGTTATGCCCCTGGAATACGATTACAAGCTATTTTAAATTCCCAGGGGCGAAAATCTTTTGTGTTTAAGAACACAGTGGATTTCTTGGGAAATTCCGAGGTTGCGCTTTTTTGATACACCCTGTATATGAGTGTTGTACCTTGGGGTCCTCTAAAAGGCCTCGACTCGAAGAAACTGAAAATGTGTTAACAACAGGAGGGTGCAAAAGAAAACACGAATGCTTGCCTGAGCTAGGTTCTGACCAAATCGACCCTTGTTTCTTTCCAGGATCAAAACTAGGTCCAGAAGAGCTTCTTTTATATGCCTTGGTGAAGCTTTCATTTAAAACGTACACATTTAGCAAACATCATTCGATTCCGCATTACAAGTCCATAGCCCAAGTTATTTCAAAAATATGTGGCATTCATTTTCGGGCTTCATCCATTCGACGTTACTTTCTAAGGGTTTCTGGCAACGAATTCAAATCAAAGTGTTGGAAAAGAAAATGGGATTGTTCGTTGGAAATACTTTAAAAGTGAGATTGATCAATTCCTTGAAGCCTCAGAAAGTAATTTGGAACACTTGCTAAACAATCCAGAAAGTGCGACGGAATCTACCATGTATTTGACCAGTCAATGTTTAAGAAGTATTTGTACACAGGCACGTGCCGGAAATATTGATGCAACACTCGAATACGTTTGCAGTTTTACGAATCAATTTCATGCTATGGTTAAGCCATATTTGTCGACAGCTTCATCAAACTGGACCCCATGGTTCAATTCTGAAACTAATTCCATTCATTTGTACCATTTTACACTGTCTCCTGGATATGCTGATAAAGAGGTCAAGATATCCACAACGTCTAAATTGAGTTTTTATACTTACGGAATTGAGAGAAAAGTCGAATATTAATCTATTCCAAAAGGTGCCGTAATCCGTGAATAGTGTGAAATCGTTAACGGAATTGCTCAACCTAATTGATGGATGTGGAGTGTGCGACGGTTGTGGAAACACTGAATATTTCCAGGATTTTACTTCAGATGACGGGAGTAGCATTTTCAAGAAAAGGATAACGGATAACTTAGCTAAAATGAAGGAAGAGTTCGATAAAATGAAACCTTGATGGCTTAATTTTCGATGAGGTGAAGATAAACGAAGGCCTAGTATTTGACAACAAAAACTGGGAATTAATTGATTTCACAGATTTATTGGACTACAACTTAGGCAATGATACAACTACAGAGACAAATTGTCAAGAAAACCTTGCAACACACATTCTGCAATTCTTCTTTCGCAGTACATTTTTCAAGTTCGATTATCCATGTGCCTTTTTCCAACTAAAAATACCACATCTTTACAGTTGAACAGATTATTCTGGCTGGGTGTGAGCATGCCACACAATTACGGATTTTTGAAGTTTTACTCTCGTGCTGCGATGGTGCATCATCAAATACCGGAGATACGAATACAGGTTTTTGTGAAAATAAATTTTCGGGCATGCCATTTTTCTTTTCTGATTCACCTCATATCAAAATTCAGAAACAATCTACACAGCAGTGGTCACAAGGAAAACCATTGGTATACGAGGACTTTGTATTTGAAAGGAAAATATATTCTTTGGGACCATATAGATATGCAGTGTACAGGAGGGTGAGTCAAAGGCACCTTTATATAACCGATCTTCGGAAAGCGCACGTCAACCTTGATAGTGTTAGCAAAATGCGAGTAAAGCTTGCTGTTCAAACGTTGTCATCTAAAGTAATTAAAGAAATGGAATGTGAAAATGAAATAACAAAACAGACTCGGCAATATGTGAGGATTTGTGAAGTGTTCTGGAACGTCTTTAACAGCCCAAAACCTATTAAAGATATTGCAGATACTTGTATGGCAGAACTGAACACCGTTGGAGTTTTTCTGTGCATGGGATGTTTGGTTATCTCAACAATACAAAAAAAAAGAAGGCAGATCGAGCGAAGTATTTTATTTCTTGGCAAACAAAAGTTTGATCTGGAGGTGAGTTATAGAAGCAATTGCTGTGCTGTACTGTACTGTACTGTACCATTTTTTCTTCTTTTAAGGCAATACAATTTATGCTTTGAATGAATTGTTAAAATTTATGAAGACGGATGGTTTTGTTGCCGAATACGGTAAAGATTTGTACCTCAATTTAAAGAGAATAAGCCAAGACCACGTGGAGTCATATGTCTCAGCACAAAGGCAAATGTGTGGTGGGACACAAAATATGACAGGCTATACATACGGATACTATGATAATATATATTTTCAAAAAATATACAATATAAACAGTTTAACAACTCTTCGTTCCTCTCGATTGGTGATGAAAAAGCAGACAAACGTTTATGAAGTGGCTGAATCCTTGCCCTATCTGACCAATACAGAAAAACTACCAAAACGAGAAGCCAACGACTCTATTTGGGAAACTGTTTCATGGTTTATTGAAATATGATTCTTTTTATAAACATGAATTTCATTTAATAAATATTTATAAATAATTTAATTAATTAAATAATGGCGACTTGCACAAAAAGTCATGTGACCTCAATTCTCTTAAAATATATAAAGTAGATATACATTTATAACCAGAAAGAACACAGGCTAGTGTTTCAAGGAAAATTTCGGACTTTCGGTTTTCAAACATTTGATTGTCTTTGAGAAAACGGCAATTTTGCTGTTGGTCGTATGCATGCACAAATATCCTATAAAACATCTTTTAAAGTAAAGCCTGATTACCTGACTTTGGTGGTTTGAATGCAAAGATTTATTTTTGAATGTGATTTTGTACATGTATAAAACTTCATTTTGGTCACGTTACAATGTTGCCAGTTACATGTTGCTATTTTCTCAAAGTTAAAATAAGTTTTAAAATTCCATAGGGTTCTACAATCTTGGACAAAAGTCATTGGGACACGCCACGCACACGTTCATGTTTACGCAAAAATTTACATATAGCACCAAAACCCCTCCCCCTAATCAATGTTGACGGATATAAATGGCAAATATGTGTGAAAATACATTATATTTGAAACAGTGAACAACATTGAAAGGGAGGAGCCAGGAGGGGGTTGCTAGGCATCGATCGTTCAAGCTGAACCCGCTGAAGCAGAACAAAAGGTTATAAGTGAAGAATGTGTTGTTGTGTCCTAATACTTTTGTCCAATTTTAGGAGGATTTAAGTCATGTGACCTCTAAGTGCAAGTCGCCTATTGTCACTGTTACACTTCTACACATTAATCTCACTGTTCTGTTACACACCATCAAATTAATTCTCTTATATCATATTATACATAATTAAATTTTATAATTTTACATACTGTAATTATTGTAATTATGATAAATAACTGACATTGTGAATGGAATAAAAACATTTATAACATAAAACAACCTCTAAAAGTGAGGAATGACGAAAATTATATTAAGGAAGATGAAAAACATTATCTGTTGATATTCGGACCTACTGAGAGATCTAAACTGGCTTAACTTGCAAAAAGGAGAATTACTGGCAGTTACTAAAAATCGCTGTTATAGAAAATGGAGCAAATACTGAAATTACTGAATTTATGACTGCAACAAAACTGTTAAATACAAGTAAAAGAAATGTTCAAGTACAGTACTATTTCATTTTTAAGAGGTAGCTACAGGTTTTTTGTTTTTGTTATACAAATGTCGAGAAGATATATTGATCAAAGAAAAAGATGTAGCTCGAAAGAAAATTTACGTCCCTACCCAGTACTGTATCATTGAATCTGGGTTGGTGCTCTTTACTCAGTTCTTGTGGTTTAGAGTTAACATCCAGTCAAAGTAATGTCATCCTGTATCACACACTTGACACTTAGAACACTTTTGGAGTTGTATGCTACAGGAAGTCCTATGTTCGAATGATTCAAGTGGAGCAGTTAATTCGTCTGTCAATAACACTGAATATTTAACAACATTGAGCTACCAGCTACTAAAGAACATTCTGGTCAGGTGTGTAAGAGTTAAAGATAACAAAGACATTCAAGGATGACCCACACACTTGTATAAAAAACTAACAGCAAATGCATTGAAGTTTAAAAACAGTCTTAAAGTCTTAAAAACATCGGTTTGACAAAGGCGTTTAGGAGAATAAGCTTTCACGGCCTGGTACATTTTTATTTTCCCTTTAGAAACAGTTCAATTTCTTGTTTATTCACATACATCAGTTGGCCTTGCAGATAAAAACATACCCAAACATTGGCTGCAGATTTTGAGTGAATGCAGTGAACTGCATGATTTGTGGTGCAAAGAACTTCGTGGAGATGAAATATTTATAGCAGTCTGTGTACTGACTCTGCATTTGAAGGATTATTACTATGTTTGGAAACAAGAGATCATCATCAGAAATAAACTACACTTGAAAGCCCAGAAGTGATGCTAATCAATTAGACAGTCGTCTAGGAAAAGTCAAGAAACAACCTACAGAAAAAGCAAAAATTAATGAATAGGTGAAAGATTTTTAGAAAAAATTCTAAAGATTCAATTTATGTAGCTATGTTTTTAACTGAAAGTTTTGAAAGGAAGAGAACTTTCAAAAATGTTACCATCATTAAGGTTACCTAGCTTTTCAGGAAAGAATAAGAAGAGACAAGTTGATGAGGTGCAGAGAACCTCAAAATACATACAATATATGTATAGTATTATGTTATGCTTCATTCTAATATACGTACATGTAAAGGCATCAGGATTAGTTTCCTTTGTGTCTGTTGTTAGTGTCGATTATAATGGCTAAGCTTCATTTTATATTTATACTTATAGGTCAACCTGGGCACTATAAAACATGCATGTTTTGCACTCTGATGTCACTTATCACTTTTTGCTTAAAACTTAAAGGTTGGGTTACAGTCCCTTCTGCGCATGTGCGGGGTTTGTTTACGTTTTCCTTGTTTTGTTTATGTTGGGAGACTCCACACCGGAAATAACAATATGGTGATTTAAATCCTTTGATTTCGAATTCCAATCTATTTTGCTACGCTGGTAGAGATGTCTCTAAACTGTATTTATTTCACACGCACAACATGGAAGAAATTCAAATAAGAAAATAATTGAGTAAATATGAAGTGGCGAGACACCAAGACTATGATGCCGTGAAATACGAATGAAATTCTCGAGGGTACCAAAGAATCAATTTATTCTGGTAAGCATTTTATAAAATACAACAAATCTTTGACCATTTAAAGGCCTTCCATGTTCTTTAATACATGCTCGGATGTCGATTTTTTAGCCGTGTGTAAACGGTAAACTCTAACAACACCGGAGGCAATGTCAAGCATATTTTTATACAATGCAAACAAACGCTCTTTCAGTAGTAAAAGTCTCAAGTAAGAAAAAAGAACTTTATATATATATATATATATATATATAGATAAGTAGCAAGTTCGAAAACATATGAGTAGAGTGCTCAATACCGAGGTAGAGCGGAATAGTAAGACAAAAGGACAAACTTGGGTTACTTCATTCGAACTTTAATCACTTCGAATGAAGTAACCCAAGTTTGTCCTTTTGTCTTACTATATATATATATATATATATTACTTTAAATATGTACTGTACCTTATTATAGTGTGGTGTATTTATAGTGTTTAAAATCGAAGTGTAAAAAATGTCGAAAGCCGTGCGAGTTTACTGTATTAAAGAACATGGAAGGGGCCTTTAAATGGTCAAAGGTTTGTTGTATTTTATTAAATGCTTATAAAAATGAACTGATTATTCGATTCGGCGGCGATTCCCCAGAGGTTTTCGAAGCATAGTAGCCGTAGAAATTGACCAGGATTTTCGCCATGTCTCGTGCATGTGAAATAAATACAGTTTAGTCTTTAGAGGCATCTCTACCAGTCTAGTATTGTATCTTAACTTAGCTGGATCCAATAGCAAAGTTGATTAGGATTCGATATCAAAGGACTTGAATCGCCAGCTTGCGATAAAAACAACGTGGAGTCTCTCAACATAAACAAACGTGAATAAAACATAAACAAACCCCGCACATGCGCAGAAGGGACTGTAACCCACCTTTAATCTTAATTTAAGAGTGTTGTTTTTACCATAGGCGGATCTAGGGGTGGGGTGCAGGGGGGTGTGCACCCCAAGAGAAAATTAGCACACCCACAGAAAAAGTCAGCATCAACCAGTATATATTAAAATTTTCATGATTTATGGCATTTTCGACATCATTTAAGGTGGTGGTGGATGGGTGCACCCCCTGAAAAATCTCCCCCCTCCATCAGATGAGCCTAGATCCGCCCCCTGGTTTTTACCATTCAAAGATAAAATTCATATCTTCTAGCATTGTGTAATATCTTCTATTGAATTAGGTTGAATCATAAATATTTAAGTATATATTTTTAAGTATGTTGTAGTACAAAATTTAGTGGAAAAAGAGAGTCTTAGGGCTGACACCAACAACAGTTGTGACGGAAACTATTGTACACTAGCAATACATCAAGAGCAATTAAATCTGAAATCAAGGCAGAAGTCGGTGCAACAAAGTCAGAATATTCATTTATAGTGATATTTAAATTTGTGAAACGTTTCCATTGCAAAACTGGCCAATATTTTGAATTTTATTTATTAACATTGTTTGTCTGAACCAATCAGAATGCAGTGATTGTGTCATGCATAATATAATAATAAATGTAATTAGAACTGCAACAAATCCTTGTTCACCCTAATGCTATGCCTTGATTTATTATTTTGATACCTTTACAAAATACATAATACTATACATACCAAAATGTAAGATATCTTGTATATTCTACATATTTTGGAGAATATTCTTCAAAGAATCGTTGCCCCAGTTTTTAACATGGAGGGGGAAAAACAGGCAATACTCACTCCAGAAATACTGTAACTTTTATTGTTGAATTATTTCTAAAAAATATTCCTATCTTTCATTTTACCTCTAATAGACAATCCTAAACATTGTCAGGGTTTCTTTTAGCCAGTCCGGGAACTTTCTGCCGCCTTGAAAATTTGAAACCCTGATTTGAAATATCTATTTTTTGAATCCCTACTGGTGCTCAAGGGTGTAAAGAAACAGAACATTTTTGACTGGAATATCACACTAATAAACAATGTAAACATGAAGTGAGATATCCAATTCAACATACATATATTGCAATTAATTATACAAATATAATATTTGTATAATTAAATGAGCTTATGACATAACTAAGGTTAACAACAAGGAAACCGGGTTGCATCACAAGATGGCAGGAACTGGGAGGAGCCTGATAGGACTGGTTTGGCATACATCTCGTCATTAATACATTGGTACGCGAAGTATTCGCACATACGCTCTCGGGTAATCATCGAAAATCTAACAGCGTACTAAAGAAAGAATAATGGCAGACCCAAGTGGATCCACCAGTGACGCAACCCACAGAGAAGTACTTCCACCATCACCCGCAATCGAATGGGCTACCGCCTTCAGCTCGCCGGAATTTATGCGTGGCCTACAATCGCCATCGCAACGCTCAGTCAAGGGCATGTTGGCCCACACGACCCAAACGCTCAGCACTCAGAAGAATCCACAAATGCTGAGCACTCAGAAGAATCCACAAATGCTGGCTCAGGTACGTTTAATGCACCTTCTTTTATACCAACAATCGGTGGTACCCTCCCATCATAAAGCGCAAGGCCTCATCTGCAGGGACCAAATTTTGAAAAAACGCATGAACCTTCATTAGCTCATCACTCAGGAAGTCATTTGTCCTTTGTACCCACTTCTGGCGACCCGGACAAAGCTGAGTCTTCCCTTAGCATAACTAGACCGTTTATTCTGGGTCCTGGTCGGGCTCCGATCTCTGCCAAATTAGTTACGCAGATCGTCTCTCACAAGTTCGTCGATATGGTTGAAGTAGTTTCCGAAAACTTGGAAGAACTCAGACCCATAATCCCATCGTTTTCTATCGAGGGCTCCACTATCATCCCTAGTTCAAAAACCAACTCGCAGAAAGTCAAGGAGATATCGGATATCATGACGTGGGTCGAAGCGTTTACTAGTTATATCTCCATAATGTCGGCCTATTCTCCTCATCGAGCACGCGATCTATTGGCCTACATGGCCCTCGTCATGCGAACCGAGAAGCGCTATGGCGGCTCTTCATGGCAACAGTACGATAGAAATTAGCAACAGTGCCATGAAACCAGACCTTTATAATTACCATACAACGCAGCCCTTTCGTAATTACCATACAACGCAGCCCTTTCGCCAGCAACCGATACGGATCGCTCAGCAACCCTCTAACCAAGAGCCTCGAGGAGACTTTCGTTCCCATCTATTATGCCTCTCATGGAATCAAGGTTCCTGTGTTAGCCCCAATGCAACCTGTCACTTTCGGCACGTGTGCAACGTCTCCGACTGCGGGCAGTCCCATCGGCGCATCGACCACAATCGAAACAGGAAAAGAAAGCGCTTGCCTAAACGCTCTCGGAGAGAGGAAACCTCATCGCGTGTTTCCTGCCTCGGTACAAATTCCTCAAGTTCTTCTAATGACACTTATTTTTCAACACCTGCTTCGCACGCACTAGCAAACTCTCCGATCAAAGCAGATAATCTCGAACTACAGTTATTAGGGCATCCGGACCATACCAAGTAAATTATCTTATCACCGGTTTTCGTGCGGGTTTCCATATTGGCTTTCATCCGAACACGATCGAACTTAAATCCGCCAAAACGAACTGTACATCAGCAAACGACCACCCCGAGGTGATCGACGAATACCTTTTAACTGAAATTCAGACAGGAAGAACGCTCGAGCTAACCACAATTTACCACATCTCGTTTGATAAACCATACCCACCAAACGTACAGATATGCTGCAGATATATGCAACAGCACTGCATAACATATGTAACATATCTGCAGAAAACTATCTGTTACATATCTGTAACATATAGGAATTTGGCCCCCTAAACATATCTGTCACAGATATGTGACAGATATCTGTAACATCTCTGCAACAGATATATCTGCCACAGATATGTGACAGATATTGTTTAAAAGCTGGTAATACAAATCTGTCATGTTTATTATAAGTAATAGCATGGCTTGAGGGAGATTAGTGATTAAATGGCCCCGTAACCCGAGGCAGGTTTGTGGAATTCCTCGAGGGTAAGGGACCATTTAATCACTAATCTCCCGAAAGGCCATGCTATTAGTTTGTAATAGCATAGTTGATGAGGGTTTCCAAGTGTATAATTTGTTTTTACTAATTGTTAAAACTCCTGTGAGAACAATAACACTTTGAATACATGAGCGTAAGTGGCGTGTATAAATATGAGGGAGTTCCATAGATTTGAATAGTGTTGTTTGAGATGTCGAAGAGTATTGTAGAAAATCGGTTCTCGTTTGTCACAGAACGGGATGTTGAGAGTGCCAGAGAGAACAGGATGCCTGAAAATACGACAAGGCATACATTATGGAGCACCAATGTTTATAAGAAATGGGCTGAGGCCAGAAACAAGGAGTTCGCTGATTTTGTTCCTGAAAATGCTGAGTTCAAGCATGTGCCAAACCTCGAGGATTTAAGCGTGAAGGAAATAAATTATTGGTTTAGTAGATTGGCGTTAGAAGTACGAAAGGTTGATGGAGGCGAATACAAGCATGAAGTTTTGTATAGCCTGTTTTGTGGCTTAAATCGAAGCATCGAAGTGAAACATCCAGCGTTGAGTATCTTCAATTCACCTGAGTTGAAACCACTTCAACAAGCAGTGGACGGCAGGCTAAAGGAACTACAAGCGTCTCAAAAGCCAGTTACAAAGAGAGCAGATGCAGTTTCGGTTACCGATGAAAGACAGATCTGGGATACTGGCGTGCTCCGGATAGTATCATCAATACGCTGTTATTCTTGAACGGAAAGTTGTTTGCTCTTAGAGGTGGCAAGGAGCAACGAGAATTGTTGCATGATCAATTCGAATTTGTCGATAAAGCTGATGGAATGGTGATCGTTAAGTACGCAGAAAAAGTGTCGAAAACTAATCAAGGTGGCATCAAAAGACGCAAACACGAGTTAAAGCACGTGGAGCATGTCAAAAACCCGCTGCACGAGGAGTCATTTACTTTCGTCTATAATTTCTACCTTTCCATGTGGTATGTATTGTTGTATATACCCTTTCTTTATGTTTTAGAAAATAATTAATTCTTAATATTTTCTCTTTAGTCCAGAAGAACGGATTGTTTCTGCATTTTACTTAAAACCCAGAGTAAATTGGAGATATGGCTCAACAGTTTGGTTTGAGAACAGACCAATTGGTTGGAATAGATTAAGCAAACGGTTTAAAGAGATGTGTCACGACGCTGGATTAAAGGGGAATTACAGCAATCATTATGGTCGAGTAACTGCATACACGTTTATACGACGCTGGTATTGGAGAAAAGGCTATCATGAGATGAAGTGGACATCGATCAATTGAAGGTGTGAGAACCTATCAGAGAGAAGATGTGAACGCGAATGTGGCCGTGTCTAATGCTCTTTCTTGTGCAACTAAGTCATCTGCCTCTGATAGTGCTACATATGTTGATGTGGAGGATGCAACTCTTGTTGCTGCTTGTGTGGACTATGAGAAAAGCTGCATTTCAAATCTAGATATAAGTGGCATTCTGCAGAGCGCTACTGTTAACGGAGGCGTACATATTCATATTACTACACGTAAATGAGTTTTGAATTTGAATATTACTGAAGTTGGAATGTTATTAATGAGCGTGAAATTTTGTGTGAATAAAAGTGTTTTGTTGTTGTGTAGAACGTAATTACTTGCATGTTTGACCATGCATAACCGAGCGGGCGATTATTTCTAATCGCCCGCTGTAGCGGGCGATTAGTTAGTAATCGACCCGGTAAAAACAAAAGAAACCCGCTCAACTATGCTATTAATACACATAATAAAAAATTGATAGCTAGTAACCCAAACCAAAATCCATTTATGTATACCAATTTGTATTTATTGACGAATCACAACTACATTCTCCATTTAAAGATGAAATAGTAAATATATAATAGACAACTGATAGGCCAGTTCACACACTCCAATTTGTTTGATCAGATTCTTCTCCTGATGCATATGATCTACCGACAAGAATCGTTACTCTTTTTCTTTGTAGAACGCCATCAGAGCACAGTGCTTGTACGCATCCTATTTCCTGACAACACTGGGTTTTGTGAACGTTTTGTAATGTAACGTCGCAGTTACCACACTTACACTTAAATAAATATAGTGATCATTAGGGTGGTCTTTAAAGTGCTAATGCAGCCAAATTTTCGGTATTTTTATTAACTCTTGCAATTTGTTTCATTTGGTCCAGTAGAACTGATTTTATGGCTGTTTCAAATCTCAACATTTCCCAAATTTGATGCGAACTTTTCCCATAGTCATTTCTCGTGTTGTGACGTCATAAGTAGGACACACTTTATACAGCGGTTCACAAACATGGCGAGTACGTCGCGTAAACATGGAGGTAAAACGTGTTGCTGGCAGCTCTGGTCATGTCAGCTGCGAGAATAGTCAACATACTCCAGGAATATCTCTATTCACACATTCCCCAACGAGGATAACGATCCTAAAAGAAGAAAAGAATGGGTGCGCTTTGTGCGAAAACACAGATCCAATTCTATAGCTTCGCACTCATCGGTTTTGTGTTCTGCACATTTTGAAGAGAGTTCGTTTACGACGAATTTGGAAATCTCAACTTCTCTTGGAATGAAGAGAAAATTACGGGATAATACTGTTCCTACAATTGACGTGGCAGTTCAACTGGAGAAATTTCAGATCGCAAGTGGAGAGAGGTATTGAAATGCATATTATTATCTTTAGAATAACAATACAGGTCATTAAATTATGCAAATTCACCTTTCTTGTTCTGTTCGGGAAAGTTTTAAATTACTTTACTTTTGATTGTAGATCATTCGCCGCGGGAACAAAATATCCCAAATAAATTAATACCGAGCGAGTCAGACTCAAACACAGAGCCAGAGGATTTGGCGGAGGAAGAAGGCTGCGATGTTATCGTTGTATCCTGTGTCAATTGCGCATCTCTGAAGCTGAAAGTAAAGCAGCTACCTTAAGAAAAGTAAATGCATTCTGTTGAGAAAGCTCCAAACAGTAGTTACCCAAGCCAAAGTACAAGATGATATAGTTCAACCCAGGGAGGTTCGGGAATTCAGAAACAAATGGCATCCGACGACAGAGCTGGTCATCACTGGTCACTCACTGGAAGAAGAAAGCCAATCGACAGAGGATGGAAACGATGAAGAAAAGGAAAACTCCTCAAATAAAGTGCAGTAAGTTAAAGTCAACTTTAATCGAAATTGATTATTTTGTCGTATTTATTGTTTCTTTCTACATTGTAATTGAAAGGGTAATCAAACCATTCCCAATATGTAACACTAGTTTTTATCTATTTCAGGGTTGAGCCAGGAACAAAGCCCCAATCTGAACCAAAGTTTGTGGTGTTTTATGGTATGCTCATGAGCCTGTTCACCATGTATTACTTCAACTGTAAAGCTGCCAACCCCAAAGCTGAGATCAAACGCAATGGATCAATGGCTACAGTGACACAGATCTGTAAAGAATGTGAACCAGGGAAATGGTACCAGTGGAGAAGCCAACCTTTAGTCTTAGGAAGATACCCGGCTGGCAACATTATGAGCTTTGGGATTCTGATGTCAGGGATAAGTATCAGACAGGCAATGTTAATGTTTCAACACATGAACTTATTGGCAATCTCATTAAGAACATGCTTTGTTCACCAGAATAAATTCTTGTTTCCATCTATTCTGAATTACTAGGAAAATTACCAATCCAAAAGGATTGATCAGGTTAAAGGCAATAAAGATGCAAGTAACATATGGTCTGGGGATGGGCGATTTGACTCGATGGGGCACAGTGCCAGCATGGTGTATATACCATGTTCAGCAACACTATCAAAATTAGTGCATTTTGAACTCCTTCACGTAAATATATAAATATATTTAATTTCATATATGTGTGTGTGCACGTGCCCACGCGACACTTTTCCTTCAATTTTCTCGGCCAAATGATTGAATCCTCAATATTATCGCTAAACATGAACATTTACATGCATTTGTACCACATGCTATTTACAACATCCACACCTCTTCGGCTCTAGCTTGTATATCCGATACAACACTTCCACTCATGTTGTAAATAGTACGTGTGTGTATATATGTACTTATTACATTGAGTCGGTTTCCTTTGCTGTACTGCGGGATGTATGCGCCATACATCCCTATGAATACTAATTAGATAATAAACGAAGAAAAAACTAGGGAAATCTTTGTGGAAACCTCAATGTAATAATAAGTCAGATAAACACCTCGAATGTCGGGATTTATGCGATATACAGCCCTCGTCCTCGGGGTTGTATGCCGCATAAATCCCTCGGTCTTGGTCTATTACATATCATATATATGTATATATACGTATATATACATATATATGTATTTTATATAATATGTATATAGTATATTTTCTGTATTCTACAGGCAAATCAGTCAGGAAGTAGCAATGCTATTGAACTTGATGCTGCAGAGAAGTGTTTTGGTTATCCAAAGCAAGCTGGGCTTGATTGAAATAGATATTTTTGTCAGTGATTGCCACAAGAGCATTGCTAAATGGATAAGAACATCATAAAAAAGAAACTAAACACTACAATTATATATGGCATGTGAACAAAAGCATCAACAAGAAATTGCGACAAGTTAGCAAGGAGAAAGGTTGTGAAATTTTAAAGGATTGGTTGAAAGGTGTGCGCAACCACTTGTACTGGAGTGTACAAACTCTCAGCTTGGATTTGGTGAACTTATTACTGCAAAATGGAAATCCACAGTGAGACACATTGCAAACAAACATAATGATCACCCAGATGAACTCTTCCCTGAATGTGAGAACTAGAATAACTAGAGGCTAGAGATTGGATTAAAATGGGTAAATACAGTTATTACAGTACTATTTAATACTATAAAGCAGTGTCATAATTTTGGCATTGTCATCATTGTCTCATTGAATGTAGTTTTGCTGTGACAAATACAACTGTATATTTTACCAATTTTTCCAACGAAGTAAAAAGTTTATTTTAGTGGTTGATTTTTAAGGTAGCTCGTGTACAGCTGAATATACACCTGTAATTCAGTCTGCGAAAATTCCCACGATATCTTATCGACCTCCCACTGAGCTTCTCAGATCTGACAAGTAGATTTTGAGTGGTTTAATACTCATCATTCATAATTGTTTATTTTATTGGATTATTTGATCTCACAAGAATTCCCAGAGAACCAATTGTAACTGGAATAAGACAAGAGTTGTGGTTTGGACAATCAAAATCTACTTCTTACAGAAGCTTAGTGGTTGCCTGGAAGGGTTTCATTCTACGTTAAACCACTGGCACCCCAAGATGACCCACTTTTCTTGGCTTGGGACTTACTGCAGGTACATACTGTACATGTATATGCATTGACATTGTGAAAAATGTTTCAAAATATATACAGGTATCTAAATTGAAATTTATATTTTTACTGTAGACATATTGCAATTCTTCATTTTAATGAGCATTTGCAACGCAACTACAAAGTGACGTATCCCAAGTTCAAGTATGGAGGAGATTGTTAGGGAAATCCCTGTCCCTCCCACATATGGTAGATGTCATTAACTGTTTTATTGTAATTCAAGTGAATACTGGTGCCTTGAACTCACTACTGTGCATATAATGATACATTACCATTTTTGTATAGATTATGTCAGTGCAACATTGGATAACTTGTTTACAAGTTCAGTGGATGCTTTAACAGAAACACTAAACAAGTATAAAGAAAAAACACCAGACCACTGAACTGTCAATTTCCTCAAAGGCGGGATAAAGAGGCAGCAGTACAGCGGTATCATGAGACAACAAATTACATGCATCTTCAATCCTAGCGAAGCCATTCACTTATATCATAAATTTATTGCTTTCATTGGGGTCCTTCCCATCTGATTGGAAACAAGCAAAAGTAATCCCAATTCATAAGTCGGGCAGTAAAAAAGATCTAGATAGTTATAGACCAATCTCTATCTTATCGTCAGCTTCAAAAATCCTTGAAAGGGTGGTCTATCGTCAACTAATTAATTATCTTGAGGCTCATAAGCTATTATCTAGTAACCAGTTAGGTTTATCTATCTAGCTATCTATCACTCTATGGTTATTCCAGTGATAACTTACTGCTGTATCTTAAATATTGATCTTTGCAACACCTCAAAGGAGAAATTATCTTACCTCTCCTCTAGAGCCGCTAGTATCATTGGAGGTGCATCAAGATCCGTTCAGCTTGTCCTGCCAAACCTTCATGATATTATCAAAATGCATGCATTGTTGTTTATAAATCCCTAAATAATTATTCAATATTATTATTATACATCACGACCATGGCACGAGGAATAACAACTGCATCATACGATTACCTAAAATAAAACTTGCTTCATGTAGAAAAGCTTTTTTCCATATGGGAGCTGTAACATTTAATGATCTCCGTACTTCAATAAGAAGTGTATCTACTTTGAACGATTTTAAAGCTAAACTATCTGGTTATTTTTCTCCATCCTAAATATTTTTTATTACCTATGGTCACATAATATTATTTATTCTCTTGTTATATTAACACTTAGTTACTTGTTCTATATTTTCTTATGTCTAGTTTAAATTTGTAATTGAACTCAGTCAGCACTCTTAATGATACCAGTAATTATATACTGATAAGATTATCCTGAATAAAGATTACTTCACACACCATATACAGCATTGTTTAACAATATCCTAGTGGAATAATCATGTTACACCAATAAAACTTCAGTTACATAGCAAAGTAATTTTCTCTCCATTTAAATTTGTTAGAACAAAAACAGCTTGCAACTGTTGCTCCAACTGCAAATCTGTTAACGAGAAAGCAACCCAGATGCAAAAGTGCAATAACCCAATGAAAGGACACCCACGTGGTGTAAAAGTTTTTCAGCATACTAAATAACTCGATATCACAGCTAGTTCAATTCACTTATGATAATCACCCGTGTAGTATCTAGTGTTTGAAAACAACTTGTGATGGAATTAATTCAGTCTTATAAAAGTGATAGCTCAACATCTTCCAACGACCAGGGCTTAACCGAATGGCAATTCAGAAGCGTCAATTTGGTTATGTATAGTATAGTCAGGCTAATTTAACTCGACAAAGAATTTGCGAAAGTTGTTGTTCGGTCCTTTTCAACTGGCACAGCAAATATTGTTCAGAAAGTTATTGCAGAAACAGTCAACATTTTCATTTGGCAATCAAGCTGGACAGAAATTAGTGATTGATGATGTCGAAATGGTACTTGTCCCGTGAACACAGAGTCACAGTGGATTACTTGTGTCGTCATCACAATTACTACAGCGCTTGGCTATACGTAATGAAATCTGATGCTGAATGTACAGAAAGCCCAGGGCATCCCGATCTGCGAAATGTCGGCAAGCACCGAACAGACTATGCCTACAGAGGGCGCGTAGACGATCTTCAGGTCGAGTACAGGACGAACGACACATCGAGAGAAGGGGGAGATGACGGAGCTGCAGATGCAGCTCGGGATTGACCGTTAAAAAGAAAAGACGTTTATCCGCCTATGAGGTGTCTTAAATTGTAATCGAGAAAAGAATAAAATCTAACTCCATGTCCTAGCATGCAACCAAAAGAAAAACGGGAAAACGGACTTACCTGAATTCATTGTTAAACGTATCCCACATGTTGTCTCGGACGTCATCAACACAACTTTTGAGATAACCTCCTGTTAATGTTGGAAGGCGATGTGGTCCACCTGCCTGCCCCCAACACCCATTTTGCCAAAGATATCTGCCTGCAAAGAGATACACCGATTTTTGCTACGGGAAAGAGTCCACTGATTTATTTATGAGTCCACTATTTAGTAAGTGCCTCTTCCTCTGTCCTTCAAATACGCCCTTTTGGTGCACGAGCTTGATCGGCAGGATTATATTTATGAACAAAACTTGAACCATCCAAGTAAAAAGCTATCTGTGCACTGCATAAGGTACAGGAGTAATTCCGTTTTATTATACGAGCAAACTGAAGCCTCTTTTGCTGATCCGTATGTTTCGATATGGCTTTTCGCCATGCCTGTGTATTTGTAGCCGTTTCTAACGTCGTACAGTTTTGCAATAAACAGTCCGAAGGTTGAATCCCGCTTCACACATGAGCCTTTTAACTCTGAAATAACCTTCTTTTCGTCTTAGAAACTCTATTTTCCACAATAGTAATCGTTCTTTACGAAGTGTTAGTTTGCGAGGGGGCCTTTATACATCTTAGATTCCGGACAAAAATAGTTGAAACGGTTCTAAAAAACCAAGTCATGACATTCCTTCTATTAAACACCCCTCCCCCAATGCAATGTTAGGGTATTTGTAGCCGTTTCTAACGTCGTACAGTTTTGCAATAAACAGTTGTACTTTGTGTGATGTGTGTCAGAAAGGGATCATTCGTGAAGCAAACGATTACAGTCAACAAGCCAGGAATGCGATGGTTTGTCTAACCAGTCTGACTGCCATCTAGTCCAAAATCAAAGTCACAAAGCTGGTCCTGACATATGGGCTCAAAGCTAAATATCATGATTAATACAGCTTTCCACAAAGTTCCACAATACGGGAATGGTAAAACTAATTTTAGAAATGCTTCGGTCCTTACACAATTTGTACAGCTATTGATTTTTAAAGGGTTTCTTATGGAAAACCTACGGGACATGGAAGATAGCGTTTCACTAACTCACCTTACATTTGGTAATGTTATGGATTTATTTAATGGTGAATGTAGAGTATTTTTTAGACTAATTTTTAAATCATTCAATGTGTGCTGGTTTCGAGTGTGCTGGTTTCGTGTTGTGCAACAATGAATATTCATTAGGTTAAACTGTAATTGTATGTTGTACATGAGCCACCAGGCTTGCTTTGGTGACTGGTTTCATTAAATGTGATTTCATTCACCAATTAAATATCACAATTAAGCCATTAAGGGGCACAGGCATACTTTAATATTTTATTATGGCCAATGTCAGAATATTTTATTCAGAACATGGGGGTGCCATGATGCACTCTTGGGCCTTTTAATGGGTTAATCTAGTCTAAAACGAAACACTATCTGAATTAAAATATTGTGAAAACCAAGGATATGCCTACGTCAGTGATATAAAGTAATATTCTAAAATCAGAGCAATTAGGGCACACCAGATTTTTCTGGATCAGGCTGGACACTGGATAGTTTATTTTCTGAAAAAAAGTGTTGATTGCCAATTTCTGTGTATGATGTGGCAATGTGCAATTTAACTGAACCTACATAATTTGCACTGACAAAATGGTAGCTGAACTTGATATTTGGTAGATTAGGCTGGGTGAAGGTTGTAAATAACATGCCAATTTATTTTTAAAAAGTGACATTACTTTCACAAATACTTGTAATACAGTGACTACCCTTTACTCTTTGAGCAGTTATACATGAAGAGGAACGAGCATTGTGCAAAAAATATCCAGCCCCAGCCAGACAGTAAAAATCACTCTGGTAAACATCAATTGTCTTGTTATATTACAGAAGTAGGTAACATTCATTTGATTCATGTTCTTTGACTCATAAGGTATCTTGTGTGTCACTGCCATAACTGCCATTATTAAAATCATGTTTAGTTTCTAGTTTCGTTACATGTAGTGCATAACAATCAAGTTAATTTAAGGAAGTATTATTGCAGGGTCAGGTGTAAAAGAAAAAATATATTGTTCTGTGTTTGGTCACTTTTCTGCACAGGCTTCTTGGGATTTTCCAGGTCTCTGGCTTTTGTGGGAAGATGCGACTAACAGGGGGCATTTTGGGAATAATTATTACGTCCCCTTCCTTCCCAGGCATACCTATGTTAATATGTTGGAACTGGTATATCTCGTTCGCTCAAAAGAAAATCCCTAGAAGCTACTGCAGAGGAGAGAAGTTTCTAGAGAACTCAACAAGAGAAATTACGCAGTGGTAGAAATAGACTTGCTAGTAATATAAAAACAACTGCAATGTGATTAAATGTCAGCAGTTTCGTTTCGTTTATCAAGTTTTGATAAACCCATTTTCTGAAAATGGAATGTAGTATTGACCAACTATTCTCAATCTGCCACATGAAGTAATCACACTTATTTTCGTTCAAACACTATATAAACTAGTAATATTGTACATATTACATTTAACCCTTTATAACCCAAAAGATTTCCTATTGATAAGTAAGAATAAGGGTCAAAACGCTCCCAAGACAAAATGCTAACATTTTTAGAAATTTTAACCTTTTTACAAATTTTTCAGAGCCTCCAGAGGAATTAAGCCATGATGAAATTGACACCATGGTATGTGTTTTTCAAAACATAGATTATTTTTAGTTTTTATAATAGAATACCTACGCATTCTCATCAACTGTTTGTTTTATTCAACCGCACGCGGATGGGATAGTTATGGATAAATAAAACCGCGAACGGTTGAGGCACAGGGACTGAAAGGGAGAAATCACTGTTGGCCCATAGGGGGGGCGGGGTTTTTTTTTTCCACACCAAATCTTTCCCAGTATACTCTTCTGCCACGTTCTAGCTTTAATAACCTAAACCACTCCTAATACCATGCTTATATACCCTCCCCTGACCTGCCTGACTGCCTACGCTGTCGTTCCCAGACTCTAGAGACCTTTCCCTAGACCACTCTCACTTCCGGTGCGATTGTCCTAAATTCACGTTAATGAGAATACCTATGCATTCTCATATAGTTATGGGATAAATAAACCCGCGAACGTGCCCCTTGCGCATTTCCAGAAAACACTCAAATAAGTTCTTGTTATTGTTACATAGGTCGTATTTCATGTAATGTTATTGTTACACAATTACATGACACTAATATATCAGCTTGCGGTCAATATCGCTGCTCACACCCTAGCTGAGACGTCTCTCCTCTCCCCAAATTTTGTTCCTGTGCGTTGTCCGATCGCGAGGAAGAGTGGACGGCGTCCACCACTGCGGAAAAAACAGCAACCATGCTGCCCATGACGGCGGGCCGAGAATAATGCCTTGCCGATTCAAGAGAGTTCCATCCAACATATGACGCGATATCATCGATTGAAAAACCCAACGTACTGAGCCATTCCTATGCGAAAACTGTGGGGTGTCTCCCTCGAGTGAATACCAGCGGCAACAAGATGCGAGCGGAGGCGGTTGTTTACCGCCGAACCGATGAAAGGCTTGTCCGAAACATACTTGTGACCAACCGATGCACGGAAGACGAAACCGGGATGGAGTGCGACCTGTATACTGCTGCAGTAATCCAAGTAATAACGGAACCAAAATACCAGACACACCTGCCAAAGAAGGTACGACGAAAACTAGCGAGACGCAGTTCGATTGCCGCAAAATCATAGTGGCGTTGACCGATCGACAATGAAGGACTGGATTGGCCCGTTCCACACACCTGGCAGAAGTTGGCATCATAGTCATTGACATGACCACAGGCTTGACAATGACGACGCGGGCTTCCAAACCCGAGTATGGCGTGCCGATCTGGACAAAATACTTCTGTGAAATATATGACTTGTTGTGTGAAATATATGACTTGTTGTGAGAGATATGACTTGTGAAATATGACTTCTGTTTGGCAAATATAATACTTAATCGACGCCAGCGATTGGTCAGCGGACAATAATCATGCAGAGTACTTCATGATATTTATCTCTGATGAGTTGATGATTCAGTCAAGAAGCAGGCAATATAAGCAGCTGCCTCGCTCAGGAGTGGACTGGGAGCACACGGGTCTGATGTGGCGGAACTAGACATTAACTGTCCCACGTGTCGATCGTTGATATACTGAGAAATGGGAACACCCCATGCCTGAATGGTGCTGGTGACCGCAAGGCCTAAAGTATGATAAATGTAGGCACTGGCCTTCCAGCCAAACGGGAGAACACGAAACACAAAATACCATCGGCACCAACTGACGTCACGGGAGTGACGCGCTGATTCTTGAGCGTGGTCAAGTCCAACATCAAACGCGGGAGGCTCATGCTAAAGAAACCCAAAGGTAGAGGTCGTGAACGAGAGATTTTTTTTTGTCATGCAATTTTACCGTCGCCCTCGCCGGTCCCGATCGCCGATTGAGGATCAGCATTACGGTCGTTAGGTGACCCCCCCAGGACCAACAAATCGAAACAGAAACACAAGGTGGGGCGGGGGAAAGAAAAAAACAAACCCAGAACGAACATCAAAACGAACCACGAAACCCTAAGAGTGAAACGACAAAGTAGACAGATAGGCAAAAAAAAGAAAATATAATATTTTCTTATTATAGGATTATTTCCCCTTGTTTCTTTTCCCTACTAAAACGTCTCTCCAATAATAGAATTAACAAGAGTTCCTTGCACGCCAACGAAAGATCATCGATCATAAACAAATGTCCCTGGATTCACCGCCGTGGTGGACGGGGTACATACGGAGGATTGTGATAGCAATTCCTTGCCCAAGGACCACGTCGGCTCCACTGCTGGGGCGCCAGGTGTGGACTGCTATACGCGGGAACGGCCGAGGGCCGCGCAGCCCTGGGGGCTACCTCTGCAGACTTGGCGTGAGCTTTCAAAATACCCGTAACCTGCTTTACGACCTTCGCCTGTACGGGATCGCCTAATAACGCCACTGAGATGTTCTGTAAAGCGTCTCGGGGAAGCGAACTCCTCGTCTTCTCCAATTCGCCGAGGATGGCTCGGTACTCGGCAGCCTTCTCGTGGCCAGAGACACGCTGCACAGATGGGATATACGGACGAATACTTCAGTAGGGTCGAACAGGTCGGCGGGACGATCAAGATACTGGCGCACGGAGGCCAAGACAGCGTCGACGGTCGTAGGGCGCTCTTTCCAAAGGCTGAACTTTCTCTTGCAATTGCTGTAGCAACCCCTGGGAAAAAAACAAACCGTAGGGTGAAAACAAAATTAGAAACAATGGAACTACTAGAACCTTAAAAATTGCAACTATCGTCCGTCAACTGCCCAGAAATGGCGCTCTGGGAGCGTTTCTAGAAGCGATATCTCGTCTCCCTGCAACCCCGTCTCGAATAAGAAAATCCGCCCCCAGCTTTCCCACATCTGCCCTCGGGTGGAAACATGCCTCTTGGCTTAGAACAATTTACCCTGGGATGGCAACATTCCCCATCCAGCTTGCAAAACCATTTCCTCTTGGAAGGCAAATTTCCCCACCCAGCTCACAACCATCTCTCAGAAGGTAATTTTCTCTCATCCAGGTCACAAACCATGCATTCCCTCTCGGATGGCAACACACCCCATCCGGCTTGTAAACGACTTTCTCTCGGTCAATTCCACAAGCGGCGCATAAACAACGTCCCCTCGGATGGCAACTTCCACATCAGGCTTACTAACAAGCTTCTTTCGGATGGCAATTTTCTCATCTGGCCTACTAACGATTTCCTCTCAGATGGCAATCTCCTCATCCGGCTCACACAACAATTTTCCGCTCGGATGCAACTTCCTCATCCGGCTTACTAACAAGTTTCTCTCGGATGGCAATTTTCTCATCCGGCTTACAAACAATTTTTTCTCGGATTGCAATTTCCTCATCCGGTCCACTAACAATCCCTCTCGGATGGAAATTCCTGGTGCAGCTTACAAGCAATTTGCGCTCGGATGGCAATTTCCCTCATCCGGCCTACTGACAATTTCCCTTGGATGGCAATTTCCTCATCCGGCCTACAAACAATTTCCGACTTTGAATGGCAAAACCCACATCCGGCTTACAAACCTAAGCGAAACTCTGAGCGACAATAAAGCAGCGTGAAAACCGTCCCACCCGGGCGAACAGACGAAAACAAACCAAGCGAGTCGTATAAAATTACATCAATTACCACTAACACCCACGAAAACGGTAAAAGCATGCCTGGGGATCGAGACCTAAATACCCGCTATGAAATAAAATAAACCGCTCCCCGAGGAACAGTACGAAGTTATCAATCTTACCGCTCGGTGAGCATGGAAAACAAACTCCGCAGTGAAACCGATAAATGTAACGGTGAAACCGATAAATGTAACGGCAAAACCCGAAGGAGATCCTACAAATCAGCAAACGTTCAAAATATGAACATTTCTATATACAGTACAGTACATTGTACTATTCAATAGCCATTAACCCATAAAACTCCAATACCTTAACTTTATGTAATATATCACACAAGAAGGCGTTTATCTGTTTCCTAAACACCGAGACATGTGTTGAAAAACGAGGCTGCAGGCCGAGTTTTTAACGCACTTCGAGGTGTTTGGAAATCAGATAATAAACGCCTTTCGAGTGTATGATATAGCATCTCAAGCAAATCAGTATTTTGAGAAAATCGAGGTGAAAGTTGTCGAAATTTTATACTAATTAAGATCACATATCCAAACGTCTCGGTTATGATTTTTCTTTGTGTTTTCATTAATTAGTTTGAGATATGTATTTATCAACTCCTTTATCCCAAAATAAATTAAGCCCAAAATAATAAGCCATTCTTGCTCCCATGTTTTCAATGTGTTTGTTACAAACGTTTAATCTCACTCCCATAAGTGTTACAATATCCAGTTTCATTGGATCAGTTCCATTTGAGAAACTGAAAGCTTAAGGATGTTCTGATATATTTAGATTTGCAGACCTTGTATGCGTTGCTAAGGAGGTTAGAATTAACATAGAATTTCTCAGATTTAAGAATCCGCCAGTACAGTCTGTAGGTGGTATATCTGGGCAAATTTCTTCAGTTTGGTGACAAAGTAGTATTTTTTTTACATGCAATTAGAATATGGATAGTTATCTTCAATTAAGGTGAATAAATACAATAACATTTATATTATATTTAATGTGTGAACAAATTCATACATACTTTTTCATAGGAACAACTACGGTTTAGATGACACTGACTAACAAGTGTAGGATGACAATACCAAAAATTACAAAAATTAAGAGTTTTTGCATTGCTTGATGATGTAAATGTATGTCATCAAATTACATCACCAGACAAAATAAGTTTGCACTCCACACAAAATATCTTGTTATACTTTAAATTTATTGTCCATTCCCAAAATATTTTGGGTGCTAATTTACCTGGCCTTAACAACCAGCTGTTTAGCAACAGAATATGCCTGAACACCCTTAAGGCAGTAGGTTATCCAGGTATTCCACAACCTGTAAATATTTATCAATTCCAAAACTCTGGCTGTCAGCTAGTGGGTTGGATTGCATTAGGTGATGGTGTATCTCATCTGGAGAAATGGGACTTCGGACCAATGGGAAATAGAACTTCTGGGACTTCTATTGCACCCAGTTGTGCTAAATCACCATCCCATGCTTGGTTTGGTAATGGTCCATTATTGTCAATGCCAAAATGAGCAGTTTCATCCTATGCAAAATAAATAAAGCAATCATTTAACAATTCATTGTACAGGTGACAGGTCTAGAAAAAGTAAAATATTGCAGACAGTTTGGGAAAATTATATCTTAAATTTAAACAAGGCCAAATATATCGATTATTGTCACCACCAGGCCTCCTTGATGAAAACAATATATAATACTACAGTATATCTAAATTGTTAATTTTATGTCCGGCCAGTTTATGAAATGAAATTTGTCAAGGCATTCATTGCTTTTACAGTACATACCAGGGTACATAAGTAATTATTACTTTCTTGTATCTATGAATCTTTAGAAAACCTACCAGTAACACTATCTTTTATCTGGTATGATACCTCGATTTTTGAAATAAGCAATATATTTGGCTGTTTAGAAAATCCTTGCAACATAAACATAACTCCCCAAAGGTCTTGTTAATTGTAGGTCCTTCAACCCAAACCTGTCCCCAATCATCTCATGATAAGATGGCCATTTCAGGTCATATCTTAGGTTTTACTGCTAGAAACATTAGCCCATAACCATTTTTGTGTTAAGTTGCCAAATTAAACAATCATCAATTGGTAGTTTTCGAGACTGCACATCTGATAAGTAGTAGTTTTAATTGATGTTATCAATCATATGATTGTTTACATGTTCCAAGTCAACATCATCTAGTTCCTGTCTAAGACCCCAAGCCCAGAGCTGAGCAGGAGACATATTGCGTACAATCGATAAGGGATAATTCCATCCTGCAAAACCTTTTACAACTGTTGTTAATCCTCTCCTTCAAAACATATCTTAGTGCAAAAAGCATCATTCATTAACATCATTCATCTACATTTTCAACTCCTTTGTCTCCACAAAATCTTGATGGTAATCCAAAACTTTCTACTACATCTTGGAATAGTTTCAGAATTGTCTGAGTATTTGTTATTGCAGTTACATTGAAGGAAGGTAATCTGGCGTGAATATCTGTCAATACCACCATGAATAACAAAGCCCCATCTATGACATCAAATAAGTGCTCAAAATATTGCACCAAAGAAAACCGATAACAGTGACCACCATTTAATTATCATGTATTAACCTACACAGAACATAGGACATGATTTTCAATCTTAAAGAGGGTATGATGTAAAATTTTAATATCTCAGAAATATTAAAATTTTGAAATGTATAATTCAAAACCGAAGTTCTAGGAAATAGAAACTAACCTTATGAGCTGGCGATTACTATCGATGTGCCATAGTGATCTAACATTGTATATTCTTCTTTCAATAACAGTGAGTTGAAGGCAATGCATCAGAATTCCTTCTGGACACACACGCCGCATGCTGTCATCAATTCAATGCCACTGAATATGGAGCCTCCTTGCTCTCAAAAAGCCACGCATTTTATGGTATGCATAATTTGGAAATACTTTCACAATATCTGATCTAAAAAAAGTGTTTCAAGATAAGGAATTTATAAATCATCTTTATAAAACAACCGGAAGAAAATTAGCGACAACACACGCTCTGATTGGCTACTGGGCCAAATGAGCGTGATTTTATAACTCGATAATGGCATGGCTGACGTGTATTTCGACTAGATTTTGACAAATTTTAAGTGATCTTAATTACAAAAAAGTTGAATCAAGTTGCTAACATTGGGAAATATTTTACTTGCAAGTTTGAGTGCATTTCATCACTGAAATGTGAACGTGGTTTTGTATATATTATATATTTAGATATTATAATTGATAAGTAGCAAGTTCGAAAACATGAGTAGAGTGCTCAATACCGAGGTAGAGCGGAATAGTAAGACAAACGGACAAACTTGGGTTACTTCATTTGAACTGTAATCACGACAAATTTGTTTCGTATGGTAAGCGGAACTTACCACACTCATCAGGTTATTATTGCATCTGATGTTAATGCCTTGGTAACTTGAAATTGTTTAGGTCTTAGTTTGAACCATTATACAGGTGACATAACAATAATATGTGGTTTTGGTTTACAGGGTTATGAATAATTACTAGCTGATTAGAAATGTTGAAATATGGCCGGTTATTGGGTGCATAGCAAGTGTTTTTTTCTTTGTCTACATGTCGATATAAGTTCGTTCGTAGCATTCAGTGAGCTTAGTTCTGGATGGCAAATTATAATACATTTTTCATACAGGCTTAGATTACATCTTTTGGTTTTGTTGGAATATGGCTTGCATTGCTTAATTATTCTCCATTTGATGGAGTATCGGACATCAGATTCTTTTAAGTTCCAAATATATTTGCTAAGTTCAGTGGCATATTTGCGTTTTGCATTTCTGAAAGAGCTGGTGTGGTTGTGATATCTTGTTTTGAATGCGCCCTCAGTGAGTCCGACGTAGGTTTTTCTTCTCTGTTGTCTTCTCGTGACTGCGGCTTGGTAAACGATCCCTACGGTTTGGCATATTCCGGGAGTGGGCAGGTTTCTTGCTGGCGGCAATTGCACTCTTTATTTGCAGTTTTTATGCTTTGGGTTTCTTTAATAAGCAAAGACTTGTTGTGCGCTGAGATAATGTTTTGCATGTTGGTCATGCAGCTATAGCTTAACTTCAGGGTGTTCTTATTGAATATTTTGTGTAGAGGGTGGTTTTGTGGGAAGCATTCGTCGATGGTCTGTAGGAATCTGTGACCGATGTTAGTGGCAACGTTGGCGCTGTAAGGCGGATTAAACCATATAATGTTTTTGCTTCTCAGGCGCTTTGGTTTCGGTGGTTGTGGGTTATAATTAAGTTTGTAGTCGTATCTGCTTCTTTTGAGGGCTTCTTAGTACGGGGGAATAGCTGCGTCGAACGATTGCTTATCGGAAGAGATGTATGTTAGACAGCCTTCTGTTGATGGCTTCTGGTATTGGTGTATTGAGTATTGGTGCCGGGTGATTGCCGTCGCAGTTGACACACTGTGGAATGTTTCCGGGTTTAGTGAATGGCTTGTAGCTTCTGGATCTTAAATCTAGTGTGATGTGCAGGTAGTTAACACATTTCTTAATCGCTTCTATGGTGAGCTTCAGATTGTGGTCACCGAAGGTATTGAAAATATGAACTAAATACGAACGAGTTCAACCATCTTTATTAAACAGAACTAATGAAGTAAACGCATGTTACATCATGTGACCTAATAAACCAATCACAAACTCTGATATAAATTACATAATTACAGTATCTCATAGTGGGTACATTACAAGCTAAATAATAGGTTCTTAACACTCCCACTTAATGATCACACTATAAAAATATCTGAATGTCAATGAATCTCATTAACTCTTAAAAGGTCTCTGAATCTTTCAAAAGCAATCTTAGGAAAACCTTGTGTCATAATGTCTGCTAACATTTCTTCAGTTGCACAATACTTAACAGAAATTACTTTAAGATTTACTTGCTCTCTGACAAAATGAAATGATATATCAATATGTTTTGTGCGATTGTGGAACTTGGGGTTCTTTGAGAGTTGAATTGCACCTTGATTATCCTCAAAAATAGTTGATGGTTCTTCTTGTTTAAGTCCAACATCAGCAAGTAATCTTCTCATCCAAACAGCTTCTTGACTTGCCACACTAAGTGCAATGTATTTGGCTTCAGTTGTTGATTTTGACACAGAAGCTTGTTTCTTACTGCACCAACTAACAGTGTTACCTTGAATTTTGAATACATATCCTGAGGTTGAGCGTCAATTATGTAAATCACCTGCCCAGTCTGCATCAGAATATCCTGATAACATATGACTGTTATCATCTGCAGAAAATACAAGACCATAATTGAGTGTCCCTTGAATGTATCTCATGATCCTCTTTACACCTTGCCAGTGATCCTTTCCAGGTTTTGACATGAACTTTGAAAGAATATCAACTGCAACTGCAGCAGCAAGGTCTGGACGTGTAGCAGTTGTTGCATATGTCAAACAACCAATGACCATTTGATAGGCTTGAACATCAATAGGCTTATCACTCTCTTATAATTGTTGAAATTTCCTTCCTTGTTCCAGTGGTGTAGAAACAGATTTGCAGTTCTCCATGTTAAATCTCTTCAGAATTCCCTCTAGGTACTTTGGCTGACTGATAGAGTGTTCGTGAGTTGCGGTCTCGTTTCACTGATATACCATGAACATAATGCACTTCACACTGATCTTCAACTTTGAATCTTCTACCAAGTGACATATTCTCCTTCATCATATCAATGTTGTTAGAGAACAACAAGATATCATCAACATAAAGAGCTAGAATCATGAAATTAATCTTACCATTCTTCTGCTTCACTGACATGATTTGCACTGCTATTCTGGTAACCATTTGACTTCAGAAAATTGTCAATTGCAATGTTTCAGCAACGTGCAGCTTGCTTCACTTCAAGCCATAAAGGATTTTCTTCAACTTGCAGACATGATTATATTATGATATATAATAGGTAGTTTTGTTTTATTTCTCTTTTTTGTATTAATGATTTGATATATTATCTTGATCTTTTTAATGATGTAATAATGTTCAGTTTTTACTGTAGGGCTCCTATTGATAATTGGACTACCCTACTAAAATATAGTTTTTCCATTCCAACTAGATGATGGTTGCAGCAAAAATACCATATTTGGCCATTCCTGCTCTGGTCCCTTGACCTTGCTTCATGTAGATCTCTTCGTCAAGATCACCTTGTAGGAAAGCTGTCTTCACATCCATTTGATGAATTTTCCAATCACAAATGTTTGCCACAGCTAACAAAGATCTAATTGAGTTGTAATGCACTACAGGAAAAAAACTTCTTGATAATCAACTCCTTGTGACTGTGAGTATCCTTGAGCGACAAGACGTGCTTTAAATCTTTCAACAAAACCATCAGCATCACGTTTCACTTTAAGCACCCAACGACTTCCAACAACATTCTTTCCTTTTGGTAGTGGAACAAGATCCCAAGTGTGATTACTTATGAGTGAATCATACTCAGAGTCTGTTGATTCTTTCCAATGAATAGAATGTTCTCCACTCCATGCTTCTGTAATATTTGTTGGCTCAATGTCAGCTGTAAGGTCATTTGCAGCATAACATTCTTCATTGAATCTGATGGGAGGCCTGCGCTGTCTTCGAGGACCCAAATCTTCAATCTCCCTCATGAAGTTGTCTTCATAAGTTGCTCCCACTTATGATGGTTATGATGTATAGGTTCAATATTATTGCCAGGTTCAGTTTGTCCATTATCTGTGTTGTCATGTCCTCTTCATCAGCTACAACTTGGACATCTTGAACTTCAGCTTGTGAACCATCACCAACTGGATAATAGAAACGTGAATCCGGTTTCAATGAATATCCACTATCAAAATCATGGAACTCCTCTTCAGCAAATACTACATCTCTTCTGCGAATGAAATGGCGAGTAGACAGATCATAGAGTTTATAACCCTTTGTTCCTTCAGGATATACCAACAAATACAGCTTTGCAGGACTTTTCTTCAAATTTCTTGCGTCGATTCTCTAGAATATGAGCAAATGCTAAGCATCCAAATACTCTCAGGTTTGAAGCATCAGGCTTTCGATTGAACAAACATTCATAGGGAGTAATACCTTTCAGCGAAGTGGTAGGACTGCGATTTCGTAGATATACAGCAGTATTGTATTAACAGCTTCTGCCCAGAATTCAGTTGGCATCTTTGAATGAGACATCATTGATCGAGCCGTTTCCACAATTATGCGATTCATTCGCTCAGGAACACCATTTGAGCTGGGTTGTAGGGAACAGTTGTTTGATGGAGAATCCCTTTCTCTTTCAAGTATGCATCAAATGACTTTGAGCAATATTCGCCACCATTGTCAGAACGCAAAGTTTTGACTCACTTTCCAGTGATGTTTGTTATTAAATTAACAAACTCTTTGAACTTTTCCAACGCTTTGTGCTTGTGTTTGATGAAATAGACATGGGTGTATCTTGAATAGTCATCAATGAAAGTGACAAAATATTGAGAACCTCCAAAGGAGCTGACAGACATAGGTCCACAGACATCACTATGAACGACTTCAAATGCTTCAGTGGCATGTGTTGAACCTCCTTTAGAATATGCAGTATGATGTTGCTTCCCCATAATGCAAGCTTGGCAAACTGAGTTTCTTTCATTAGTAACACAGTTCATTCCTTCAATCATCTTGCCTTTAATCAACTTTGTTACATTGTCCATCCCCAAATGACCGAAACGATAATGCCACAATTGCATACCAGAGTTTTCTCTTGCAACATTGACATGCTCATCAGGAACAATCTTCAAAATGTAAAGTTTCCCTTGCGTTTCACCAATAGCCAACAATTTGTGACAACAACGTGATTTTGCATTGGTCACCATCAAATTTAACAGATGCTCCCAATTTGGCCATTGCTCGAACAGATAACAGGTCTGGTAAGGTACATAACATAAGGTCTGGTAAGTATAGAACATCGTGAAGAGCAATATGTTAAAAATCTCCCTCAACATCACCGAGAATACGGTACGTGCCTTTTCCATATGCTAAAATGGTACGTTTATCCAAGATTAACAGTGCATGGCTGCTTGAATTCCACATAATCAGACAAATGCTTTTTGTCAAATGTCATGTGCTGCGTTACTCCAGAGTCAATAATCCAGCCAGAATTATTTACTAGATCAGAGGTAAATAACGCGAGGTAAATAACGCTTCCTCGTCAATAATTGGATCAGCATTACCCTTTTCAATACAATGAGCAAACTCGCATATGACCACTTGGTGAGTTTTCTTTGGAATTTCGTTTTGGACAGTCTCTTGCATAATGTCCTCTTTCATGACAGTAATGACAAATTCCACTAAAGGTACTTTTACGAGACTTCATGTCATTATTTCCAGTGCTACCTGAACTGCGATTTTGCTTTCGTTTCTTACCATAGTGTCCCTGCGATCGTCTGGCAGAAAAAGCATCTTCAGTTTTCTTGATATCGATACTACGATGAGCGTCATTCAGGAGCATACCTTTGACCTTTTCATAGGACAGATTATCTTCACCAACAGCATCAAGAGCAGTAATCAAAGGCTTAAATTCTTCAGGCAAACCAGCAAGTAGTGTCATTGCCAGCTCTTTGTCATCAATACTGACTCCCATTTCCTTCAACTGTTCATATAGTGATGTCAAATTATTGATGTGCTCCAACATATTACCACCACTATAAAATCGACATGAATAATATTGCTGTCGCAATCTGACCTTTTGTAGAATCGATTCACGTGCAAACTGGCCTTTCAGGGCATCCCAGGCTTCTTGTGCAGTTTTCGTATCTCTGACATGAATTTGCTGTTCAGGTTCTACGGCCAAGCAAATATATGTCCACGCTTTCTTTGCACTTCAGCGGTAGCAGTACTAGCAGGAGTTTCAGCTGATCCATCTGCGTGTTCAAACAAATCAAGGCTCTCCAAGTACAACCGCATATTGAACGCCCATGTTCGATAATTCGAACCGTTCAGCTTTGCAATCTTCGGCGTGTTGTTCATTGTTACATCAGATGACGATGCCATTTTTCTGTGAGAAAGTCTCACACAAAACTTCCACGATGGTCACTTTCCGCTAATTTTCTCCCACTTGGCGCTTATTTGGTTTGTTGTATCACGTGACAAAATGGGCAATGGCGGCGAAAGAAAAACTTCGATTATGCCGTATGGAACTTAGTCTTCTTTGCACACAAGATCAACTATTCGGCTTTAATAATATTGTTAGGAAGGGGTACCTAATGTATGATTTTTGCCTGTTTATAAAGATTTTCTATGTTGCCTTTATTTCAATAAACGAGTTTAAAATCGAATTTAGTAACATAAATACAGCTTGGTTTTGATATTTTTGTGATAGTAGATTGATTTTGGATGAAATGAATTCTTATGTCCTATACATTTCGTAAATTTTGATCGTCAAAATCGAAAATATGTCTCCTGAGTACCCTACTTGGTGTACTTTTTTTCATATTTTGCTTCCGGAAATGTTTGAGAACATGACTCAAGAATTCAAAATGTAGTTTTGAGTCATGGCTTCCACAAGCAATAGACAAGATATCGAGAAATTGTAAGTAAAAGTGGTTTTAAATCCCTGTTTTGAATGTGATTTTTGAGGACTTCTGCCATCTTTAATTCCCTGTTGTTCGGTTTGAGCTAAACTATGGTTTGCTTAATCTTATATCAATTCAGAGAAGAAAAAAATTGCAGTAAAAGTCGGCGGTGTTCTAAACAAGACAGTCATCGAGGAAAATGTGATTCAGAACGAAAATATCGCAGATTTTGGTTACACTCAGCTCCTCATGTAAAACATTCTCTCAAGAGAGAGTTTGATGAGAAATCTGAGAAGATGAAGAATGAATGTGAAACAAAACTGGCTCGAGTTGGCGATGTTGAGGAACGAGAGGAACAACTTGCGTTAAGGGAAGCCGAAATTGATAATTTGAGGGACGACTCTGGTGAGTAAAGCTCACAAGCATGAACAGTGTTTAGAAATAATCTAAGTTGAGTAGTGGCTTTGGCCCTGATAAACTTTCCAAAACATTGATAATGGTATATTTATCACTGCAGTAGAAAAGTCTGTATATATTTGCTGTGATTAATAGTAACTGTGATACTTTGTGTGTGTGTGTGTGCAAATATATATATATATATTAATATTAATTTTATAGTAATACATCTTGTGCACTACCAACTTGTGTAAGCAACCACTTCTTGCACTGCATGGGTTCACCTTTTGTAAGCAGCCACTTCTTGCACTGTATGGGTTCACCTTTTGTAAGCAGCCACCTCTTGCTAGCAACTAAGTGACCACCTGTGCTTGACATTGTATATAGGTGATATTTTCAAGGGGTTCAGCTGCAATGCATACAAAATGTTTGACTGTTGTTTGCCTCTTTTCCTTTAGAAATATCATTGCAAGTTGCCAAGGAAAAGCTTGAGTTTCAAGAGAAGAAACTGCAGCAGCTTAACCAGGAATATGATAAGGTAAAAGTTCTCCTTCAGCAAACCCAAAATGCAAGATAAAAAAGGGCCAAGAATGCCACTTCATTTGAAATGGTTTGTAATGCTACCAGCAGTAGTACAAGATATAGATGCTGTAAAGAAACAGCAGATATCTTAAATTATATTCATGGTGGTGAAGAGGGTGCAATTTTTGGGGCCTGGGATTTTGTTGCGTCCACTTCTTCAAAAAATGTCATGGATAAATTAATTAGCAATTATAAAAGGGGTAAATATTTACAAGGCGTCTTTGGGAAGGCAGTTGGAGAATTTAATAATTCTGAGGAAGCATTAAAACAAGCTGTTGCTTTGAAATATCAGAACTTTCTGTCTAGACGTAAATTTAAACTCATCTGTAAGACTCAAAGCTTGGTCTTCAATGCTGATAAAGACATTTGGCTTCCCAAGAACATTAAATGTCTTGATGCTGAGATATCATTACCTAAGGTTGTTAGTGATTTTAGGGTTGATAGATTTGTCAAAAATATTGATATCGGCATTGTATCTTCAATCCTTAACTGCTCTGGTGTGTCGCGCACTATTACTGGTTTGCTATGTATGATGTTGCGTTTGTACTTGGAATCACCTCGGCTCTATAAGAAACTGATATGGTTCAATGAAAATAAGTCATTTCATAATAAATCAAAATAAATAATTTCATTGTTCAGTTTTCAGATGATGGTGCCCCAGAAACAAGTGAATTGTGGATGTCCATTGGTTCCCTTACTTGTTGGAATTTTGGGGGCATGGTAAGAAGTAGGGATTGTCATTACTTGCTTCATTGTTTGAGTGTGTCAGAGAAGGACCCAGTAATGTAATGTCTCTGGAAACAACACACTGATGAGATGCAGATCCTTGAGGGAAATATCATCAATATATATGGCCATCAGTGTGCTGTTGAGTTCCAACCCAGTGCAGATCAGTCCTGGCAAAGTTGGGCAGGTAATGAGCTAAATCAAGCCGCTACCTATCCGTCGCCCTATGCTAATGTTCACAAGGGTGATACTCACAAATTGGGGCAGACAATTGGCTTTGCTGAGACTGATACCTGGCAACCACCAACTGCGAAGAAAAGATGGGAGTCTATTGAAAAACTTGAATCGTTTAGAAATGGGCTTTCTAAAGGTCTTACACCAGCTGAAGTTCATAGCAAAGAACTTGACTTAATGGCCAAGAATGGTCTAAGACAATTGGGACCACCTCGAATTGGGGTGTTTGCTGACCTTCTAAGACCTGAGCCTATGCATTGTGAGATTAATGCTTGGCAACATTTGCTTAACCTTATTTATAAGGAGGCATTACAGAGGGGATTAATGGAGCTTTTTTTGAAGCTTTTAAGTTGTCCTTTTACCATTGTTGAGCCAAGTGCTAATGGTAATCCCGGTTGTGGTCTTTCTTTTGTTGCTCGCTCAATAAGGGAGCATTATGATGACACTACTCATAGGAGCAATAATCTTTCCACAAGACTTATAGGTAGACAAGCCATTGCTCTGGCAAGGTATGGCTACAGACTTGTCAATGGTTTAAAGACAGCCAATGAGTCCTCAGCTCAAAAACTTAAGAGGCAAGCTCTAGGAAAAGCAATGCAATGTTTCAGAAATGCTGGGACTCTTTTTAATAAAGTCAATACTAATTCAGTAGAAATAGCCCAGCTTAAGGGGAATTTGACAAACTATTTTCATCTTTTAGCACTATTTTCCCATTCATCTGTAAATATTACTGTCTGGACAATGGCATATGCTTTACCATACCATGCTTCTCTACTCTATGAGAAGTATAATATAGGGTATGGCATTATCTCACTTCAAGCAAAAGAATCAAAACATGCTGGTGTGAAAAATGACCTTGCCTTAACCAACTTTGACCGCAAAGTCCACAGGTTCTTTGGGCAAATGGTTGCAAGTTATGAGGGCCAATTATGTAAGAGCTTTTTACTTACCAAAGCATCATCCGGTTCCTTCAACATATATTTCCCACTACGACTCTAGGCATCCAGAGCATTTAAAACTTCCTTCCAGTTGTGAATGTGGAAGGGAAAAGAACAGTGATCTTTGCATGTGTTCTTTCTGTTAAAGTTGCATGGATGTCATGCAATGTGCAGAAATGGGTTGGCTAAGTAACCCGATAATCAACATCTTAAAACCTGTTTGTTGTCCTTCTTGCCACGATAGATTTCCTGATGATATATCTTGTGAGGCACATGTTAAATCTGTACATGTGTTAGAGACAAGTCATTTGTCTAACTTTAACCCAAGACAATTGTCTGTTAAGCAATTACGAGACGAGTTAAAAAAACGAGGCTTAAGTTCAACTGGGGGAAAGGGACACCTAGTTAAGAGACTCTCTGGTGCTTTATCTGTTGAAACTTGTTGAAACCAATTGAGCTTTTTACACTTGATGATCAGACTCCACAGAAATTTAAACAATTCTTTACAGGTACCGGTATACTATATGATCACATACTTATCCAGGATGTTTTTGCCTGGTCACCTTATTTTAATTTTGGGTCATAATTATGGGGGATTAACAATTAATTTTTAGTAAAGTTAGTTAACCCACTCTTTGCAAGTAAAACCATCCAGTGTTGGCCACAGTAAAATTATTAATTAAAGGCCGTCTACACAGGAATTGGTTTGATACACAAATACATGTCCTGTACCATTTTCAAATGAAATTTATTATATTTAAATTTGTAATGTGCTATAATACATATTTTAACTAAACTTCACTATAATTATATTAGTCAAAAGAACATTATTATAGACTCAGCACAAGTTGCTGATAAATAGACATTATACATAGATAGCAATAATCCAATACATGTACCAATATATATTCAACTTTGACCCAAGAGCATTAGTAAGAACAAGATGGTGCCGAACATGGGAACATGTGACAGACTGAGTGCAAGTGTGTTTAAGTCTGTATGTGACAAAGAGATGGCCCTAGCACTTGAAACAATGTATCGTCACCACAGCACTATATCTTGTCCCTTGTAATGCCCTGGGAACAGATTTGACTATGAATAAGCAATTATAGAGCTTGTTTTATATGAATTGTAATTTGGATATAATTAAAGAGAGTTGAACTTTGAAAACAAATTTGTATATCATTATTTCTGTGTAAATTATGTGTATATACAGTATATATATACAGTATATATGTGAAAACATTGCAGTTGCAAAAATAGTATTTTGTTTTACTTGTCACATCAGCCAAACTACATGCCTCTTCATAAGAGATGTTACATTGATTAAAATTCATACATTATTTTCTTTTCATCATGTTGGTCAATCTACCAGGTCAGTTTACCTAGCAGTTATTCTATAATCTGAAACCAGGCAGCAAAATGATCTTGCATAATAGTAAAGTGACCCAGTAATACCAGCCTTGTATATAAACAAGCTTTTAAAAATATTTGTTGCCACTGCAACATCTTCAATACACTGAAGTTGGCTTATGCTCAATTGAGTCAGTTTTATTTCTTCATTCAAAGGCTTTCTCTTATATGAAAAATCTCTCAAGAATAAAATAACAATAGAGCATAATAGCTGTTTCACATTATATACTGTAGGTATCCAATATTGTATATATTGGAAACCGGTATGGTATATATTGTCCCTGGGACAATCCCGGATAACTATGTAAAACAGCTGCTATTCTCTATTGTTCTTCAGAGCTTTTTCCTGAGATAAAGCCATTGCAATAAGAATGCAACAAACAATTTTGACTTATCTTCATGGGAGTTAATAAAGGGACTTCTCTTCAATAATGCCTGGCATTAAACTTGAGCCTGTATATTTATGACAAACACTGTATAATACATTGTTTAATACATGCAGTGTTTGTAACAAATATATGGCATAAATCAAAGAGAAAGCTTCTATTATTTACTATATACATTTATATATCAATAATACACACAAATCTTGAAATAAACTGTTTACATGGGTTGCTGATTCATAAGGGCTTGTAAGCTTGAATCAACAACAAAATTATCAGCAGTATATCGCTCTAAAGACAGTGGTGTGTTACCTGTAACTGCAACAACACTTCTGCCGTTATAAACGGATAGCAATTTCTGGCCTGGTGTCTTTGATGGCACTCGTCTGAAATGGCGGTAAGCGAGGAGACTTTCTCCGGAAAATCTGGCGGGCGAGAAAAGTTTTTTTGCACTGTCCATATTTGCCACAGTTGCGTAATGCTTCGAGCCATCACTCTTACTCGACACATCTCCGCCATAACCCCTTACCAGAGTGAGTACATGGCGATAGATTGCCCACGGGATAAACATGTTGACTGGATTCATCAAGCCGGTAGCTTTGGAATGAGACAGCTTGTTTTTCATAGCTAAACCAATCTGCTTGAGGTATGAATCAACAAGTAACCCATCCATCTCTCCCATTCCATAGTTGGTCTTCTGTTTCGCAACCCGCACTCTCTTCATCCATTCACCTTCCACAGAAAATTTCATTTCTACAATCGACGTGCTCCAAAATTTCTCCCCTCGATCTGTCTCATTTCTATGTGATCTAAGATTCAAAACTGTCTCGCTCGCTGATGGTTTTGTAGCCGCCATTGCTTTCAGAAAATATATATCATTGCGCATGTAACCACTGACAACATGAGCCCACGCTAGTGGGAGAAAATTCGCGCAAAATGACCAACGTGTTCGTTCGATTTGCCCATGTAGATCTAACGTTCTGGATCTAAATATGAACTAAATATGAACTAAATACGAGTGAGTTCAACCCATCTTTATTAAAACAGAACTAGCGAAGAAGAACAGTCCAAAAGAAGTAAACGCATGTTACACCATGTGACCTAATAATCATGTGACCTAATAAACCAATCACAAACTCTAATATAAATTACATAATTACAGTATCTTATAGTGGGTACATTACAAACTAAATAATAAGTTCTTAACAGAAGGTTCTACAAATATGCTTCTTGATGTTCTCCGTTTCTCAGACCAAAAGGATTCTGTCTTTGAAAAGAAAGAAAGGCGATAAGGACGAAATACAAAACGGATACTAAGTTGTGGACATGCGGAGGAAGTTGAGTTCCAGTAAAAGAGAGACAAAAATAAATTGTTTGTTTAGAGCATGAAGGCATCGTTTGGTTAGGTGAAAATACTTTATCTAAGAAGATGCCAATGCAGTTGTCCAAGAAAGAGATAGGATAACCATTGAGAGAAAATCTGTTTGAATTTCTGTAGTTCAGATTGGAAAGGAATGTAAGAGGAACAATATCTTAAAATAACGAGAGATTATTGAGAGAATAAGACCTCTTTTGTAAGAAATGAAATGAAGCTGTCAAAGTTAGTAAATAACCCAGTACAGGTACGTTTGTGATGAACAGACGTCGAGAAAGATCCGTTTGTTCGGGTTATGTTGATGTCTAAGAACGGAAGTGAAGCATTGCTTTCAAGTTCATGAGTAAATTTAATGTTAGGGTGTTTAGAATTTAGTTAAGCCAGAAAAGGACGAATGTGTTCATGTGAATGGAAAACTAGAAAACAATCGTCAACATAGCGACGATAGAAAAATGTTGACAAAAAGTGGACAACCCATAGCGACACCATCAACTTGTTCATAGATTTCGATTGATAGATTCTGACTATTCTGATTGAAAGTGAAACGGTTTCATAATTTTTAATTTATTTCAAATTGTTTCATATCTGGTTGCAGATAATAGTAAGATTATTATGTTATAAGTTATTTAGCTATAGAGCTATAGTGTTCAGTTGTGTAGTGCTACTACTTGCTTATAACATATTTAATTTTTAGTAACAAAATAAATTTGAGTTCAGTTTACATCTTTGTTCAGTTGGAGGTTCAAAATGGATCCGTACATGAATAAACACTCCAACATTCAGATAGGATTACTGACTGATGTTGTGTGTATTTAATTATGTGTTCAAAAAGCAAAATGGCATTGCATTTAATTTTAAGAGAATTCGTCTTCTGTTGTTCAGAATTTCAAAATCGGAAATATAGAAGAATCCAAAGATTCTAAACGACTATGTATTTATTCAAAGTCCTGCAATGTGTTGTTTTTTTGTGCATTTTATACGACGTTTTATAATCCGAATTCTGTAAAATCACCTCCCAAAACGCAAGAAATGGCATTTTAGGGACTCTAGATTTCAAAATTTTTCTGTTGGAGCATCCTTCCGGACCCCTTAGATGTCCTGCGCCTATGGCGTTCATGCTGTTGCGGTTGTTCTTCACCGTCTACTTTATCAATTTCACCTGCTACTTCTTAACCTAATAAGAACCCTGCAATAATGTTAATGGTTTCATCTAATGGTATGTTAGTAAAGAGTGATTTAATTTTTGATTAAAGTTAAACTAAAACGGAAATTTAAAAATCCGTTTTGTTGTTGCCATATGGCAACAGTGGGATTATATGGAAGTTAGTGGTTTACTTTTTCAACAAATAGAACGGTTGTTTGTTATCTAAACGAGTTCGCTAGGAAGTCCATTTTGTTTGACAATAACAAGCCTTGGTGCAAGAAGAATGCCAATATGTTTGGCGTCACGATGGGTAGATTTGACAGTGCAGAGGACAGTGCAGAGGTTTGCAAACTCGTCGGCCACCTCAATCTAAAATGCGAATTCAAAGAAGACATCAGTCTGTGCAGAGACGACGGACTTGCTGCATTCAAGAATATGGGCCCACGATCTGCTGACAACCTACGAAAACGCATCATAAGATGTTTTGACACACTTGGCTTAAAAATCACAATCCAATACAACTTGAAAATCGTGAGTTACCTCACATTAAACCTGCTCAAAGATTCCTATTTCCCCTACAGAAAACCCGACAACCCGCCTATGTATATTAATGCCCATCCAAACCACCCGCCTTCAATCATTAAGCAAGTCCCCTACTGCATCAGTAAAAGAATCTCCAGCCTTTCGTGCGACACCAATGAATATAATAAAGTAGCCCCCTTATACAATGAAGCACTAAAGAAAAGCAGATTCAACGACCAGCTCAGATATACAAGCACAGACCACCAACAGCAGCCAAAGAATAGGACAACTTAAAGTCATCTGGTTCAATCCCCCATATTCCAAAAACGTCCTCACAAATGTTGGCAAAACCTTCTTATACTTGATTACGAAACATTTCCGCACCAGACACGTATTCCACATATTCAACAGGAAAAACACAAAGGTCAGTTATAGCTGCATGAATAATGTTAGTGTTATAAAGCAACACAACAGACAAATTCTTGGCTGCATAGACCAATCTCCAGTGCCGACCAGAGAATGTAACTGCAGAAAAAGGAATGAATGCCCCCTCAATGGTGCGTACCTACAAAGAAACTTGGTTTACCAAGCTACGGTGTCCATGGAGCAAGAAACGTACATCGGCATGACGGAAAACGAATTTAAATTCCATTTAAACAACCACAAGATGTCATTCAAGCACAACATGCAAAACCGTAATAGTGGCAGTAATAACTGTAATTTATGCACCACCGAAAAACTTTGTTTTCTGAACGCATATAAACGGCTCCTTCTAAACAAAAGATCTGAACTCATATCCAAATGTAGACACGACAACAAATTTTATGTAAATAGCTTTAGGTTTTAGGTACTTAACAGGTGTGTAGGAAGCATTTTATAAGTAGGCAGGCCAGGAGCGAGCGATGAAGGTGCGAGAAACATCTACAGGGTCCGGGGGTGATGCTCCCGAAAAAATTTGATTTTCAAGGCTCTGAAACGCTATTTATAAAGTGATTTTCAATTACTCCTCAAGATCGCTTACTTCTGTTCAGAAGAATCTTCTAGCCCAAGGCTTGAACTTCTATACCACCCAGGAAACGTCGTTTTTCCAACTATTTGGTTCCTATTGAAATGTTATTCCGCAAACTTAACGACAAACTGATCTACACCAAATCTGGCTTTGACAAAGAACTCGTAAAAACTAGTATTAAAGATATTGTACTCACCGAACACAAGAACGATATACCCCTCCTAAATTTATCTTCTTGAATGATGAACTTAAAAACACTTGAAACTCTCCAAAACGACGATAGCATCTATCTGATCAAACCGGATGGTTTGTTATCATTGACCATAAATATTACACTGCAAGAATGCAAGATATTCATAGTGATTCAACTAAATTTGAACAAGGACCCTATAAAAACGATATTCAGTCGTGAGAATGAAAAAGAAATAAAGACTAGTGAAATTATTTCTGATTCTTTATGTGACAAACCTTACACCTATTGGTTCACGTCCAGGTATACTATATGGACTTCCCAAAGTACATCAACCTAACTTTCCTCTAAGACCCATCATTGCCTCTATATCTGCACATTCTTATAAAATCGCTAAATTTCTTGTTCCACTCCTCTCTATATCAACTAATATTTACACTACAACAGAAACATCTTCTTTTATTAAAGAAATACTAAATCTTCTGATAGATACTAATCATGTTGTAATGGTCAGTTTTGATGTTAAATCGTTCTTTACTAACATACCATTAGATGAAACCACCATTAACATTATTGTTAACAAGTGCTTTAGAAATGCTATTCGTTTCCATGGCTAGCAAGTTTTCTAACCCCACCTAGCGAGTTTTCTAACCCTAGCCCCTGCCTAGCAAGTTTTACGACACAAGTATACCTACCCCGCACCTGTCTCCCACACTTGGTGTCCGTAGACTAATAACTAACCTGCTGATACAGACCTCCCGTGTGGGGTCTCACAAATCGAACCTCCCAGAGGAAGGTCTGCTTCTCAGGAGGAAAAATTCCGTACTGATGACAGCCGTGACAGAATTTTGTCACAGCATGCGATTGGATAATCCATATTATTAATTCAAACATTCTGTATTAATGTGATTCACATTCAAAACAATGAAAGACGACGTTCTTTCCTTGACAGTTTTTGTGGAGTGTATACAAACTTTGTGTAGCTAAGTTTAATATGACTACTTTGACAGATCGTCAGTTTGAATCGCTCTAGGGCCATTCCATAAACTTGACATAAGAGTAGTAAATTATTGATATTGTCATTTTAAATTAGTTTTGTTGTAAATAGTAGCACTTATACCCAAGTTTCCAAAATTAATGCTTAGCTTATCTGAAATAGTTTTTACCAAGAAATATTCGAGACGAACAAGATGGTATTTTGATGAGTCATCATTTCTGTTGATGAAAATAATAGCATACAGGTTAGGATAGAGCAGAAATGAAAAAATTGGTAAGATTCCAAGTTTCATAAAACAGATATCAATGACTAATGCAACATCTATGACAACTTGGTTGTTTCATATATTCCATCCTTTCTTTAATATACCGCACCAACAAAAGTATCTGGACGGCGATGTCACACACGTCAGAATTTGTTGCAAAAAGTTCTTTTTGCAAAATAAGAAACATTTTAAATTGGAAAAAAATTCATTTTCTCTTGTCACTTTAAGTAACTCTTTTTATGTGACCAAAACACATAATTCATATTGTTTGCATTTTGTGATTTTTCCAGCTTTAAGCAAGTCACATACGTCATGGTTTGTGACGTGTGTGACAGTGACGTGTGTGACCTAACATGTTTCATACTACATACAGTATCTGGTGAAGTGTTGTTCTATGTAGAAAGAATTGCAGGCACTTCAAATACTGAAATAAATGTTTGGATTGGGGACTGGGCACCAAAATCAACTTATGTAATACTACATGAAGTTTTTAATAGTGCACATGTATATAATTTTACATTTTTGGATTGTTTAAAATGGCTTTGGTGTGGTAAGACAACTTTATACTGAATTATTGAATAATAGTTGTGAAGCTATTAATTGATACAGGTACATGTATGAGCTACTGTATATTGTGTCATAATACAACTGTACACACAACAAATGAATCATTCATTTTTATTTGATGTCTACCAAAAATTAAAGTAAATTTTTACTTACCATGGTTGTCATGTGAACAAATGTGAGTTACATGTGCAAATAAATGGTGTTCTTGTTTGGTGTACAAGCTGACATCAAATGATTTTAAAAGCTGTGAACCATACTTAAATACTGTAACAAGTACTTGTGTATGGTGATGTACACTAGCAGATTACATCTTTTAAATTCAAAATATTTTTTAGGATATTGATAATGAATCAATTGTTGTGGAAGCTGTGACACTCAGCAAAAAAGAAAAAAGAAAAGCTTCAAATAAAAAAGCTGTTAAGAAATATCGAGCTAAAATGGCTGAAGCAACAGAGTTTAAGAAACAAGAAAGTAAAAGAATTGAAGTATGTAGGAAAAAGAGAATGGCCAGTATGTCGTTACAGGAAAAGCTTGAGTATAGAAAGAAGGCTACAGAAAGAAAGCGAAAATCACGAACATCCAAAAGTCAAGAACAATTAGTGGCATCAACAAGCACTTCAACACCAATATCAAGCCCCAGAAATCCATACAAGTGACCGCAGAGCTTTGGGAAGGCAGTCAGCAAGTCAATGAGATCACTTCCTGCATCCCCGAACAAGAGGAGATTTGTAGTAGCTGGTTTAGCAAAGCGCATAGGTGTTGCAATAGAGAAAGAGATGAATTCAGCAGTTGGACCAAGTGGAAGACCACCTGTATCAGATGAGGATGCTGCTTCAGTTACTCAATTGTTTTATCGCCCAGATATAGCATATACTATGCCAGGTATGAAAGATGAATGACTATTTGGGAACAAGGGAAGAAAATGAAATTAAGGAAATACTACTTGACATTGTTTCTGAGAGAAGCCTATCAGCTTTACATTGATTCTTGTGCTGGAGATTACCATGTAAAATTTAGCAAGTTCTGTGAATTGAGACCCAGAAATGTCCTCCTCATGAAGCAGACTCCTGCTGATCAATGCAAATGCAAAATACATGAAAATTTGTTTCTTAAGCTGAAATCTCTTAAACTGTCTTATTCAACTTTCTGGGAAGATGCTCTGTGTGATACCTCAATTAATTCACTTTGCTGGCAAGGAAAATGCCAGAACTGTGAAAATGGAAAGCTTGTTAAATTACCTATGAATCAAGCAACAACCATTCAGTGGCGAGAATGGGCATCATGTATCAAAGAACATGAGAAAAGAAGTGAAGCAGGAGAAGAGACCCAATTAAATTCAAATGGTAATTCTGAACCCAACAAGGTTTATAAAAGGTTAGAGTGTCAATTGAGAGAAAATTGTGCAGGAGAGGTGTGGCAACAAGTTGTCGATGACTGGAATGTGATTTTGACTCATGTCAACACTAAGCGTATCCAATCTCAAGAGTTTGAGAATGATAAGCGAGAAAAAGCCAGAGTTCTTCAAATTGACTTTGCAATGAATTATTCTTGCGAATACCAAAAGGAAGTCCAGTCAGCTTTATGGAGTAGAGCAAGTGTTGCTTTATTCACTGCTGCTGCAATTACTAAAGATTCGTGTCAAAGTTTTTTAATTTGCTCAGACACTAAGAATAAGGATAAGGACACTGTCGCTACATTTCTCTTTGCATTGTATGAAAATCATCTTTTTCCAACTCCAGAAATAGAGGATGAAATTATTTGGAGTGATGGCCCATCATCAGAATTCAAGAATAAGTTTACCATGAAGTTGCTGCACCAACTGTCTGTCCAGTTTCAAAAACAGTTTTCATGGAAGTTTTCAGCAACATCTCACGGTAAAGGAGTTGTTGATGGCATTGGTGGCAGAGCAAAATCCTTGGTTCGACAGAAAGTAATGAGCCTTTCTACAGAACCCATAGTTGTCCAGTGTGCAAAAGATTTTGCAAATGTTGCAAGAATCTTGATGCCAAAGACAACTGTGCTTTACGTACCAGAGAGTGATATCAGACATGATCAGGAAACCAGGCAGCGATGGAAGGAAAATACCCCTGCAATACCAGGCATTACAAAAGTTCATGTTGCCACACATTCACCTAAGGCATTTAATCTCCAGTTGTGCCAAAATGCCTTACACAATGAAATCACCACTGTTACCTATGGTGATACCAGCGAAGTGTCAAGTAAGGAGAACATGCATATCTCTGTTGGTGATTGGTTACTGGTAACATATGATGGTGATGGTCAACTGTATCCAGGAGAAGTCACATATGTTGACACAAAGCAGCTACAGGTGAATGTGATGCAAAAGTCAGGAGGATATTACAAGTGGTCAGTAATCAAAGATAATATTTTTTACAGTCACGAGAATGTCGTTCAAAAACTCTCCCCTCCAGTTGTTGTCGGAAACCGTGGACAATTTTGCTTCCATGACCTAAATTGATTATTGACTGCATTTACTGTGGTTTACTCAAGCCAAACATATATGTTGATTGTTTAATATTGCGCACAGAGAGTCATTGTTTGGGCTAATTACTTAGTCTGTATGCAGTTATAACTTTGTTACACAATATCAGTCATAATTTAGAAAAACTTGCTGTGCAGTGTTTTAAGACTGCTTTTATGTTTTAGCATGTAGAATTTAATATTTTTTATATTAAATTTTATTATTCCAGATAGATAGATAGATAGATAGATTTATTAGTAAATACTTTTGCAGCTAAATAGCTGAATTGCGTAATACTTTACAGGGTAAAAAATGTATAATAAAATAGTTAAGATTTATATTACTATATGTCTATATATAAAATTATTAAATTAGTCTATATACTGTTACTATAAATAAAACTGTTTTTGAGTCTATTTGTCTTGCATATTGGCACATTGAAACTTCGCTTTCGCCGTAAGTTCACATCACATGTGTTAGGCTCAAGTAGCAGGCTATGCAACTTATGGTTCTCATTACTAGTTACTTCATTGAAAAGTTTGATCGTCAACATTTTTCTGCGCTCGTGGAGTGTTATTAGATTGCTTGTTAATAGGGCATCAGCGTAGGTGACTTGAGGGTAAATTATTCTTAGTGCACGCTTCTGTAATCGTTCTAAGTCGGTTGATAAATATTGCGGTAGTCCGTTATGGAATACTGGACACGCGTACTCAGTAATTGGACGTACGCATGTAGTGTAGAATGTCAGGAGCTCTTTTGATGGTAGATTCGCTCTTTTCAGTTGTCTTAAAAAATAAAGTCTAGCGGACACTTTACGTATAATTTCTGAGACGTGACAGTTCCATTTTAAGTCATTTGTAATGTTCAATCCGAGAAGTTTAATATTTGGAACAATTTCGATAGCTTTTTCATTAATTACAACAGGAGCGAAATCGGGTTCTTTCTTAGCAAAGGAAATCCTTAACTCTTTGCATTTATCTTCGTTTAACTGAAACTTGCTATGGTGAGACTTCGTAACTATTTCTGAAACTGCATTCTGGATGATACTTAATTCGTCCTTATGAACAAGTTCAGCTATCGTTGTGTCATCCACGTATTTCCATAATTCATTGTCAGTGACTTGAATATCATCGACCATCAGCACAAAGAGCCACGGCCCTAATTTTGTTCCCTGTGGGACTCCGGCTTTCTTTTTTTTTCTTTTTTTTCTTTTTTTTTTTCTTTCTTTTTTCTTTTTTTCCAGGTTTCTTATTGCTCATACCTATGAAAACTGTCTACAGTTCACACTAGTCACACACGTCATAATACTGGTCACACACGTCACTTATGTTTACGATGTAATAGTGCCATCATGAGTTTTGTTTTCAAAAAAAATAATTTCTTGGTATGATCTTTTGTTGTTTGTTTTATGCAACAGGCATATACAACATGAAAACAGGTGACTTCACAGAATTTTTTTGGGAATTAGAAATTTTGGAGTATTTGTTGTCTCTGAGTCACACACGTCATAACAAAAAATATTTTCTAGAATATTTTATGAGTTGATGTATAAACAATATTTGGTATTTTCAGTTTACTTATATGTGATATTTCTAAATAAGTAAACAACAAGCGAAACAAATTGAATGTTAGTAGTTGCATTGTAAGCTTACATTATCTAGATGTCACACACGTAATTATGGAATGGCCCACTATAGTTTCAGGAAAATCGATGGTTATGGTGGCTGAGCGCTGCCGTCGTGATTTTTACATTTTTTTAAAAAATAAATTATCAATAATTATAAAATAAAAATAGAAAACATTTCAATATAAATAAAAACCAAAATAAAAATAAAAGGAGTTTTAAACGCGAATGGAAACAAAATCGTTTTGTTATTTGTTTTTAATAAACAAAATGAATGCAATTCAATTTGAGAATAAAAGTAAAATAAATTGTCCGTGGCCGAGCGCTGGCATATGCCGGCATGCATTTCTAGTAATAGTCTGTACCAGTCCACCCGCGGATAACTATTTTTGAGTTGTTATTGGTCACCAAAATCTAACAATGTCAGGGTCGTCATGGAAGAAGTTTACCACAGCAATGAAGGAAAAGAGAGCAAGTAAAGGCAAATCCAGTGGTTCTTCAGCAAACGCCAACATTCTAAAGAAAGGCGAGATCACGGTTCAGCGATTGAGCTCCGAAGTTCAGGGAAAAGCCCAAAAATATGTCAGAATTGGTCCACGATAATCTTTCGTTGACAAATCTAAAAGATGCCTGCCAGAAACATTTCAAATCTAGAATAGATGAAAATATGGTATGTGACATTTTAGCTGGGGATCAAGGTCCTTCATGTACATCATTGGAACAACTGCCAAATATTAATGTTGTCCATGTGCGTTTTGTCGAAGACAATATTGTCAGCAGTCCTGTTGCTAGTATCCTTTCAGTGGTTAGTATGCATGACAAACGCCCTTGCCCAACACCTTCGCTTCTTGTAGCAAAAAAGATGGCGATAAGCGAAAGTACTAAAGTGTATCCCAAAAGCTTGTCCGAGATGCTAAAAATGGGAAAAATGATACAAAACCATACTATAACAGTGGACCTATATAGTTTTGATATCTATTACCACGATGTGGTCCAGCAAGGTCAAATCTGCTGAATTTGTGCTTGAGAAAGATGTGCTTGGTACAGGAGGATTTTGCAAAGTTTTTAAAGCAACAAGCAAAACACCAGGTTTTGCCCAGGTTTTGCTGATATTGTGTGGGTTGTAAAGAAATATTTGTCAGAAGCTATTTGCATTAAAGGCAACAAACCAAACTGTCGAGCAACAAACGAAGAAGGTAGCAGAACAACTGACAAGTATATTAAACAAAAATGGCAAATTACAACAGTATGGGCAGACATTTAAATACAAGATAGTTTTCATGGGCCAGCCAGATAATATGATTATTGAAGAATTTGTTGAAGGGGAATTTGTCAAATTCATCAATAACAATGGTGAGCTGTGTGGTGATGACTCAGAGCTTCATAAAAAATCAGAAAGCCTCACCCACTTTTCCCACGAAAAGTCTGAACATCAACTGCTGTTAGTTGGTATGATTTGTACGATCCGGAAATTGCATCAAAAGAACTGATGTATGGTGGCCTAGCAGTGCCATAGCAATTGTTCTTTATTATTGTGTATATTTTATTTATTTATTTTTATTTTATTTTTTTGTAATTTCATTTAAAAAAAATGTTTTTTCTTCCTTTTTTTTTCCTATCTGTTTTTTAATATAATTTTTATTTTATTTTTCTTAAAAATATTTTTTAGTTTTTTTTTTCTTTTGAAAGTTTTTTCTAAAAAAAAATAACCTCCATGGCCTACGAGTGCCATAGACCATCAGGCCATTCGGGCAAAATGATTGCAGGCTCAACCTCGGTCAGTTGTCGATGCACAAAGGTCGGTACTTCATTTTTGTGTATTTATAGTTTTTACAACCATTAAAATGGTTTCTGCTGTCTAGTTTCTATATAAATTGCAGTGTTAATTTGCCCAGATGTCAAAACGTCAAACAGACAATCAAGCCAAATGGCAAAGCTTCAAGAAAGCCACTGCGAAAAGCGAAGCAGGAAGAAAGGCGACGAAGTAATCACAAAAATGGAGTACTTAACTGTGCAACGTTTATCAGCAACAGTCGAAGGAAAGTGCCAAAAGTACTGTCGTATAGGGCCACTGACAACATCAGAGCAGCGTGCATTAAGCAATTTAAAGTAGCATGCTATATGGAATGTGATCTATTAGCGGGCGAGCGAGGGCCTTCGTTTACGGAAATTGGGCAAATTAAAGATTGGAAAGTTATCCATATTCGGTTTGTCGAGCCTGTTGAAAATATTTCATTGCAAGGAATGTCCGGCCAAAGTCGACACAAATCTACGGTTACAGCCAACAAGGAATTCCCAGCAGTACCATCTGTAATGTCTTTATCCAGTGTTGCCAACATCAGTGACAGTCGTCCTGTATTTCAACCTCAGTCAAAGATGCCTGCGTCAATTTCATTGTCAGCAATGCTAAAGATGGGCAAAATCATCCCCCCAAGCAAGGAGACCCTTACTGTTTACTTAGAGGAATTTTCAGTTGATGAAAAAGCCTGGCTCAATCCTTTTGAGGTACACCTTTCAGTTGCAAAGAAGAAATTCGCAAGTGGTGGATTTCGAGATGCAGTAGAGGCAACTGCTTTATCTGGTGGCCTGGAAGGAAGGTATGTATTAAAAAAATAAGCCTGATCAAGTTACCAAAATTGAAGAGATGTTTGAATCTATGGAGATCCACACACGAAAATCTGTCCAAATGCACTGTTTGGCAAGAAATTTTGCAAAGCATTTGGAAAACGAATGCCCTCCAGAGTTTGGCGAAACATTCAACTATAACAAAGTATACTATGGGAAAGTTGGAAGTGAATGCATAACCTTGGAGAGATTTATTGAGGGGAATTTTGTGAAATATATCAACAATAATAATGGCGAGATTACCCTACCTGATGCTGGTGAGATTGTTTCAAAAGCAGAAACATTTGTTCATTATACCTATGTGAAGTCTGCCAAGCAACTGATGATTTTAGATATGCAAGGGGTGGGATACAACCATGCGACCCAGAGATTGCCAGTGCCAACCTTACAGACGAAGATATAATCCTATTTTGTTCTGGAAATCTTTCAAGCTTAGCTATTAATTCGTTTATTGCAAATCACAAATGCAATTGCTATTGCAAACAATTAAAACTAGAAAGCGTTTGAAGAACCTATGTTTGCTTTACAAACCGCTAAGTGTTTTTGTGATTTTAGAACTATTCAATAACTAAATATACTTTTTGCATGTTCAAATTTAACCTGTTCAAGTTCATAATTCCTTGTTAATATAAAATTAAATGGTAAAGTTATCCATGGATATTATAAAGTAAATCATAGCAATATATACCAGCTCTAGATTATCAATACAGAAATGACAAAACTAAATTAGTTTGTATTTAGGTGGCTTAATGCAGTATTGGAAATTGTATGCCTGTTTGAAAAATGGGGAACAAGTCTGACAGCCAGCATGCCAACTGATTGCATCTCAGACATGCACATGTTAAATTATATGATTCTATGCATAAAACTACATAGAGCCACCTTAAGTAGTGATAATCTATGTTATTCATATTGTTTTACATGTAAATATATCTATATCATTATGTTATATAAGGGGTTTTTGTTTTTCTGAATAACATTTAGTTACTGTTAGATATAGCATTTTCATCAAAATGTTCTTTTAAAAATAAATATGCATCAGATGCTTCAGCAGGTTCAATATCATCTGTTTAGGAATATGCCTTTCACATTCTTGTCGAAAACTATCATAAGGAATTTGTTTGCACTATCCAGAACACCTGAGAGTTGTGCAACTTGTGCAACTTCTGCCAATTGTTCATCTGTAATCGTAATCCCACAATTATCTGCTCCATATTTTTCAGGAAAGTTGTAAATATGTTCTGGGATTCCGACAGGGAGCTCCTTGTTTCTTTGCTTACGTCCCTGGTGGTGATTTCAAACTGTGGTCCTAAATATATCCAGTTCTTTCTGCAGTACAGGGATGTAAATATAGGCCATCAAGTTCCTACCAAAAAGTAAATTAATGTGCATTACTGTTACTGTACATTAATTAATACAAGATTTCCCAAGATAAGTGTACGCCTGATGAGAATGAGATGTTATTAAAAACATAAAATAGGGTTATCTGTTATCAGAAAAATGGTTACAGGGAGACAGAGTAAACAAAATAAAGTAGGGTGCATTGCCGCTTAATGGGTTAAGTGATTAAAGAAGTGGGAGACATGTACAGTACACACATTATACATACCTATCTATATTGTAAGTAGACAACTGCTGCTTGAAAAATCGCTTCATTCTCTCGAGAAGCTCCCTCCACCACCGCTCAATCTTATTTTGAGTGGAGGGGCCAAAGAGGACACTTTTGGTTGCATCTTCTAGATCACCTTGTTGATCTCTTAGAAAGCAGTGCATGGTTGACATTACACCAGTTTCTGTTCCTTTGTCAATCCTGATAGTCCTAGGTAAAACTATAAGAAGAAAGTAGAAATTAGAATCTATTATAAATAACACTTCATACACACTGCTGTGGGATGCTGTATTACATATTTGACGTTTCAGACTATGCTCATGTTTTACTGTTCTTACCTCTACTTTCCTGCAAGTAATCATAATAATATCTTCCTATTACATTTGGATCATTATTCGTCGTCCATATTCGCAAGAAATTTATCCTTCCACTGTAGGTGTCCTGGCCACCATAAATGCAAAGGGCAATGTAGATTTTTGGTATCCGCATTGCTTGTCATGTCCATCTAAGGACATAACATAGTCTGACCCCTGTAATCAAACACATAAAAGTTATATTAAAGATAATACTTTCCATGTAAAAAGAGAGTGTATTTAGTTTATTAAAGAGAAGAAATTACCTGAGATTTAAATTTCATCACTCTTGGAGGCCGTTTTGGTTGGCCAACAGCACCTCTTGCTTCTAACCCAGTGGGGTCCACTTCTTGCATCATTGCATAAACCAGACCTCGGGGAACTTTTAGGTTATGAACCTCGCGCAACTTGTCAGTTAGAGATCGATAACCCAAAAGTTTCCTGGCCCATCAAATTATTTTCGTACTGCTTCCTCTACTGATTCAAGGTCAACATTGTGGTCTATGTATTGAATGTTGAAGTACTTCATTCTGCGGCATAATGTTCGCAAACTCCATGCATACATCAGATATTTCTCGCTTACAAAATCGATTATTTCATTCCTCTTCAAATTTTGTTTTACATACTCCTCTAAATCGTTGCTCAAATCTTCGTCTTCTTGCCACTCGTCATTTCGTACTCGAGCTCCCATGTTGTTTTTGTTTTGGTGTCGACAACTGACCGAGGTTGAGCCTGCAATCATTTTGCCCGAATGGCCTGATGGTCTATGGCACTCATAGGCCATGGAGGTTTTTATTTTTTTTTAGAAAAAACTTTAAAAAAAATTCAAATAAAAAAAAATATTAAAAAAAAAGATAGAAAAAAGAGATAGAAAAAAAAATAATAAAAAAAAATATATAAAATAAAATAAAATGAAATTACAAAAAAAGAAAATATACACAATAATAAAGAAAAATTGCTATGGCACTGCTAGGCCACCATACTGATGCCCAGGTGGGGCACAGGGCTGGGTGTGGTGGGCGGAATAGGTATTGCTTAAGGTAAGTGTTGCATTATACTCAATTAGAGATTGCTGGTAAATCTACCAATTCACAATACTTGTTGCAGATGTGACCTCTGAAAAAGGCATCTAAGACTGCTTAAGTTTCCAGCTGCAAACATAACTTCGCCGAAAAGGTGGAAGACAAATGCCCCACTGCAGGAGTAGACCAGTGCCTTGTTTTTACAGATAACAATCATTCACTGTACTTTTATAAACATTGTAAAAAGCAAAACTTGTGCTACGACCTGCATAATCCAGCCATTGTTTCAAGGTGGAATAGGTAACGCTAAAATTGAATATGTGATAGCTTCAACTTCATGAAAATAGGACTTGTGTTTTTGCCAAGGTTTATTCTAGTTTATGTTCTGTTTTTCTTGTTGGTTATTTAAAAAAATTACTAAACACATGTTTAAGCAAAGAATGTATTATACCCAGGATATGTTTTAAAACACTATATGATAGAGAGGTGGTCCACAATGAGGGTTGGAATCTACTGTTGTAAAGTTATAAATTTTTCGGCTTGTTTATTCATTAAAAATACAACGTATATTGTGCTATACATATTAAATTTTAAGGCCTGGTTAAATGAATCCCTGTTCACCATGCAACATTGGTGGTGTTGGTTGAAAACTGGACTGAATTGGCCACTTTGGAAAAGAGTGGGAGACTGGTGATAGTGATGCATCTTGGGATTGTTACAGGGGACAACATACCAATAATTGAATAAAACCTCCCCTGTAACTATCCGAAGATGCATCACTATCACCAGTTTCATCCTCTTTCAAAGTGGTCAATTACTAAATTGTAAGCGTGATCCAAATAGTCATTATAACTCGTACAAGTAAAGATTTGCACTGGCAGTGATATTTTAAAATTGTGCCAATTAAGCAAGTGCAATTTGGCACAATTTTGAAATATTACAAGTTGTGTATATCCTTAATTGTACAAGCAATATCATATGATTAATTTTTTACTATATATTATTATTATCATACTTATACTAATGGTGCAGAGTTTTGTTTTATGTACATATCCCATCTGGACTTCGAATTATTTGCTCATTTTTTTGCCTAAACTCTGGCTGAAGAAAGTCGTCATTCACATCTAGAACACCTGACTCAGTGGCAACTTCTTCAATTTCATCTTCTGAAACAACCCAACCTAGAACAGCAACAACTATGGTAAATAAATAAGCAAAGAGAAAAACACCAGCATGCATTATTGTACAAAGGCATAGCTCATAATTGTTAGCCACAGTTTTTAGGCAACTTCAAAAACTCATTGATAATTATCGAAGGAAAAGCAAAAGGATTAATCCATGTTTTAAAAAGTGTCTTGTATTTTCAATAAATACTGCCTTTTCCTACCACATTCCTCCAGCTGATATTCCTGAGGAAAACTATACATGTGATTTGGAATTCCTGATGGTAGCTCAGTTTCTTTCTGTTTTCTAATTCGATGGGTATTCCAAACATAAAAATTATATGTCAGTTCCAAAACAAAAGATCAATTAGGGTTGATTGGCCAGTATGATTGCTATCCCAAGATGTAAATCATGCTACAACTTCCTAGAATCCTCCAAAATTCAATAACAAAGATTAGGGTTTGTATTTTGCTGACCAAAAACTATGTAGGGAACCAGAGAACCAATTATATTTTTATTTGGTCTTAAAAAAAACCTGTCTGAGATCCATATCCTGTTACAAGCCTATCAGTTTCATCCTCTAGGTTATAATGATGCTCAATCTTTAACCAATGCAACTGGCTTTTAAAGTATTTCTCAAGCCTTTCATGCAGTTCTTTCCACCATCTTTCAATCTAAATGAAGTTTTTATATAAAAACAACACACCCGCTAGGCGTTAACTCGGGCTATTTTTAGGGACATCGCGTGCATATTGCCTGTGGAGATGGGTATGCATTGGTGGCATCACGGTGGCACGTTAGACAGTTCTGCTGCCGTGTGGAATTAGAAAACCCGCTCACTTGTCTTATATTACAAAGGATAATTTTTAATGCATTGATTTCTGTAATCAGGCACTGAAGGCATTGTGCAGCGCTCGTTTAAAGTGGGAAACTTTTAGAAGCAAGTTGGGCTAGAAATGAGGACGAAGAAAAATCAGGCATCTACATGCAGGCTTCAAGATCTATTCGTTGTTTACTCGATGATTTATTGCTTTTATGTCCATTAAACCGATGTAATTTCGTAACAGATATGTTTCGTACACCAATCGTTCTGTATTGGGGAGGTTAACAGGAGAGACTAGGTGCGAAACTTTTAAATGTATCTTTTTATAATCTCGCTTTTTAACTGTATGTACCGTCTCGAACATTTCGTTAAATATTTCTTGGTCACCATAAGTGAAATTTACGTAGTCTCCATCATCATCTATAAATCGGATTCTAATCGTTGTTGGTGTTACGTACTGTAGTGATCTTACGTTTGCTTTTATGTCAGCTAAATCTACAAAATTGTAACGAAAAATGTTGAAAATTTTTCATGATTGTACTCTAAATTTGAACAGGTATCCAGAATGACTTCTTTGAAACTCTGTCAAGGCTCCATAGCAACATCACGTTTTGCCCATGGTAACAATAAGTTACGTCCAATAACGTCAAGTTTTAAACAATGAAACAACGCCCTAATTAATGCAAGCTTAAAGCTCAACTGCAAATGGCTGGATTGGGTTGCTCAATCAAAGGAATGCTCATCATCTATTCAAACACAGAGCTGATGAAAAACTTGATGTGGGCCAGCTAGTGAAGATCCTTAAACCAAACTTTTTGCACCAAAAGGACAAACGCAGAACATCAGAGGAAATTATCATGGCCAAGTTTATTCAATTTTTTAATTCTATTGAAGGTAATGTCTGACTTAATTAGAAATTTGATGTAGTGTAGAATATTAACAAGTCATCAAAGATAATTACATCACCATAAAATGTGTTAGAATGGATGGTGCAAACTTTCATTCACATTTCATTTCAATTTTTCATCCATCATCAGCTACCAACAACATACGGTAGTTTATTCCCAGGATCTAAAGACCCGACTTTAAACATTAATTTTACCAGTACTTACCTAATTTTATGTTTTAAAAATAGGTCATGGATAGCCTATGCTATATAGTGTAAGCATAATAAATTATAGAAGTCAGCCCAACTTTGCATATTTCTTGTTTTCTAGACGATACTTTGATGGAAACATTAGAAGATGCGGGTGTGAAATTAACAGAAGAGGAAAGGAATTTCATCCCCATTCTATCCCCAAGCCATATGCTACTGTTTACAACTGGGGCAACAAGTATCCCCACAGTTGGCTTTGATCCAAAACCCAGGGCTGCAAAATTACCCCTCAAAAAGGAATTAATTACAATTACTTGCTTCAAATAGTAATTAATTCCTAATTACAATTACCACTCTTAAAAAGTAATTAATTACAAATTCCTTTACGTAATGTAGACCTTGTGGCAAATAAATTCCTCACACCAGAAATGAAAATGAGACAAGGTTTAATGAGAGGAATGAGGTTGGGTTTCAACTTTTAATATAACTGTTATTATGCAACATTGCATTATTAATAGAAACAATTAAATTTGTTGTCCACAACAACTATGGCTTCAGCTTCTACACATCAGGCTCTGGGTTGTGCTCTGGGTACAAGATTGGTTCTTCCACAGCTATTGGATTTTCTCTAGCCAGATCGTTGTGTAACTCGGCCGTAAATTGGTAACAACGATTGTTTCTAAATCTTCTGCCAAATTATTGATACTAACGTCTGAGATTTCGCTTTTGAATTTATCCATAAACGGTCAAATAACCTATTTGACACGTGTTGAGAGTTTGGGTCACGGGGACAACCTCATCCCCAGCCCCCAGGGTGTACTCTATTTTCAAGAAGGCCTTTAGCCGCCATAGCATGAGCCATAATACCTATGTACTTAAGCACGTTTCCACGTCAAACTTTAAGTTGTTTTCGTCTGTTGATAGGTATTCTTCGATGGTAAATAGCATTCATTATATTTATGAAAGATTTTAAGGAAAGGAATTTGTAATTTTCTTCTGCAAAAGAATGCGTTCCTTTGTTTTGTAATGAATTACCTTTTTCGTTCCTTTGCCAAAAAAGTAATTAATTACCGGTTAAAATTACTACAAATGTAACGCGTTACAATTGTAACGAGTAGTCACACCACTGCCAAAACCAACCATTTCATTTGTTCACAACAAAGAGAAAACCATCCCATGTGCCCAAACCTGTTCAAATGTCCTGTATCTGTATGTAAACAGCAAGACAACAGGACGTAGCATTACACATTATTTACTAACAGCACTTATGAATGGAGATGTTTTTAGTAAATTATAACCATTCATTTCAACAGCTATGTCAAGAATATGGAATAATGGGAAATGTTTACTACAATATATGACACATCAGTGCACTTTCTTGGGTTAAAAATTCCTATTATTTTGAAATATAATTACAATATATTAAAAGAAAGATTGACATACTGCCAATATAAATAATATGGAATACCTGTACAAGGTCTAACATTTCGAGCAAAGGCCCAAACAAACATGATGGTTTTCACTCAAAATGTTAGACAGGTGTCCTAGGAAATTCGTTGCACCATATCGCCCCCCCTGAGGGCGATATTCCTAGAAAATCCGCAGGGGACAAATTTCCGAGGAATATCGACCTCTTTAGTCGCAAGATATAAATTGGAATCCACTTGCCATCAATATGTGGTAACAACACATGTCTTCTGTCATTAGAAACAAAACTATTTCCACTCATCAGCAGCCAAAACGGCAATGTCGATTGTGACTCCGCGAATGGAAAACATCTTTCTCATATGCATGGGTTTTGTTTTTAGTATGTTGTTAAATATAGCACCACTTCATTAATAGGGGTGACGTTATTCAACATTGATCGTATAAATACTCGCTCTGTTTGTTGATAAATTGTCCACCGAAATGCATTATCCTTCTTTTTAAGTTTACATTTTTTCCTCCACTTTTTTCTTATCTCTGACTCTGCTAAGAACTATCCAACATACATTGCTGTTCACCTTCGTGAATGCATTTTCACAGCAATATTTAAGTTTGTCACCATGACAAAATCGTTATATTAAGAACTATTTTCTGGTAATAATATAAACAGAGGGATCAACCGAATGCAGACTGTTCACCATCGCCTTCACCTACGAATTAGTGAGCGGGAACCAATTAGTACATGAGGTCCGCTTCGACCAGAAGAAGATGAGGAGCCACCTTCTGTCATGCTTCGAGAATGGCGAGCTGACACGTTTCCCACACGCACGTCGACTAATGGTCCAGCAAAGACACCACAATAGCGCCACAGTCGAGACCTTATGCAAATGCAAACTTCCAGAAGAGTACGATGATATGATTGCATGTGATCTTTGTAGGGAATGGTTTCACCTAAAATGTGTGCAATGCAATTCTACGCAAAGTGGGTGGGTGGCTTTGCCCTTTGTGCACTCCACCACCTGCTAAAGACTAAATTAGTCTTCTGAACCCATGTCTGAACTGGTCAACTAATATATTTAAGCATTTTTTTTGTAAAATATTAAATTTAATAAACAATGTTTATTAAAAACCACATTATTAAGGACCACCTTCATACCAACAATCGACTTCTTGAGGAGGCCCTTTTTTGCAAAGAGGATGAGGGCAACCATTCTCATAACAACACGCAAGATGAAATACATACCGTGAAGGTACCTTCTTGTTCATGTGGCGCTTACGTACATCGAAAACTTTTGCCATAAGATTGTAATCAGAATGTTCCTTCTCCAAAGCAGCCTTTTCAGCTTTGCCAACATGTAAATATCTTGATAGTTTTTCTCTAAAAAGCTGGTATTCTGGGCTATTTGCACCCATGTAGTGCTGTATGGACGCGTCAGCGCAAGAAGCTCCTTGAACTCTTGAAATATAGACTTCTATGGCGTCTTTAAGATTGCAGATAAGTTTCTCGTTGTCAAGTTTTCCACATTTGTCCAGGTTAGATCCATTTAAAGTCGAAGGGACAAATAGACTAGCACGAGCTTTCGCCTCACAACCGTTTTGCAATTCTACTCGGTTCAAATTACTTCCACCGCTGTGCCGGCTGGTCACTAACTGAACATCTGTTGGTTTCTCAAAGTGTCTTTTTGTCCACCAGAACTGGATTTCTTCAAAATGTGGGGCTTCGTCAGATCCGCTATCTGTTCTAATACATTCGATTTCCTTGAGAACACCTGTGGATTTCACAAATGCAGCTTGTAAGTTCCCTTCTCTTTCCAACATTTCGAAATCAGCCAGATGTTGAGCAGGATTTTTACAATGTACTGGGGTTGCTTTTACGACTCCTGCACACAGTTCTCCAGTATTATAGTTCTATAGTTATAGTTCCAGTAATTCTTTACCAGGACCTTGTAATGGATCACCAACTCTAACCCACTCCTCTGGATCATCTTCATCAGCTTCAGAAGTGATGTCTTCATTGTCCAACTCTTCATCATCAATTTGCTTGACAGTTTGCTGGTACAAATAAGCCTGGCGAGTTTTTTCAACAAGTTCCTCTTCCCTAGTATTTAAACCCAGTTTTGGTATGTGAAAAGCAAAGTCAAGCAACAGTTGGTCAAGGACTTCTTGGTCCAATGATTTAAATTCCTCTAGTTTTAAAACTCCTACAAAAGAAAACCAGTTCCAATTATTAAGTTTTAGAGTTTCAAGAAGCTGATCTAATTTCACACGTGTCATAGTAGCAACAGGTTCATCTTGCTTGTTAAAGGGAAGTTCAGAACTCTCCAAATCAGTATCCAGTTTGCTATTATCGTCATCACATTTTGTTAAACATTCTTGCTCTTTCTTGCAGTCTACTTGGATACTGTTCATATCGACAACCATTTCACATTCCGAGTCTGTTTCACTCTCTGTTTCACTGTCACATGTGGAGTCAGAGTCCATGGAAGATGTATCAATTCCTAGGGACATTAAAATTGCTTTTTCTCTGATAGAACTAAGTTTGTAGACACTCTCTCTTATCTCCACAGCCTTTGACAATGCAGCTTCTACCTTACATTTTCTGTTTGAGACGCAGCTGAAATTCCGAATTCTTTGGATAATTTCTGCTGAGATAAACCAGACGTCTCAGCCACAACATATCGAATTCTTTCTCTTTCTGAATCCGATTGGCACAAATGAAGAAGGTGTTAAAGTTGTTCCTAGTTAGAAGTGGACTATTTTGTTGGATCTTGGAAATGTGGATTTGTTTAAGGACACTTTGGAGCATAGTGTAGTTTGAGCCCTTTGCCACTAAATATATGACCTATTAATTTTTCCAGTTTCCACGGAGAGAGCTGCAATTGGCATTTGTAAAAACTTTCTTCTTGCATGCGACGAAGTATAATTTCTCATTTTTATTGGATTTGGCCGTTGTACTGGCTTCTTTCCATGGTTTTCTTCAGTTCTAATATTGTTCGGACAAACTGCATGGTTGTATATGTTCTGCGAGACAACGAAATGCATCTTTTATTTTCCAAAATCCCTCTTTAACAACTGTGTTTGCCACATTAATCATTCCCATACAATCTTGACATGGTTGTTGATGAAATTTCGTACAATTAGCTTCTTTAACAAGCGCATAGTTTTCCAGAGAGAGATTCTCAAATTGTGGTTCAACTCCTTCAGATATAGTTTTTCCAACAGAAAGTTTTTTCTTTTTCTCTCTTTCAAAGATATGATGAAAGTGCCCTCCCGGGTAAAAACTGTTTGGGGAGGGCTCTGTTAAAAACCCTTCCTCGTGTCCATCTTGAGCGACTCCTCAAATACTGCACTTTTAACGGGACTGACTTTCTCTCCGACTACATGGCTTATATCATGGGAACTTGTAGACTCTGAATCCAGCTGGCTTTCTTTTACCTGGCTTAGTAAAGTTGGGAACGACTTGGCTCAAGATACCACTTTCTGGCTGTATGGCCATTGGATTAGCTTTAGACTTGGCAGACTGGGAAGCCACTGAGCTATCAACATGACCGCTGGGTTCAGGATAGAACTGGCAGACTGGGGAACCGCTGAGCTATCAACATGACTGGTAGACTGTATGACCACTGGGTTCAGGATAGAACTGGCAGACTGGGAAGCCACTGAGCTATCAACATGACTGGTAAACTGTATGACCACTGGGTTCAGGATAGAACTGGCAGACTGGGAAGCCACTGAGCTATCAACATGACTGGTAAACTGTATGACCACTGGGTTCAGGATAGAACTGGCAGACTGGGAAGCCACTGAGCTATCAACATGACTGGTAAACTGTATGACCACTGGGTTCAGGGTAGAACTGGCAGACTGGGAAACCACAGAGCTATCAAGATGACTGGTTGACTGTATGACCACTGGGTTCAGGATAGAAATGGCAGACTGGGGAACCGCTGAGCTATCAACATGATTGGTAGACTGTATGACCACTGGGTTCAGGATAGAAATGGCAGACTGGGGAACCGCTGAGCTATCAACATGACTGGAAGACTGTATGACCACTGGGTTCATGATAGAACGGGCAGACTGGGAAATCAACTGGTTTGGAACAACTGCCTCAATAACCACAGAGCTTTCATGAACAGATTCACCCTGGCCAGAAAAGGTAAAGTAGGTATAATTCTGTCTTTTCTATCATCAGAATCTGTATTCCGTCTACTTGGAACACTAACTGCTTTTGAGGCTTGGTCTCCAGCATGTTTCGATCTTGAGAAACCTTTTTTAAAATGATAATTACCATTTCTGACTATTTCTTTCGCTCTGTTAAAAAGATCTCCTCTTCTTATTTTAAACAGTACAGATTGATCTTCTTGGACTAGCTAATGGCAGCATTATTTATTGTTTTTTCATAGTCATTCAGGAGATGATCAGGCTTTTTGTAAATTCTTGCACTTGCTGCATACTCAGTACTTTCAACCTGTGCTCTTTTAACATGTCTCCCTACCTTCAACAATGGCATATGACTCTGCTATTGCGCAGTTGACGATTAATACATCTAACATCATTACGAGAGAATTTGTAGCAAAGGAGTCTGTTAACCTTATTTATGACAATATCGATTTTGGAGAGGAGATCACAAAGCAAACACATGTGACAAATGGGATCATTACGCAGGTCACAGTTCAAAGACAGAACATGTCAGAACATGCAACCCTGATAAAGAAGACACAATGGACAGTAAAGGTACCTACCACTAACATTGTGCCATACAGTATTGGACCAAAGAAGACACCAAAGTTCTATGGAACTGCACTGGACGCCGAATCAATGCAGCTTGTAATAACCAACAGCTCAGATCTGACAGCTTATAAACTTGATTTAGCTTATGTATTAACCAAGATGATATCTGCTGTTGACGAAGCCCTATTGCCAGGGTGGACGGGTTTCAACACTATGCTTTGTCGTGAAGAAATACCAGATGTATCAAGGGTTGGCTACCTACCAGTCATTGATGCATCTCCCACAGAATATTCTACAATAAATGCGATCCTTACAAGAAGCAAGGACATTGTGGATAAATTGGAGCTGCAATATGCAGTTTTAGTTTTTGGTGAAGCCGTTTATGCTAAAGCACAACAGGTTCGGAGGAACGAACAGGTCTTCTATGATCGGTTTATTGTGCGCCTTGGTGAGTTCCATACCATCATGTCTTATAAAAGCCGAAATTGAAAAAATTAAATTGAAAGCCGAAAGGCAACTAGCTACAGCAGCGAAACAGCGTGGACCATCTCACAGTCGTGCTGAGGTTATCGAACCGGAGGAAGACTGAACCAGCAGATCCAAATTATACTGAATACAGTCCCATTCCAACGAGATCGCGAGAATCTCGAGCTGGTAAGCATTCACCATTCTCCAGGTGTTTGTGTAGTAGCAGACAAGCACAAGATCTCGTCAAGAGGTTTGACTGAGCTTTTTGGAGTCGCTCACAAGGACAAAGGTGGGGATTTAGATGAGATTACTCTTTCTGCAGCTACAGCAAAACGAAGGAGAGATAAAACTAGAACGGAAGCTGGGACGAAATTCTGAAAAGCAACTTGGAAAAGCTAACTGGAGGTTGTACTCTGCACTGGGACGGGAAACATCAAGAGCTTGACACACATCGGTAAATCAGAGGAGAGGGTGGCTATACTTCTAGAGCAGGAGGGCGATGAGGTTTTGCTTGGTAAGTCTAGTTTATTGGTAGCCGATTTTTGTACAGCTTTTTTATCATATTTCAGTAAGTGAAATCAATAACAACTTGTAAACAATAATTAGTTTTTCTGATTATATAATTTAACGTGTTTCAGGAATCCCACCAGTTGCCGCCGGTGATGCTGAATCTATTATCAACATGATCGTGGATACCCTCAAGAAGCTGAACATCGATCATACGATGATCATTGGGCTGGTATTCGACACCACTAGTACAAACTCAGGACACATAACAGGAATAGTTGTTAGACTCGGAGATTTTCGGTCGCAAGTTGCTCCAACTAGCCTGCCGACATCATGTTGCTGAGCTGGTGTGTGGTGCTGCTTGCAGATGCATCTATGGACCCACAGAGTGACCAAACGAAAGCTGCTTCGTTGCTCTTGCAGCTGCTTGGTCGACAGTTAATACTTCCAACTACTCACTTCCAAGTATCAAAGGGAGATTTATAACAGGACTTCAAACCCCAACAGTTGAGTTTCTCAGTGACCTACTTAAACAGCAGTTTGTTAGGGAGGATTACAAGGAAATGGCACAGCTGTCACTGTTATATCTTGGTGGTACTGTTGGAGATGGAGTGAAGGCTATCAACATCTATGCTCCAGGGGCACACCATCATGCGAGATGGATGGCTGCAATAATCTACACCCTTAAGATAGCCTGCTTCAAAGAGCAGCTAACTGATGGCTTTGATTTGGATACTCTCGAGATGATACAATCCTTAGGTGTCTTCCTTGTTCTGTTTTATGTGCGGTATTGGTTCAACTGTCCTAATGCCGCTGCAGCACCTGCTCTAGACTTGGACCTGCTAAAGCTTTTTGAGAGAGCATCCAAAGCAGTTAATGACACCCAAATGCTTGAGCTTATCAATGCATCCCAGCAAAAACTCCAAGCACATTTGTGGTATCTGAGTGAGCGGGTGGCTATACTAGCCTTGTTCAGCGACACCACAGACAGGAAAGACAAGGCTGAGATAAGAAGTTCAGTTCAGTTACAACTGAAAAGTTTTGTGGATCCTGATTCCTGGACGTTTTTTGGATTTTGTGGTATAGAGCCAACATTCCTCTCTAAACCGGTGTCACAATGGTCAGCAGATGAGACGTTCATCAAGCTGTCGGCTCTGACCAGTTCAATCAAGGTAATTAACGACTCAGCAGAGAGAGCCCTTGGCATGCTAACCGATTATCATCTTGATAGAATCACCAGATCCGAGGAACAACAACAGCATTTGCTCCAAGTTGTCAAGGGGATAAGAGCACGTCAGAAGGCTTTGCTGAAGAATGGAAGAGGAGAGCAATGAGTTACTCTTAGTTGTTAATCTATACCTAGAGACTTAGTTTTTAAATTGTTGTTTCCTAATAAAATCATCTAAAATTGAAATTAATCCATCGAAAAATTGAAAATTGGCCGCAAACTGGCTCAAAATACAGTTTTTTTGCAAATAACATAAAAACTAAGCCTCCTAGAGCTTAGAGTTGTTATACAAGCCAATATAAAGTCGACAATTGCGAAGATTTTAAGCCTATAACCAGGTCTCTAGATCATTCCTAAGCCAAGATATGAGTATTTGGGAAGCATTACTTCCTGTGCGTACCCGGAAATTCATAAATATGGGGTGTAGGACCCTTTAGGGTTGCCCAATCGGCCCCAAATTTGGTGGGTGTTCTAGTTGGACTATATTGCAACTTTTGGCAAGGGATTGCAAAAATTGGTGATGGTGGTGAAAACCTGCAACGCCCTAACCAACAACCATAACCCTTGAGGATAAGGAGAGTTTTGTAATGCAAGTGGCAAAGTACTTTGCAATTATTAAATGCAAGCCAATGCTGGACCAGTTAATAGAGGGTCTAAAGTACACGCGTAAAAACGCACAAGCTGTTGCGACTTGTCAACAGGCGTGAACAATGTTGTTCATAACAGGCGCGAACAATGTTGTGCTGCACCCTGTGAACAATGTTGTGAACAATGTTGTTCACGCCTGTTCAAACAACATTGTTCACAGATGATGAATCAACAAGCGTGAACAATGTTGTTGAAACAATGCATATCAAGCATGATAACAAACCTGTTTTATGTTGTTCCAGCAGGCTTGAACAATGTTGTTGCATCAATGTTGTTGCAATAATGATATCAATATTGATTTTTATTGTCAAATCAACATGGCCGTAAGTGTTTTTCGCGCGTGGTATTTTTGTGGTCCTCAAACAAATGCGTGCGATACACACAAATCTGACACGTGAAAAAGTTCCAGTCGTACAACTACAGCGGTTTCGTACGATGGCGTTTACAACGGATTTTTACTGTTTAACGTATACAAAGATACAGATTGAATGATTCATAATGTTACTCCTGAACCAGTAAGTCTTTTTATATTTACAATAATTTTACATAACTAGTTGCTGATTCAAATATATTTTCTAACGAAGCTGTGCACGAGGCAATTGTTCTTCATTCAGTGCAAGTTGTAACGCAATTTTGGAAGAAAAAATATATTGTAAGGTCCTGTAAGATATTAGATAAATTTTAAATAAACTGTTTGTGTGATGTAGAAAATATTTTGCAAACCAGGACTGTATGAAACGGGGGATATATTTCGCCGTTATTTTGCAGAAAAATTGCCTCGTGCTCGCTCGTGTATATTTTTAAATATGGCCTTGGCTTCAATGAGGTTTCAGATTAAATACAGTAGCTATAGCTGATGTTCATGTGCTTATTCATATAGACTCTATCAGAAGTATTGCATGGATTCACCTAAATAGAATTTGTTCAATAGATAATAAAATTATTAGCAATTATTAGCAACATTTAAAATTATTAAAAATACTAACATGTCTTTACTCACATTACACTTGCGGCAACATTTGTTGGCACTGAGACCTAAGTGGTGCTCAAACTCTGATGCTCTTGGGTTATCTGCTGTGACGCACAAGATTGGACATTTTACAAGAACATCACCTCCAGTACTAGCATCAAACATTATTTTACCATCTTCCAGCTCTGAAATTGATAAAATTAATGACACAGCAAATTAGAAATGATCATACTGTATTATATACATACTGTACCTCATTATTCTGTAATAATATCAATAAATGTTAAGCTAAACTTGCCATAAAGTCAACCAAATTTATGTTGCCACTGTTGTGGATAGAGAGACAGAATTGTAAGACAAACAATGATTGACGTTTAAAGTGTTTATGAAACGAAAATTGAGATGACATTTTTATTGATTTATTTGAAAGAGCTCCTAAAACGATAAAGAATGGCGTTTGTAGTTCTGCCATACCTTATCTCGTTCTCGAGTTATTCAAGATTGTGTAATATGACCTATGACGTCACTAGTTGTACCCACCATTATGACGAATCAGAAAATGAAGCATATCTTAAAAACTATTGAACAAAATTCCTTGAAAGTATACAGGTCACTAAACTGAATAACCCACGTAAACTTTATCATTGCCATGGTAACAGATTAGTTCCCAGACTCCTTTATTCCTCTCATAAACTTGTTTATATTCTGCCTTTTCTAAACCAATATTTATAACTGTTGATCAGTGAGGGATATTTTCAATAGTATTGCCAACAAAACAGAGTCAAAATCTGTTTAAGGTATAGTGGAAAATAGAAATGTTTTGCTGTAGGATGAAAGGTCTAGGAACTAATATATATTGCTATGGTAATGATAAAGTTGACGTGGGAATATTCAATTTAGTGACCTATATACTTGTGCAAAGTTTCAAGGAATTTTGTTCAATAGTTTTGTAGATATGCTTCATTTTCTGATTCATCATAATGATGGGTACAACTAGTGACGTCATAGGTCATATTACACAATCTTGAATAACTCTAGAACGAGATAAGATATTAAAGAACTACAAACGCCATTCTTTATCATTTGAGGAGTTCTCTCAAATAAATAAATAAGTCACCTCAATTTTCGTTTCATAAACACTTTAAGACAAGCGGTAGACTTGTTTCACTTCCAAGAATTTAAACCTGATTTAGCAAATAGCAATTCTAATATTGAGATAAATTTCTTTTTTACCTTTTAGGTCTATTGCAATAGCTTTGCCAAGGGCTAATGAAGAAACAATGTTGGATGTTGCCAGAAAGTGGATGTTCTCAAACTTCCTAACTTCAATGCATGGTAGACCTGCAAATACCATTGAAAAGGATTCCAAGCGATTCCATTTTTTGGTCGTATTGCCGCTTGTCTCATCACTAAAAATAACTAAAGGCACCATCACGGTTGGTCGTCCTTCTCCCTGGCTTTATCAACTTTCAAGTAGTCACATGTCTCCTATACCGGTATATATAAAAATGTTTAAGTGAAAAATTTAATGATTTTGGCAGGACATCAACTTTTCTCAGTTTTTTCATTTGTAGTATTTTCAACACTAGCCTATGCAGCATACTGTTTACCTGTTCTGTCACTTGATAAACTTGGCCATCCACATATTTATGTGCTATCTCCTCAGGATTTATAGTGACCTTTTTGTTAATACAGGAAGTTGGGATACTTATATGTATATTTGGACAAATACAATACAGATTGTTAAGTTGATTAATCTGCAGGTGTTCAATTTCGACTAACTCCTCAACTTGGTTTGCATGGACCTAAAATATATATATTTATAGCTTATATAAGTTATGCTTATTGATGTTATTACTATTACAATATGATCTTAGTAGAGTCAATATTTTTATACCTTTGAATAAAATGTTGTTAGCTTTCCTTTGTATAACTGTCCATTAGAAGTGAATTCCACAATTTCACCCAAGTAAAATGTGATTACATCTTTTGTTATTGAAGGACTTTGAAAAAGGTTGTTATTCATCCACTTTTGCCCCTGTTTTATTTAAATAATAAGTACTGTAGGTTCTGCAAATAATTTTTATTTAAAGTAGTTTTTATGTATTTTATAATAGATAAATTTATTTTGGTAAGCAGTGATTCATAATTGTTTTTAAATTTTGCAGTAAATACGTACCTAAAATGAACAGGTTTTGCGATTGGCTATATGGAACAAAAGTGGTTAGGTTAGGACATTGGTTTCTTTGTGGTTGATTCTATTGTTTTATTGTTTTAATCAACCAATCACAAGACTTGATAGTATAGGTAGGTGATGACCCAAATTTTGCACTTGTGCTCATTTCTTATTAAAGTATTTTTTGTACCTGATACATTTCATGAATGTATGTATGTATCTGTTTCCTCTGGATATCTCTTTAGGCTTTTTGCTTTTGGTGTTGCCATTTGCATTTTGATAATATCCGAAGGCACGAGCCAGTAAAAAGGGTAATCATTATCATGATACTCAGATACTCCGTCTATGTTGAAATTTAAAATCTAGTTCACTGAAGGCACATTAACTTTCAACTTTTTGAATATTAACCAAAGGAAATCTAAATCTGCACGTGACTAAAGAAATTGGAGAAAACCTTTACGCATTGATTTAAACATTGATAGAAAATTTGGATGGTTTGTAAAATTGTGGACATTTGCCTTTTTTAAATTCCTAAGTAATGGGCCGAGGTAGTTGTAATAATAATGAATGCTACCTACTTTTGCTCTTGAAATATTATGTGCGTAGCTGTATAAAAGGAAAAAAATTTCAGATGGAAAAGGGAAAAAACCATCCTTGGCTGCCGTTTGCTGACACACTTCGTCTGAGCTGCTCTCGTCATTGTCGTTATCGTCATCTTCCCCACAGGCACAATCAACATCCTCGTTTTCCCTTTCTGTATTGTTGGAGTCCAGGTCTTCAGGAACCAAAACAAAATTCCCATCATTTTCTTCTGTTGGGTCAAGGTCGCAATGCAAATATTCGTCTCCAACGAGTTGAATATCCTCTGAAATGTTTGCAGCGTTTATCTCATTGACGAGGTGTCTTCTTGACGAACTATGTAATGAAAACCTAGCTTACATAACGCACAATGGTACTGACAGGCTCGTTTCTTCATCGTGTAAACTTCCTGCCAGCCCAATATGTAAATGTAAATTTGCTTGGCTTTATTATCGTTCTCGTTTTTAAAGGACACCGGCCAAGTTGAAGGTCACAATATTTCTGTTTTTCGCGCCCTTCATGTTTTAGCTAAACAAGCGTTTTGATTGGTCAAGCTGACGACAGATTCAGTGAAGCTTTACTCTCATTGGTTAAGACAAGAAGGTGATTTTGACTTTTATCACAAGTTGGGGCCGGCCGTGATTTTTTTGTAAACTTTTCGTGCATTGTTTTTAAATTTGTTTGGGCTGACAAAATGGAAACTCCCAGGCGGGCTGTAGGAACAAGAAGACCTTTTGACAAGTAAGTGGGCTACATATATGTTGACGGCAAAATATTACTAATTTTGGCTAGTTTTTAAGGTAACAACACCATTTCATTACAGTGACTTGGATGATGATGTTTTTGGTCAGTGAAACCCCTCCCCGTCAACGGAGACGTCTTGATTTTCCTCAGAACGTTTTTGAAGGTAGTTAATGGTTTTGCAAACACAAGATAATTCGCTAAGTAATTTGTTCTCATTCGCATTTACTTTTCCGACATTTTCAGAGCAAGATCAAACCACACTTATCTGCCGCGAGCTAAGGGAGATAAAGGATATTTTGAAAGGCATGAGAGAAAAACAGGGAGAGCTGGAAAAGGCTCTTGCAAAAGTGACATGCAGTTAGTGTGTTTTCTATGTTATGATACCCAGTTGAAATTTTGCATCACAAATCAGTAATCATTGTCTTTGCTTGTAGACTAATGTCACAAAAATCTTCGCCAAAGCGTACATACAACTTGGCCGTTTTACAAAAACGAATGAAAACAAAACAGTTCGTATATTTATTTTATATAGTTCATTTTGTAATATATAACCAAATTTTGTCAAGGAAAATGTTGGACGTCTTTACGGACTTTAGATAAATAGAAATACAGTGGAGGAAAAAATTCCGAAAAGCTCTTGATATAATTACAAGACAGTTGAGAAATTATATATCGTTTAAAAAAATACTAGTTAATATACTGTACGCAGTAGCAAAAGAAGTTTGTTTTATTGATTTAAAAATATATATTGCAAATATTAATTGGGAAAGCTATGCTGAAAACAATAACATGTGAAACATCACAGGTTGAAAGCTCGCAATAAATAATATTGTATATACTGTATTATTATGTGGTGTTTCCACAAATTTCATGAGTTAAATTTAATTGTCTTACAAACTATACTTCCCAGTTCCCATTGTTCTTTAATGGTTAAGCAACCCGATAAGGGGCATGCAGGTACATGTATCCCACATTGATGAATAAAATCACTTTGATGAGGAAAAGTTCCAAAGGCCACCCTTGTTGAGTTAACTATAATCATACAGAGATACAATATTTTATTTCTTTATATTATAAGTATCAACTTCAACAAGAGTTTACCAATTCCCCATATGGGCTCCCAATGAACGAAATGATGGCAATGGCAGCAACATTGGAAAGAACCAAATTTGTCTACTGGAGAGCTGAGGAAAGGAGAAGGGTAATTAATATACAAAGTTCTTCCTTGTACAGTAATTGTCTTATATGACATGCTAATATCATGGTTTTCTAAACAAAGAGTTCTTCAAGTCACTGTACATGCAGTACTATTAGAACTAATATATGATTGTTCATCAACTCTTGAGGTTTTGGCAATTGGAAGTTGGTCTGCCTTGAGGAGTGCATCCACTCAAAAAGTGTCTGCCAAGCTTTGCTCTCTCCTTGGTGTAAGGTTTAAAGTTGCCGTGGAAAAAGCAGTACTCCAGCAAACTGCTCTTGTGGTAACACTAAACATTTTTACTCTTCTGTATTGTGTACACCAATTATCCACCACAATTATGTAGAAGATCCAAATACAATATAACTAGAAAAATATGTAAATTTTGATTAATAACAAAATATCAACTCTTTTTTACTTTACTTTTAATAGAGATCATACATTTCAGAACAAGGGTTGGACCAACGTTTGCAAGATGACCACTTCTGGATCAACTTCTCGAAATGGAAGGAGAATAAATATGGCATCAGGGGGCCAACCCAGATGGAGTGGGATGTGTTACTACTTACTAACATCCCATAAATAACATTTAATAATTAAAATTACACCTTTTTAAAACATTAAAGGTGCCGTCCACTCCGTTCTGCGCATGTCCATGTTTCTGTTTACATCGTTTGTTTACATTGCATTATATAATCATTGAATATGAAGTATTGCGGATTTTTTTCACACGCTTGAGCTTTTCCGCCTAAAAAGCATGTTATAAGAAGCTGTTTGGTTCCTAAATGTTGTTAATATATCAAACTACCACTTGTGCCTTCGCCACCTTTAACGAATACTCGCTTTCGAACTGTCGCAAATCTATTCCGTTAAAGTTTGTTTACATGTGGGGTCCGGCCCTTTGAAATATCACACATGCGCAGAACGGACTGGACTGCACCTTTAAAGGTATATGCATATAGCCTATAAAATTACAACTTTTTAAAACATTAACGGTATATGCATAGATTGTTCAATTCATTTATATTTCAATTATATATTTAAATTCAAGTATTCTATTCTGTCTTAATATTGTTCAACCATGAAAAATACATGAGAAAAAGACAAAATAAATCAGTGCACTAACATGTCAGTGGTAATGGCTATGTGATCTACAGTAATTAGCACAATATTGCAATGACTTTTATTTCAAATTAGTTTGAGAAGCAAATTTAAACACAAGAATGTGAGTTAAACAACTTTGCTTGTGCAGCCTTTTTACCACAAATGATATTCAAGAAGAATACCATACCGGTACATGTGATATGTTTCCCAAATACTATATAAATACCAAATACTTAGGACATAAGGTTTGTAATGATTATGTATGGTACATCATCAGGTAATTGACTATTTGACTGTCATTATTTGACACTCAATGTTACTGTGACTATGGGACAGGCCTCAATATTTTTTTGGGACTGGGACTGGGAGAGTATTCAGAAGTTGAAAATGTGCCCATAAACATGTGTGGTCCCTTTCAGTTTAAATTTAAACAAGTTGCAAGGTGAATATTTGGACGAACGTGAAAAACAAATGAGATATAACAAAATATGTAGCATTCAATGGCTCGTTCAATGGTATATTAAATTTACTTATTTTTAGTACCTCAGTTTCTATAAGAGTTTGCATTGTGTGCCCCGCAAGGAAAATCGAACTAAAGACCTTTAGTATTTGCCGTTGAATTTGTGATCATCCATCTTGATATCTCCAGGATAAAGAGGAGATACGTGATCTATTATTAACATTAAGGGACTACCTTCAGGTTCCTTAATAACACTCATGTTCTCCAAAGTCAACAACATTGTTCACGCCTGTTGAAACAATATTGATAAGACTTGTTAATTATGATACGACAAGTTGTTAAGGCATGATGAAGCAACAAGCTAAAACAACCATGTTATGACGATGGTGAACATGGTTGTTCTATCAATATTGTTTTCTCCTGTTCCAACAACCGTGAAGTATACTTGAAGGTATAAGAAAGGACGAAACTTTTCAAAAACTATTTATATATTCTCCGTTTATGATTATTATCAACATTAATGTTTCATAATTTATCTGGCGAGTACATGTACAAAACAATTGAAAACTGGGAATTCAAAAAGGAACTCAAAATGGGAATTAAAACTTGCTGTGTATGTTTAACTTTCAGGTATTTGACTTGATGTCTGGAAACCAGGACATGACATATTTCTTATTGCTGAAGAAAAATACTCCTCACAGCCAAACAAGTTGTTAGAATTTTGCATCCAGCGTTTTCTCCTCCTGGTAGTAACAGATGTGTACAAGAGGAAGTTGTCATGGCAAAATTTGTCGAATTTCTTGGTTTGTGTGAAGGTAAGCCTTCTTAAAGTGTACCTACTGTTTGGTATACTTTGATACTGTACTGACCTTGTAACCAGTAAATTATTGCTTCATACTACTTACTGAATATTAGTTAAAAATGAGTAAAAAGGCCAGCATATGATTTTTAAGCGCAATGTACAAAAACTTCAAAGCATGCCCCTTTCTACATATATATAAGGAGCAGGTTTGGGTCAGTAATTCATGTACCAAAGTTTATATACGGCATTTTAATTTCCTCTTATTTACAGACATGGACTGGTGCCATGGAAATCAGCGGTAACTGCACTGATTTCTAACCTAGTTATTTATGATGAAGCTTCGGTGCTAGGTCCCTCCCACTTCCCTAAATATATATATATATATTAATAAACCACACTTTCTCCTGTGTAAAAAAATGTTGAAAGCTTTAAAAAATGAAAATGTTATTTCCATGCATTTATACCACGCAGTACAGCGAACAGTAAGCAGTTTATTACGTGCGTTTATTATCTCGCTTCAGTAATTGGCGTGGGAACATAAAGAAATATAATTTAAAGTTTAAGTGAACTTGTTGTAATTGTAAACCGTACACTTCTGTAAAATGTTAACTGTAAATTGTAAACTACATAATATCGTATATTTACATACTCAACGAAAACAAAGGGAAAAATTAAACATCTATACTCTGATTTACAGGAGCTTGCTCAAGTTATTTAAAAAAATTTGAGCGTCAATGTGTTTTTGGCTTAAGACAACGGGTATTGAAGCGTCAATCGGTGTTTGGCTATAAGGTGATCATGAAGGTTTGTTGTTCCACCGCAGAAGGCAAGCTCCTTGGAGTATAGCTTGCACTTTGCTTTATTTTTTTCGGGAAGCTTTACAAAAGAATGCCAAACATCTGAGCGTGCTCTACCTTCCGCCATATGTGAAGTCTGAACTATCAACCAAATAAATCCGTGAGATTGGTCAAATGTAATTGGTTTTGAATGTCACAGAGATTGATTGAAATTAACAAAACGTTTGATGCACATGTTTTGATTGCTTGCGTTTACACGTAGGTTTTAAAAAAAATGGGTGTGGCCGAATCTTCGAAGTGCTAAAAAAATCTTCGAAGGTTTCGTCTCATCCCTACCTATAATACAGCTGCGTATTTTACAAGTTTGGGTATTTGTCAAGTAAAATGCCCATTCGTATTATGGGTATTACCATCCAATGGGGCATTTATTATTTGACTGTTTAAATAAATCAGCCATTCACCTGTGATTTTACTTGGTCTGAACCAGTTAAGCTGGTATAGATACATGCAATACGGATTTTAGTATTTTTACCATATTAGGAACAATGTCATTGTCATGTAATAAAAGGGGTTATTTTATTAGTGACTGGGGTCATTCATAACTAGGGATGATTGACCAGGGGTTGTTCACCCATGTGACACCAAAAGCACAGGGCACGAAATTGCGACCAATACAGGTGCCAATGCGACCAGTTTTTCTGCATTGGCGACCAAATTATTACTCATTATTACCTAGGTCGCCAAATTGGCGACTAAGGCTGAAATGATCTATTTTCGGATTCAGATTCCCAGACTTCTTGATATAAAACAGAGTAGCTAACCTTGTGGACTACAAAAACCTCTGATTTTGTATATACATGTAGGGGAAGTTTTTGGCGACCAACTTTATGAAAGTGGCAACCACTTTTCAAACTTTAAGAGCCGATTGGCACCTTGAAGAAAAAGTTAATTTCGTGCCCTGAAGCATAACAGTTATTTACGCCTGCTTTTACTAACAGTGCACAAACTGTCCTGTTTCACTGGTTTTTGGAGCCATGGTGCTGTTTATTGCTGTACTTGAAACTCTTTAAAAACTGTAGCGTCGGAACAATTTCTACTGTATGTACAATCCTTTTGATTATATAGTAAATGTACTATCAGTGATAGTACTTGTTATTATACTACAAATACTCTGTCAATATGATTTGTACCAGAAACAATGAATGTAACAGTAAGTGATATTAAAGTTGTTACAGTTTGCCACCAAACAAACAGTGTAGGGAATGAACCGGAACCAAATTTAAAAGTTCCAGCCGGGACCTGGACTGAACTGGAAATCAAAGTAGTAATTAGTATCCTTCCATTTGAACCAGTAGGCAGATGACGTATCCTAGTCTGACATTGTCCTTGCCAAATTAAGAGGTCAAACATGAAAATGACCTCATTAAACAAAGCGTGATGGAAAATTATTAAAATTGTCGTTTATATTGCCATTACATACGAAACTAGTTTTATGCTTTATAATATTGGACCTGTAATAGCAATTGTTTGGCTGAAACTTGAAAAATAGTTTTTGCATTTAATATTTCGACCTTGTAGACCTTTGGCTTTCAACACCCATTTCTATTTTTAAAGATAATACTTGCGAGTTCCGGCCAGAACCAGAACTTAGTAAAATCGGAGTTCCACCCGGAACCAAGTTCTGGTGCATCCCTAAAACAGTAACGGAATTAGAAAACTATTTATTATATCTAATAACAGTTATATATAACTTATAACCATAACAATATTATAATTAATGTAACTAATAGTTAACTAACATCTCGTCAACTACAAAAACCCAAAACCAATGCAGTCCGTAAAAGCAGATGACATTATCTCCCCCGTGTTGTCTTCTGTATTCAAATGATCAGGCAATCTGATTACCAGATCACATGTAGATGCTGTGGGTCTGCACTTACAACTGGGTGGACATCCATGCAGAAACTGAGCCACCAAGTGGTGGCATGTTTCTTGATCCTGTAAGCCATTGCAGAATGTCTTCAACACCAAGATTTGGAATTTCTACATGTATGCATATAGAACACAATATCATTTTAACAGTATTATGAAGGCTGCAAGGCAGCAATCTGATAAAAAATGAAAACATGTTCCAAAAATTTGCATTAGGGAAATCAAGATCATAGTAAAATAAAATGTAATATTCTGTTTACAGAGTGAAGGGTTGACTACCCAGGGAGGGAGGTCCTGGGCTGTGTATAAATACCTCCTTTTTTCTACCAGAATTGCGAACTGCCTACCTTTCATCCCAATACTATGTATGAAGTCACAAAAATGCATGTAGGTGTCAGATTCAGCATCTCGTTTAACTTGGCTATCACTATGTAGAACATCCAAACAGTCAATCAAAGAACTAGCTGTCATAGGTTGTCCCTTTCCAGTAACAAAAACTGGCTCCCAAACAGTTGGTTGTTGAATGGAAGACAGTAACCCCATATGTGTTAAGGCCTTCTTCCAACTGTGACAGCTGTGGTAAGATACTTCCAACTTGGTCTTTAAGGCAAATTGAACTGAAAGTTAAATTAATAAATGGTATATAATAGTTGTTTTTTTGACATTCGGATTTAAGAACAAACGTTTTTGAAAAGGCTTTGGTGATAACAATTAAACTACATTCTGATTCAAATACCATTTGTTACTCATTAATCAGGTTTGTTATTGATAATTTAGTTTCTCTCCCTGGTAGCCAACTTCTTCAAGTAAAGGGTATACATCATGAAGCAGAATAGTTTCAATTTCACCATCAGCATTTTGAAGCTTTTAAAAATTAAATGATACATGTAGACATGTATAAATTTATAAACTCGGACACTTTATTTGCAAAATATTAATCCCATTACTCCCACCAATATACCATATAATATCTACATATAAATATCGTTCAATAGAATTTTTCCTACTAAGTAATATTATGTGACCTGCCCTTCTAAAGGTTGACAACATATTGGTTGGCACAGTTGAGTTCCCTCTTACCACTCCTATCCCAGTATCACCATCCAGTTACGGGGCAAATATCACATGTTATGGGATAAAAGTCAGGCTTTTCTGGTCGATTGCAAAACAAAATAATAAGTGCGCCATTTTATAAATCAAGAAGTTACATAGTATCATAGTAAAAATGAGTGCTCTGCCTTTTCACAAAGCTCCTTATGAGGAATTGAGTTTATGTTGCTGACTGACAGCTTTCCACATAAATATTCAAATATCTGAGCAGACATAAAATGTGGGGCTTGTTCACCTTGTATGACAGACATTGCCATTATTTCTCCAGCAAATTTGTAATCTTTTTTGGTGAAAGCCATGGTTGAATCAATCGGCTTTCCATTAGAAAAAAGTCTTCTTTCAACATATGTCAACATTTCTGGTAAAGTAGAAACAAATAACTATTGATCGCAGTAAAAACATAGAAGTGATCACTCACCTTGCAGTTTTCCTTGCTTTTCTGAAATTGAGGAAGACTGCGAACTCACAAGGACATAATTATATATCAGCCATTTTTAAAAAATATTTTGCAAATAATTGCCATGACTAACAGGGATCCAATTATATACAGTAAACGTAGTGTGTTGCATAGGCAGTGTAGAGATACAAATCGGTTGATTACAAAACTACAAAAAGGTTGTTGAACTGCCGATATACGTATAGTGAGATCTAACGTTTCGAGCTGACGAAGGGCCCACGCTCGAAACGTTAGATCTCACTATCCGTATATCGGCAGTTCAACAACCTTTTTATATTTCAATTATATGCAGGTCAGTTAGTAGAATCTCTGGTACCCATGGTCTAACGTGCAGGGATGCCCACATAGGCAGTTAATGTGGACACACATAAATTTAGGGGCCCTGTTGCTGCCAGGGTATACATATGTGACATAAAGGTGCATCATCCAAGGGCATGCCTTCCCCAGGAATTTTTGAATTCTACGGTCTCAGAAATCGCATTTCCTACATTCTGAGAGCACTTTTGAACGGACTGGATTTCAGAACCACAAAATAGTCTGAGCACACATGCACATACGATAATACGCTGGAAAAAAAGAGTCTTCTGTTTCTGGTCAGGGCATCTATCCAAAATGGATGTGGGGACAGCTTTTTTTCAATATTTTGTTTCTTCAGGGGAAGCCTTGAATCTTGATGTACAGAAGTGCTGGGTATTTTTTCAATCTCTACATTTACTGGATCCAATTATTAAAGTGCATTTCTTGTTTGTACCATTCTCTGATAATTCCCAGGCTTTGAAAAATGTTTCTTATTAAATATAAGTAGATGTTTTATTTTATTATGTAAAAACCAGAGAAAAAAAACCCTGATGTGCACAGAAAAAAATTCATGCACATGCTTGCCAGAAAACAGAAGACTTTTTTATTTTTGGCATAACATCGAGGTGCTGGGCGCTTTTTGGGCCACCATCATCAACTGCTGGCTCTCCAGAGAATGTAACTTTCAACACACGATCTGGTTGATAGTAGCGATTCCTTGCCCTTCTGAAATCTTCCCATACTACCTTTCGCCTAACTGTCACGCTGACTGAATCCATATCGGAACTTACACCATTATCCTTGAGAATATTTATAATTATTTAAAGAATCTGTTCCGGGCTGTTCTACAATAGATGATTCATCACTAAATGTGGGTATGTGACATGCAACACCATCTTCTGCTAAAAGACCAAATGAGGCTGTGCAGCCATCTTCATGTTGTTCCACTTCATTTATAGGGAAGCTTAAAAAACATAGGGCATTCCACTTTTATGATACAGGATGCCGAGGTACTGGGTTGCATATCATGACTGGTTGAGGCGATCGAAGGGCTAGGAATAGTACACGGTTTACTCGAAATAATAGAACCGTTGTCCGAAACTGATTCCTCTTCTACTGTAAGTAGACTGGGGTTTACTAAATTGTCATCTGATGAGCTGTCCTAATCAGAATCTTGGATCACTGCTTGCAAATCGCTCAGCCTTTTAGTCATCAAAGGTACCAGATATAGGGTTATTTGGGAATAACCGAAACCAGAAACCTCTTTGTACATAGCAAGGGCTTGGTGAATGGCTCTTCAGGGTCAGTTCCTGGTATGTTGGCGACTTCTGTTCCATCCTTTAACACAAGTGCGTATTGAAGTTTGCGATTAAAACGCTTGTTGAACGCGGCATGCTTCTCAACTGCTAATTTTAAGATTTCCTCAGGCGACGATGAAGGCAACACTTTGATTGGGATGGATTCTCCTCGCTTTATCTTGTTTACATCATCCATTACGCCGATTGTTATTTTAACTTCACTGTCGTTTGCCCGTTTTACCCCTTTTTTCCGCACAAAAAAGCACTTATTTCCTTTCCACTTTTGAACGCAGTAAAACTCTTAAGGGTCACAGCTTTTTTCTTAAGACTATTTCTTGTACGGTTATTCGCAGTTGCAATACTCGTAGTCGTACTGCTGGTCGACGCCGAGGGAACTGTCGAAAAGCTAGAACGTTGTTGAACATTGGCATTGCTGGAGACACTGGTTGCTTCTCCACAGTGTTGGCAAAACTTGAAACAACTTTCAAGGGATGAACCACAACAATGACAAAACTTACTGGCCGACGCAGTTTCCATCATTAACAAAATTTTGTCCACCATCTGTACTTATTTAAAGTACTTCATCTAATTCCATATAGTGGATTATCGGCAGATTCGACACTGCACACATTAGCGCGGGCTCAGGTTTCACCGAGCGAAATATATTTGTGTTGAAATATATATATTTGTGTTGAAATATATATATTTGTGTCGAAATATCTATATATACAGTACTGCCTAGAAATAACCTAACGGTGAGGTTGCGGTGGATTAGCGGTCAATTGGCGGTGAGGTCGCGGTCGACAAAACTAACCGCATGAGAAAAACTACGTTGACTAAACACTTCGGGTTCCGACCTTGTCTGACTATTCAGTAACGCGCGTGTGTCAATAACAGTATGCCGTCCAAAATCAAATATTACTTTTGAAACCAACCAGTGAGTTTGTGATTATTATGAATGAATGAATGGTTTTCGCGTGGGCTACAATCTCCTTGAAATATTTTGCGTTAAGACACAGTGATCGGCGTTTGGAGTTGTAGTTTGTGGCAAATGGCACCGCCAAGGTCCAAAATCACGATCTGTCGGTTTCAGTTTACTTTCAGACATTAGAAGTTCGGCATTGTGTCATTCTTTTCTCGGTGAGCAGTTTTAGATTTGGAACTCATATAAATGTCGAATTTATAAAACTTCCGGAGGCGCGTTTAAAACCCCAGAGGTAACCGGTCGGTTTCGCTAAACCTAGAGTCAGTTCGCCACACACATAAAGTCAGTTCGCTACAACATTAAGTCAGTTCACTGCACACATAAACGGAAAGCGGAATATATATCACCGAAAGCGCGTTGGCGATGCCGATGGACGGCATCTTCGTCACTGAGTCACACTATTGTGCATTATTATTATATATTCCCACCATTTCGTCGATACCGAGAAAGAAATAAAATTTAAAGCCGATATCGATGTATGAATTGAAGGATGTTAGCGATTTTTGTTATCGGAACTGATAAAGACCAAAGCGAAACAATTCGTTCCCTGTCGTATTGCAATAATTTTTCCATTATTTACGAAACGATGGAGTGAACCTTATGGTATGACGCGGTTTTCTCAAATGGCCAAAGGATGCCAAACTTCGGAAAAAGCTACTCGTTCTGGAACGTGTGGTATAATTTCCGACGTGCGCACTGCGCTTGCGGAAGGTTAAACATAGCTGAGATCTATAGGTGCCACCTAGGTTTTCGTTAGGTTACTTCTAGGCAGTACTGTATCTATGTCACATATAAACATTGGAATATTTAGTGTATTTGTCTGTTTTAATATATATTTCATTTGCCCTTGTCGACTGCCGTACAAATTTTGGAGCGCTAATTCGCCATGTTTTTTCGCGAAATTATTCGCAACGCCAACAAATTTGTCTCGTCTATGAACTTTTTTGTGTGATTTCTCGCTCCAACCAACACGCATTGTGCAAACTAAGTACCACCAAGATAGTTGACATGCAAAGCTAGTACTAAACACTGGTCATTTTAACTTTTTAAAGAGAACACTTATGTATGTTTAATTTTTTTAAATGTTGCTTTTAAAATTATTGTATAATCTCCGTTATTAAGCGTTTATACTTCCTGAAAAATCACCAACCATTTTTCAATAATTAATTCGAACCCTGTTTAGTTTGTGTGTATCTACCTTTCTGGATATCTATTTTTCAAAACTTTACAAAAAAGAATTTCAGTATATGCAGAGAAGATTTGTGTGAATATATTTCAAAGTTAACGTCCACATGGTCTTAGTAATAAAGTTAGCTTTAAAGTTGTGTTAATCTAGGTTTAGCTAACCCGCTTTTGAACAACCGGCCCCTGGTTATTAAAAGAAGGCTCTGAGTGAAAGTAACAAAAGGGTAATGCTTTGAGGTCTGTTCAGATAAGGCCAGCTTGTGACTTAAGTAAAACAAATTATTATATCTGTTTAAATGACTGTTCTCATCCCACTTATGGGGGAAAATACATTAAAACTAGAAGTTACTATCGCAAGGGGAAGTGCTGCCTCGAAAGTCATGGGAAGCCTAATTTTTTTATAAAATTTCAAAAATGAATCCACTGTAGTTATGTACACATTTCTATCAATTATTTTAAATATTTTAAATACAGCAGACTTAAATTACAAATGATTATCGCTTATCTGAATATAATTTGCAAGGCTTTTGACTGGAGAGAAAGTATACATTATGACTACAGTATGTAGTTGGTGATTGGTAAACAAATTTCTGATAAATCACTGCCACTATAAATCATGCTTCTTACTGTGGCAAAGCTGTCAGTGGAATCGCAAGTGTGTGATATGTTATGACAAAGCAAGCGCTAAACATATAGGCGCCGACTAAATAAATACCAGAAATGGTATGTAACAGATGTTTACAATATTGTTGCACCATTATTTATATCGTCTATTAATTTTATTGATGAGAATGCGATACTTTCAAGACCTTTGTGATGTATTAGTTCATTGCACATGACCACGACTCCATATTATACTGTAATTGTCGTTTGGGAATACACCACAGTCAACTGCAACCACTGTATTTTATTTTCCCAAAGAACTTGTAATATTGTATTTATTGCATACCAAATATTATGGTTATCCATGGCACACAAATAATTCCCATTGTGCACTGAATTTTCACAAAGTTGAGGTAAATAATTTCTTGAAGACAGTTCCATGTACAGTTTATTACATATACAGTTGGGCAGATCAATATTGTTTTGTGCCTCAACGAGTGATATATTTGTGTCGATCACTGATCGACATTCGTGATTCGACAGGACAAGTTGTCTTCTAACCAACGGCAACAAACAACGGTTGGTAAGTTGTTCAACGACAGAAATCTCTGACGAGGAATGAGATCATGGTTAACAGCATTCAAGTACATGTTGTCTCCTTGTACTATTAAAGATATTGTCGATGGTTGTCGAGTTCCACTTCGTAACTGGAAGCCCAATAGCTTGTGCTGTTAACAGCGCTGATAAATTCATGAAAGAGCACTGCTTTTCTCGAGACTGGCCACTGAAACCTTCATGGCCTTGATGAATACTTCCACGAGAAAGTAAAGACAAAATAAAGACATAAACAACGTGAATTTCCTGTGAAGGAATTGTCGAGAACTTCGAGAAGAAAACAAACAGCTGGCAGCGTGGTGGCGGAACATGCGCATTTGAGTCACTTTCGTACGGTGGCCCATATGGATGACCACGGGGATGACGTATGCCGACACACAAACAAACAAACGCAAAATTTAACAAATCCAGATCTGGTCAGCTATACATAGCTCGGTAAAAGGACTGGGTACGAGACACAGCAACCCAAGTCAAGATTAGTGTGCTGCCTACGGCAGCAACAAGCAAACAGTAACTAGAGCTGCTCCCATCGGTTCATTTTCATAATGGATTAATCGTATTGCATGGATTCGACATGTCCACTGTTACTAAATTTTTCAAATTTAAAAGTATCTTCAGTTTCGAAGTACAGTTAACTTCGCACGCAGCGAGTAAATTTCACCCACAATATTTTTACCTATGTTCTTATGTAAACAACGGAAAGAAACTCATTACCGGCATCATGTACATGATCCGATTACTGTTAAGAATAATCGATTAATTGGGAGCAGCTCTAATAGTAACCTCAAAATATGACACTTTTTGGTTCAATTTTAATGCAAAATTGCTGAATAAAAGTAGGGTATCTAACTTGGGGAGTGTTCCAGTTAGCCGGTCTATGTGAATACATGTAGGCCCATATGCAACCAGAAGTCCAGAAATACCAACAACGTTAAATTTTGATTGTATAGTTTCTAATGTTATTTGTTTTGTTGTAAAAATTATAGCATTTATTAAATTGCAGATTTTATGCTGATAAAATATCTTACTTGTGCAGTTTTTTTACTTGGAAACTGCTAAAGTAAGCAATTGGTCATACAATTCAGTTGCATCTCCCCAGTTTGTTGGCAATGTGGCTCTTAATTCATTCTCATAAATATATTTGAAATATTGTTGATAATCATTGTCATAATCTTCCTGAGCATCTTCAATGTTGGGACATGTCTTCCATTTGTACTTCTGTCACTGGTTTGATGTAATTCATTGCTCCAGCACGCTCAGGTAAATGGTAAAGTACATCTGGTTTGCCAGCAATGGTGTCATGTCTGGACTGGCGAATGTAATGGCTATTCCAGTGCTCCTTAATGTCATCAAGTTATATTTTCAAAAGATTTGAACCACAAACATTCCATGTGCAAAGGATTTGCGGTTTTCAAAACATCTCTGTCAATCATGTCTTTAAAGAAATTCATCCACCAATTTGTGCGACTTTTCCACAAATTGGTGAAGCCCCGTACTTATGTGCCTCGACACCAGCATGATCATCATCTCCATCGCAACGGAAATAGCACTGCATTCCAGCCACAATTACATTTTCAGTTCCATTGTCTGACCTGAGCATGGTTGGACAACCTCCTTCAACGATGGTATTCAGAAAAAACTTGGCAATAATTGGCGGACAAACAATAACCCACCTATATTTTATTTTGATCATGTGACCAATAAGCAGTATCAGATGCTTAAAGCTCAAATTACATTCATGAGCGAACATACAGCTGTTTGAACGAATACTGTGTATTTCTTCCTCTCTTTACTTCACTGGTTCAAACTATTATATTGAGAGGAGTTCTTGGGCATATGGGTGGCGGTAATTGCGCTTTTTGGCTGCGCGACTAGCGGAAAGCACGACCTTTCGCTGTTCAGAATCCCTTCAGTATCTGCTTCTGATGAGGAACATACGAAGGAATTGAAGCGAAAAGCTCGGGAAGAATGGCTTCGCTTGATCCTTAGAACACGGGAAACAACGGCAGAACTGAAACAGAGAATTGAGGCAAACAAGATTTTTGTTTGCGAGCTGCATTTCAAACCAGAATGTTGTATCGTAACTGGTAAGTATTTGTGGTCTATTTTTTCGTAATATATTTGTTTGTAGAGACAGTTGCTGATACAATGTCAATGATACAGTCAATTTAGCATAAAGTTTGTTTGATTGTTTGCTTATTAAACTAGTTCTAAACATAATTTAATTTGCATATTTTCAGGAGCAAGGAAGACATTGATCACTGGCAGCGTCCCGACAGAAAATCTGCCAGAGAAAAGCACGAAGCTCCTAAACGTGAACGCCGACTGCTTGTGAGGAAAGTTGATACTGCTGTCGTTGAAAAGCCGTCAACATCGTCTCAGTGGTCTGAGCCACGATTTTCCGATATGGAGGATTTTACAAGGCAGCTCGACCAGAAAACAATTGAACCATGGCAGATTGAGAAATCGTACGAGGGTGAGATACGAATTGAATTATACGACAAGATACATAGTGTTCCTAAGTACAGTGTTGTTGTGAATTCGTGTCTGGAATCCACTGTGCTGGAATTCACTGTATTTGTTTATAACTGGCCAGTGCCTAACCACCATCCGATTTATAAGGAACAAAAACGTTCGATTAAGTATTTGGACATAGACAAACTATTGGAAAAGATAGAGAATTCCACACTTTGCCAGGGACTGAAAGAGGACGAAGAAATCATGTCTGTGGCTACTAATCCAACTGGAAATCCTGATCCAAACCCCACCACAATTGTACGCCATACCGTGCCCAAAGCGATCCAAGTAGAAAAGCCTCACTTTGAAGTAACACTCTCGTATCGCTCAGTTACATGTGACATGCTTGTCGATAGTGAGCATTCGAAGGAATCCTGCAAACCATGTGCCAGTGCCTCCAACACAGTAAAGAGAGCTGCAAGAAAGAAGAGCAAGGCCTCTGCAACACCAGCAAAACCTAAAGCCTCTTTAACAGCATGTGGACCAGACAAGTTGCGGGCGACAGTAAAATCAACAAGACTGCAAGTGAAAGATCTTGAGGATCGCTTGCAACAACTGCAGACAAAGATCGAGCAGCAAGGGATTGGGATCAGTGAAAGCTTGGAGAAGGACATTCTTAAAATCATGGGAGGACAAAGCCTCGAAGCAACACCCCATATGAAGTTTTTTTGGCAGGAACAAATGAAATTGTTGCAATCGGCCAAAATGGGTAGAAGGTACCACCCCCAAGTAATCCGCTTTGCTCTTTCCATTCATGGGAAATCTCCATCCGCGTATAGAGAACTACGAGACAGCGGCGCCCTTATTCTCCCAAGTGAAAGAGTTCTTCGGGACTATAAGAATTACTTTAAACCGAAAGCTGGCATCAACAAAGAGAATGTTGAAAGCCTACGAGAAAAGACCTCATCTTTCACCCCTGTACAGCGATAAGTGGCAGTTGTGATGGATTAGATGAAGATACAATCAAACCTTGTGTTTGATAAAGTGTCTGGGGATCTGATTGGCTTCATCGATTTGGGCAATCCAATGACCAACTTTGCCAATCTCACTGATGAAGATCCCATTGCAACCCATGTCTTGGCATTTCTTGTGAGGGGATTATGCACTGATTTGAAGCATATCATTGCATATTTCTTCACAGGAAATGTCACGTCATTCCAGATTATGCCTCTCTTCTGGAGAATTGTAGCTGTGCTGGAAGTGTCGCTCAATCTTCGTGTGTGTGCTGCCGTGAATGATGGTGCTTCCCCCAACCGAAAGTTTTTCCGACTTCATTCCAAATTGGCTGAAGAAGTGAATTGTGATGTGTATATAACGCCAAACATTTTTGCACCATCACGATTCATTTTCTTTTTTGCTGATTCTCCGCATCTCATGAAGACAGCCCATAACTGCCTGTATAATTCTGGGTATGGGAGTCGCAGTCACCTGATGTGGAATGATGGGTATTCCAACACATAGCAGACCTCTTTTACAGCGACCAAGATTTTGCTCTGCACACCCTCCCTAAGCTGACCTTGGATCACATTGTGTTGACCTCCTATAGCAAAATGAAGGTCAAGCTGGCAGTCCAGGTCCTCAGCAAGTCAGTGGCCATTGCTTTGCGAGAAAGTGGCAAAGAGGATGTCACTGGTACAGCCCAGTTCTGTGAAATGATGAATGGATTCTTTGACTGTACCAATGTGAGGTCACTGACCGAGCACATCAGAAAAAATAATTCATTCATCATGCCATATGAATCTCCCGAAGATGAGCGATTGACGTGGTTGAAAGATGTCTTCCTCAACTACCTGGAAAGATGGAATCAGAGTACTCTGACACGCGAAGGAGAGTACACACCCAATGCATGACAGAAAATGTTTATCTCTTCTCAAACGTACGAAGGCCTTAAGATTGCTGTGAACTGTCATGTTGATGCGATTAAATTTCTGCTCACTGAGGGATTTAAATACGTTCTCGCAGAGAGATTTATGCAAGATGTCCTTGAAGACTACTTTGGACACCAGAGAGAGAGAGAAAGGGAGAAGGTCAGATAATCCAACTGCTTTGCAGTTTGGATACAATGATCTCACAATAGCTTCCCAACGAGACATTGCCCCAGTAATTAGAGGCAATGTTGGTGGACGGTACGAGAAAGTGAAATGGCACCAGGTAAGCGAGGAACCTGTGAAAAAGCGTCAAAAGAAGTGACTTATACTACAACAGGTCAGGCAGGAACTGTCAGAACAGTAGCTAGTATAGGCAATTTTGTAAAATACTATGTACATGCCCTGGTTGCCAGAGGTTCTTGTATTTTCTGCACGAGGGGGGGGGGGGGATACAAGAACCTCTTGCAACCAGGGTAAACTTGTCAAGTCAAATACTATAACTTGCAATTGGAAACTAGTTGCAATCACAGTTGTTGCCATTGATCAGTGTAATTGTCTAAACAGTCTTAAAAGCACACTGAGTCACAGTTTGAGGCATGCTATTTTAGTGTGATATATATGAGCCAATCACAAATCACTAGCCTGTGCGCAGACGCTCCAATTTTCGGTTAGGTTACAAATCACCAACTTGAATTTGTTCTGGATTTTTTTTCAAGCTTGAGTTGTAAACATATCGTACTAATAACATTCATTGCTCAAATGGTGACTGTCTGCCTTCAGATTAAATACTAATTGCCACATTATAATGTTATCATAAAACTGTATATTTTATTGATTATGTTTACATTATAAAGGTAATAGTGGATTAACTACTATAGTCTTTATTACAATGCCCATGAGAGCATTAAAGCAAAGTTATGGATGTTGTTAATATCATGTGACAATTCTATAATTATTATATACTAATTATAGACAATTATACACTGTACTTGCTATTTACAGTTTTTCAAGTAATGCAATTTAATGAGCAATAATAATATTTGCTATTTAATTCTTTCAATTTAATGAGCAATGATAATATACATATAGTTGATAGAACATATACATGGTTTGGAAACTTGCCCAAAGTGTTGCAGCCATTTCAACAAAAGAATCTAATCTTTTATTGAATTTGGCATCCCAAGTTCAGCATGATCATACTTCATGTTGATTTGAAAGCAATAGAACTTCTAAGACTTCTAAACCAGGTATATATTGTGTTGACTATGGCTTCTCATACAGGCATTGTAACATAGCATTGTAACATAGTTATATTAACTTTATCAGGTAATTTTACAGTTTATATCTAATTACATAAACAAAAGGTTCATTCAATTGTTTTTGCTTCATTTTAAACCCTTTCGTAGCGACTTACTCTTTGTCTGTCTGTTTTTCCTTTATTTTGTATTTACTAATGTAATCCCTCGCATACGAAAATGAGCGAACACGTATATACAACTTCACAATATTTTCCAAGCACAACTTCTGGGTAGAACTTGATTCTTCTATGCCTGATTCCAGCACAATGTTGTCCCACAGTGATTTGACGACTGGAGAGCTTAATGTTGACACGCAGATGATCTCAGCAGGTATATTTCGTAAAACTAGTTCGCCCTCATCAATATTTTTCCTGAAACAAATTTCGGCTTCTTCTACGATGCCCATAAGGTGATGGCTAGGAGAAACAAGACCTCCTCTACTACGAGCTAGGATAAAATTATTGTCCGATTCAGACTTTAAGGACTGTAATAGTGCTTGCAATTCCTCGTAACATTCATTCTTCTTATTCCTAGTCTTCTGCAACCCTGCTATGTAAGAAAGAGGGCCACGTTCTGATGGGTCAAGTTTTAAATTGCTAGTTGTAGTCGTCCTTGGTTTAGCTCTCGCCTCTTCACGATGTTGGCAAATCTTGAAAACTCCAGCCAAACGATCTGGTATCTCGATCATAATTATATTCGCAGCGTTAGAATCTGGGCAGTTTAAATATTTGCTTGCATTAGGAGTCAGTCCATAGAATGCTTCAAGTAATTTGTCTTGGTTTTTCATGCGGCAGAATTTATTATACATTGGCAGCACAGCGTCAAACAAAGCTTTGTTGCAAGAGGCATTTGTAACGGCGGTATTTATCTCAGGACCATACAAATCTTCAGCGATCAAACTTATTTTGATTGCCTCGACAATGCCAGCAAGATCTTCTAATGAAAGACGATTCTCTTCTGTGACTTTGTCTGCTTTGTCCGATTCGGTTGGCAAATTGGCAGCTGCTTCGCGGTGTTTCGAATTCGTGTGTTTCGTCAAGCCACCTTTTGACTTACAAACTTTGGTGCAATTTTGGCAAGGAAACGACTTCTTGCCTTCAATTTCTGTCACGGCTTCGAGAAACTCAGCTTCGACTTCGTCAGTTTCCGTGTCTAAGATCGCGAGCGATACATTTAGATTAAAGACATCGTCATCGTCTGACTCCTCGCCTATATTTTCGAATTCTTTCTCTTCAGTATTAATATCCTCAGGAAAGTCCTGAACGTCGCTAATGTCAGCTTCTTTATCGCTCTCCATATCGTATTGTTTGTCCACACAGTGGTCCACAGTTAGGTTTGTCCAGTTTGTCTTGCCTTCACTGCGTCAATATTTTTAAATTTCGAACAAGATTGGATTGTATCAAATTTCACTATATCGCCATATTGTGTTTCACTCATGGCATACCGCTTATTGATCACGTGACAAAAATAAAATTGGCTCCCGACATAAATTTCGCAATCCTTTGAAGTTTGCCGGCTAGCCTAACCATCCTATTTCTATTAACTGTGCGTTGACCAAGTAGGAATTTGGAGTTGTGGGAAAATCGTGGCAATCTAAAACGGAGAGATTGTCGTTCGTTTCAACGGTATAGCTCACGGCATGACCGAATAATTCTCGAGCACATGGTCAATGATGAGATAAGATCTCAAACCGAAGAAGTCAACAGTCTTCAGTCTCAGGGAAAGAAAATAATAATAGAAGAAGATTCTGAGGTTGTCTTAAAGTTTTAAGACTAAAACTAAAAGTATAATATAAGTATATACAGTAAGTATATATATAAGCGAGTAAACCTACGTTTCGAGCGAATCAGTTTTAAAGATTAAAATATTATTCACGAGGATGAAGGCGACAAAGTGTAAAATATTTTAAAATTTGCATTTTCATTCATGTTGCGTAAATGCCAAAAATAGTAACATTGTGTTCCTCAATGTTTTTTGAGAGGCCATCCACACCAGTTATCAAATTTCAATAAATTGTGTTCTCAAACTAGAAAAAGAAAAGCTTGCAATCTAGTCAGTCAAGAAAATTCATCAAAACAACCCAAGGTTGATGCCATGCTTAGAATCCCAGCCAACGCTAACTTGGTTTGATGGTTTCACAAGATAAAGTTGATGACCTTCTCATCGGTTTTATTACCACCGGGTTAATGCCTTTTTCAACAGTTGAAATGCCCTCCTTTCAAAGATTTGTAAAAGGACTCCAACCGAATCGGTCTGTTATGTGCAGGGCAACTGTAACAAAACGAATCGACCAGTTTAATTAAGAAGAATGTGACAGATGCCATGGCGAAAGTGCAACAAGTTGCAACCACAACTGACTGTTGGACCGCTCGTCGCCGTTCATATATCGGGGTTACAGCACATTGGATTGATAACGAAACGCTCGACCGAATGAGCGCAGCTCTTGCACGCCGTCGTCTGACAGGCAGGCACACCTATGATGTTCTAGCTGCGAAACTAGAAGAAATCCATACTGAGTATGAAATTGTCTCAAAGATTGTCAAAACCACAACTGACAATGGGTCGAACTTTGTAAAGGCGTTTTCTGTTTTTACTGTCAATCCAGAACAACCAGAAGAGCCGGAAGAGACTGAGGATGATGAATGCACCTTTCATGATGTTCATACCGACCTGACAGAAGCAGCTGAAAGTTTCGAGTATCAGCTTCCTCCTCATCAACGTTGCGCTGCCCACACCCTTAATCTTGTATCAACAGTGGATGCAGAGAAGGCTGAGGAAGATCCTACTTACAAACGGCTAACAAGGGGCAATTTTGCAAAATGCCAGGCTCTTTGGAACAAAGCATCTCGCTCAACTCAAGCTGCTGAAGTTGTTGAAGAAGAGTGTGGTCTCGTTCTCGTGAAGCCTAACGCAACATGCTGGAATTCCATCTTTATGGCTGTTGAACGATTGAACCACATTGCCAAGACAAAGGGTGAAAATGCCATTCACAAACTCTGCACTGAATTCAATGTTTCCAAGTAAGTACGTTTTTAACGAAATTTTGTCGCGAATACATGTTGTGTTAAAAATAGACATTTATAAAAAATTTCGTTTAACACCACCCCACTCAGACGTTTCCCAATAATACTGAGAAATGAGAATTAAGAACTAAAAAAATTATTATTTGTAAATGTATACATTATATGATTGGATTTTTTCCTGTTTACAGACTGAAACCAAGTGACATTCAATTTTTGAAAGATTACGCCCAAGTCAAGCGTTAAACATATTGCAAGGAGAATGCAATTACTCTAACGCCTACATGGGCTACCTTGCACCTACCATTGCGTTGCTGAAGGAGAAACTTCACAAGAAGAATGCTATTTCCACTGTAAAACCTCTAGTAAAAGCACTGCTGGCTGGCATTAACAAGCGATTCGATTATCTTTTTGATGACGAGAAAATAATTGCTGCTGCAATACTTCATCCAAAGTTTAAAAACAATTGGACAAACGACAACGATATGCTCAAGAAAGGTATACACAGCTTGATTATTTAACATGATCAAGCAGGATTCAAATTACAGTATATTTGAAAAATCATGGTTGTATAACAGGGTATTTTCTTCTTTCTTTATTTAACTATGAACATTTCCTTCTTTTATTGCAGGTATGGACTTGATCAATGAACGATTGGAACGTGACACAGGTGTTGTCGCTGTTCGCGAAGCTGAAACCTCAATTTCATCTGTTGAAGATGATAACGATTTTTTCTCTAGGAAAAACCACAGAAGTGCATCTGAGCTGCAACTGTTTCTGGAAAGCTATAATGAAGAATTATCTGCATATGCAAGATTGCCGAAGCTGCGCCAGCTTTTCATTGAACTGAACACACCGGTGCCTGCAAGTGCAGCATGTGAAAGACTGTTCAGCTGTGCAGGATTAATTTTCAGACCACATCGTTGCTCAATGACTGATCGTAATTTTGAAAATTCTCTTCTGGTCAAATTAAACAATAGTTTTATCTAATTCCCATGCTTTCTCGAATTTAATAGTCGAACGAAAGATAAGTTTAACTTTGTAATTGTAACTAGTTACAAAATTTTTAAAGTAACTTTGTAACTGTAACTAGTTACTTTTTTTCATTGTAACTTGTATCGGTAACTAGTTCCTTTTCTCATGAAGTAACTGTAACTGTAACTAGTTACAAAAATTATGTAATCAATCATGAGCAATCAATCATGCATTAAAGCAAATTACTAATCCTTAGCACTGATATTCTATATACGTTTTGTAACACCTTCATGGGTGCAGTGTGCACGCATTTTGCGTGTATACCCACTACATAGTTGATAATTGTGCAAGACTACATGATATTTGCATGTAGTCAGGTAAAATATTTTCTTTGCCGAAATGTTACGCTTTCATTCTTGATAAGGTAAACTAAACTAATCCGTCTATATAGGTCTTCTGCTTGTTTCTCTACGATTTAGATATACTAATGTCTGCTTAAAATTGTGTTCGCAATCTTCGCGCGAAGTATTAAAACTACGTCGCAATATTGTCGAACAATTGCATGACGATTCAACTCTCAAAATGAGTGTAGAGACTACAAATTGCTTACCGTATCATTTTCTTTTCATATTTGAAGTAATCTTTTCGCTTTCATACCGATATCATACGAAGTCCATGCCCATACACAAGATCGAAAGAACTCTTATCCTGTGCATTGCATGTTGTGGATAATTGTGTAAGACTACACGAAGTTTGCATGTAGTTGGTATAATATTTTCTTTGCCAAAATGTTATGCTTAAAGTGCTACTGAAACGAATTTTTCGACCCCTTTTTTATTGGCTTAAAAAGATATTCACGTTTTTAGAAGCAGTTTGATATATGTGTGAGCATCGTACGTTGAGTAGAAGTGGTCTAATTTTGCCTCCAAACTTCGTTATCAGATGCGAACTTTTTAAGCCGCCATTTTGGTGACGGAAGTGGCAAAGCAAACAGTAATCTATATAGACCTATATAGCGTTTGAGGTATTCGCAGTGATTTCTCGTGGATTTTTGAGGCCAAAAACTATATTTTTTACAGGAAAGCTAAATTACTATATATAACAATCTATATTCTGAGGGGATGTCGAGTAACGAGTCCGATCGTAGCGCGAATACATCAGAAAGTTCGACTATCAACTCTAAGAGCACGTCTGATGACGATACAACTACAAGTACTTTGGGATCAGCATGCAATGTAGCATCTCATAGCTTCGCTTATGATGATGAACCACTGGCAGAACCAGGTCAAGTTGTGGATACCCCAGATGATCCGGATGGAATACTACCATCGACGTTAGAGCAGAGAAGCGACGGCAGAATACCTTCAAACCAGTGGTAAATGGATTTATTAAAATTGATTTATAAATATACCTTGTGCACGTGTTTACATTATGAATATGCCTATTGGCAGTAAATATATTGGATATAAAGTACCTTGTCAGAGATTCTATATAAAGCATTGCCTTATATAAATTTGCCTTTCTATCAATGACACAACTTTATAGGCTAAGTTGTTAACATATATAAATATCTGTGGTACAGTGTGTTATAAATAGTATAATTCACTACTCCATATTGTGACTTGTATATACACGAAAATGTAGACATGCTTTAACTTAATTTTCGTAGGTGCAGTTGCCAATTAGTGGGGCGGATATGTGCTTGAATTGTGCGACTTGGGGTTAAAAGCATGAAACTTGGCAGATGTATAGTATTTTAGGCGCTTATTAAATGTGGATATGGAGCCACTTCGAAAAATTGTGTCTTAGCGAGATACAACGGTTTTTCAAAATGACCGACATTTTAAACCGGAAGTAAAATAAGTACGATAGCAAATACCATTTATTGTTATTTCTATTTTTAACAAACATCAAATCTAGTCACAAAACCATTTGCTATTGTTTTTTGGTAAGAAAAATAAGTAAATAATGAAAAACAGGGATTATATTTGTGCCTCAATTCAAACCGGAAGTGCAAAATAAAAAATAGCGGAAGTTATTGCAATAAAAGCATTGGAGTATTAACTTTCTAAATTTTTAGCGATAACCATAGATATTTACGTTTCTAAAGACTGTTGAGGGATCATCGCGCATGTCTCAGTTGAATAGATTCGCATATAAATTACACAATGTGTTTCATCGTTCACTTGAAGAATATCGCGATTGTAATTTGTGTTCTTTGAAAACGATATAATAAATAAGGAGGACACGCAAACTAAATAAACAATATTTTCTGTTATTACACTCGTCAGTGCACGTGCAGAGGGCATGCAGTGCAGTGTAAATCAACCTTATACATGAACATCGTCCCCGACATCCTTTCTTGCATCCGCATCGCACGAGTTCTCGACGAGATTTGGTGACGTCTGGCTTCCACATGTCGTTATCTAAAGTCCATCCCCATGCTTGCGGACTAGGTATCACAGGACAAGCCGCCGTCAGTGTTTGTCCCCAGCAGTGACCGGCCTGATACGCAGCGCGCTTGGTGTGTTCCACCAGAGCCGCTCTTGTTGGTGGAATGGAGTCGAGAGCTCTTTAATTCCTTTCTGCGAAAACAGCTGTTTTCTGGCATCATTTACGCTCGTCTGGCTGCTTGTTCTGTCGTAGAGCAGCACTACAAAACGCTCTAGATGTTCAACACATGCGTCGTTGACCTCGTAGGGAACATGAGCCAGTGAAAGGAATGCATTCGTTACATCCGGATAAGACTTCCAGGCTTCCGGGGCTGTTTTCTTTCCTCGTCCACCGAAACAAGATACGGTATCGCAGCCGGTAAAGGCATGGAACACTGGAAGGACTTTGGAGGTTTGTGGTCTCAAGATCTCATGGGCGGCAATATACCTATGATGACTTCCAGTGCCAAATGCTACCCACAATTCTAGTTGTTCGCACGACTCTCTAAGTTGTTGAAAAATAGCAACGGCCAGTACAAGAACATCCGTATCAACTGTGCGTACAACGATCTTTTTATGGCCTTGTTCAACTGCATCTTTGACATGTAGTAGCATTCGCGTGTCTGCTTCTTCGTGCGTACAGGGAGCCAGGCTGGAGAAGTCATCACGTGGTATAGTGGATAAGATTTGCTTGCCATAGGTTGAAACTACTTGTTTCTCCACTGCGAGAGATGCAATGCACTCAGCCAAGAACTTAAAAAGTTCACGCTTGTTCTCGTCGACACGTAGAAATTTATTCCAATCACGTGGAAGCGGATTACTGGCTGCGACGCGCATTCGAACCCCGGCTCCTCTGTGACATCTGGCAGTGGGACATACTCATCCCACACGATGTCTACACGGTTGACATGGCGAAGCTGCGCCTGGACATACGGCAAAAACGACTGCTCTGCGTAATGTGAAAACGTTTTCTCCGTTCTTGGCTTGATCATGTTGACTACTGCAGCGCCGTCGATAATCGTCGCATCAATATTATCTGGCATATCACTTTGTGGAGTAGTATGAGCTTGTAGGGATTCCGACAAATCAGATTTCTTTGTTGGAAGGCGCAATTTACCAAGATGTGATAAAGATGGCGGACATGCCTGATTTTCGTGCTTGAAAAACTCGTTTGAGAAGATATGTAGAACCTCTTGTTTGAGAAGATATGTAGAACCTTGCGAAAAGTGCGCAGTCGCTCTTTACAGATTATAGCTGATTTTCTGTCTTGGATACTGCTTTCGGTGGTGTTAAATTGAACAAACTCAGCTTGTTTCTTTTTATCGGGTCATACAGTGACCAAACAAGACACTCGGAGATAAAGTTGTTGCACTGTTCTCTACCAATGTCCTCTACCTGACGTAGGTTTGTAACTGCAGTCGGTCCCGCGATTTTCTTGGTGTCCAGAACTATCATATCATCACTTTCTTCTAGAAAAGGGTTGCCCAGATCTTCCAATGTTACAGCGAGGGATTTGACGTCTTTTAAAAACGACGCCTGAAAACTTCGTTGTACTTCGTGATGATCCGCCCTCTGATCTTCGTTCTCCGTCGTCGTACTGGCTTCAAACTCATTTACCAACCTTGAAATTTCAGGACCGGACAACATCCATCGACGAAGAGCGCTAGGGTTCTCAGTCAGGCCAACAGCACCACCCTCTCCTTTGACCATCGCATTGTTCTGCTCGTGAGCCTGATCGATAGCAATAGCGGATTTGTGTACTGTGCTAACATAAAGCTAAGAATGTGACACTTACAGTACACGTAGTCTGAAATCACATCAACCTTTCAAACACTACAATTTGCAGATATTACAACATGTTTTCTACGTCCTTTTTTCAGTTTCCATAAAAACAAAATGGCGGTACAATAATTCTATTTGGAATTCTGGGTAATCCATCCCATGCCACCACGGCTACATTGACTGAAATTTACAAAAAATAGAAACAAACAGTGACAGTACCTCTACCGTTAGTTAATCAAACAATACTAAAAAATCAAGTAGACGATTGTATAGTAACAGCGCATTATATATTGTAACAGGCCCTCGTGAATGATAGTATTGATGATATACTTAAAATTAAGACAGAATATGTCTGTAAAACAACACATGTACTAGTATTATTCTAAAACGTACTGTAACTTGGAAAAACGAACAAATTACATGTATAATTTTCAACTTCCGATTCAAGCATTATGTACTTCCGGTCTAGCACAAAACATTGCACTAAACATTCAAAAACATCAGATGTGTAAGTATTGGTGAATTATTTTAATAATCAAGCATTTTGATATGAAAAGCGAACTTTTAAAATACACTTTTAATTAATATGAAGATTTTAAATCGAATTTCTCTAACGTCCCATTTCACTTCCGGTCATATTTAGATAACGTGCCCTTAACACCACTTCACAACAAAATTAGCGATGGCTCCATATCAGGATTTGATCAACTTGCCATAACCATCATTCTCACCAATTATGGTGCTTTTAACCCTAAAGTGCACAATTTGCCCTAAATTTTGCACATATCCGCCCCACTAAATGTTGCCAAACAGAATTGCTGGAGGGGGTCATGGAGTATCGGTGTTGCAAGGAAATTACACCAGCCTTGGGAATAATGACATTCGACGGCAGCATTGAGCACATCAGCTGCATCACCCAACATGGTGATTTTGGCCCAATGACCCGGCATCAGGCTGTATTAGAGAATGTTGGTCCGCTTCTTAAAGACAGGAATGGTCGCTCTTATCGACGGCGAGGATCACAATCTTTGAACCAGTAAGTTATACTTCTGGATAAATTTGTCTACCAACAAGGTCAATTTATTACAGTTCATTTGCCCCTGCCAACACTCATAAGTCATTTGCATTGTATTCTTTTAGATATTTGAGAGCAGTTGCCTATAGATGGCTCATTAAATGGATGTGTGGCTTATTGGGATGGGAGAACACAAGACCTTTGCCAGCTTGTGTGTACCATTTTATTCGGAAAGCATACCCAACAGCAGACACAAAAGGATACATTCCAGCTGAGCAGCGTTCATAAGGACATTAGTGTATATATGTGTTTACACTTCAAGCCTCAGCCATGTTTTTTTATTGTTGATCAGTGGACAAATAATCATCCAAAATGTGTAAGCAAAACCAAGCCAAGGCTTGAAGTGTAAACAAACTTATGAAAGGTGTTGATATTTGTAATGTTCCTTTATTATCTATACTAAACCCATCCTACAACAAATGAAACAAGTGCCCGGAGAAAACCAACTAGCTATATTATCTATTCTAGCCCACCATATAAAAATAGAAATCAGAGTACCCAGAGAAATCAACCAGATTTTATTTACTTGTCATGAGTAATTTAGTGTCATGAAAACCACAAATTATAGATGAAATGTGGTAAATAATAGAAAATGTTGCATTATCATACTAACCAATAAACATTCAATAAGTTTATGGTTTGGTACATGGTGCATTTACTGTACCTCCAATACTGACGATGCAGTATGCCATGGCTGTTGTGTGATTTTCATAAAGCGTGTTAAAATTATTATTTCAATACTATTATTTATTATTATGGTTATAAACTAGAAATACGTGTACGCAACAATCCCTCGCCCACCGTAATAGGCGATAAAAATCAATAACCCATTGATTTGCCAATCGAATGGACTTTATAGAAAACACTACATGTATCTGTGAGAGCCTTTAAACTATCAAGCTTGTGTTGTTCTGAATTTCATTGTTTCATAATTAGACATCAAACTAAATAACTTCAAAGTGTTTACTTTTTTGGGTGCATTATTATATCAACCTGCAATGATTAAGATTTGTTTCATATGTAAAGGCCGGATCCTCACTGTGATGCCACACTGTATATATAACTTACTGAAAATGCATGTATATATATCTTTGGGATTATTCAATCAAAGCACTCAAAGCGTACAAAAAGTATCTCACTACTGACAATTAATCATTTTGAGGCTGCTACATAACGTGTCTAGCAGGTTTTGCTATATATAATACAGGGCATCATTTTTCACATCATTATAAATTCTAGTTAATATTTGTTACTATTATTAAGTTACAACATTATTTGTTACTATTATTATTAAGCAAAAACGTGAGTAAAAAAGTGCCAACACATTGCCTGTTATGCATTTTGAAAGATTTTTCTATACCGTTTATAATCTCTCCTACTCAAAACCCCTTTGGAAGTAAGTTGTATAATCCCAGGGCATATAAACAGATTCTATGGCAATATCTTCTTCTGTTCAGGTTTATAAACATTATATACCGCACCTTCAAAAAATACTCTGAACACATTTGCTTAGTTTTTAATGTATCGGGACCCTACAAAAGTGAAGCCCTATTTATAACAGATTACAAGATGATGATATTCAAAAAAGTCTCTCAGGTTCAGTTCCATGGGAATAAAGCTGTTTAATTTATATGTCCAGAATCATATTTTATTCCCCCAATTTAAAAAAATGCACATATAAATGCTCTTGTGGTGGCATGCCCAATTAGTGTGTTGCCAGATTTGTTGATGAAGGTAATACTTTTAATTCGAATGATCACACATATTATATTAATTTTACATTTGATTGTTTGTTTGTAAGAAATGTAATAAAATCTATGTTAATAAAATCTACTTTAAATATACTTCAGAAAGCACTTCAACAAGAGTAGCTTAAATATATATATAAAACCGGCATTGCATATGCAGTTCTATTCCAAGGACAAAAGTGTTTCCCCAGAAACACTAAGTGGAGGCCAGGCCAGGCATAACATGTGTAGGTCTATAAACCTTGTACAATGCTTGTTTACACTACTCAAATGTACAAATGCCTTTATGCCCATACAAAAATTAAAAGCACAACATTGTCATTGATGCAATGCATTACAGTAAATTATATCACATTATCACCACATTGATCAAGGGTGCACTTCACCTGCTTGTTGGTTGAGCTGACACATCCATGCAATATATCTAGTATTATAAAATAATCGGAAGTAAATGAGCGACAACACGCTGTCTGATTGAGATAAAAAACCGTGTCATTCTAAGTCAATATTAAAGCATAAGCTAAGCTGACGTGTTCCTCGCGTAGATTTTGTCGTTTTTGACGTAGTGTAAATCACAAAAGGAAGTCAAAGAATACCTGGATACAAGACTGATCAAGGTACTAACACAAGAGAATGTTTTAACTGCAACGTTGAATACATTTTCATCGCTAAAATCGCTAACATGTTTCCTAGCAACGCACATAGCAACGCCGCTCTGCATTTTTCATGGGCTTTTAGTGTTAATTTAATGGTGTTATTTTATAAAAGGAATAAAAAGCTTTGTCTTGTGTGATTATCGAGTTATAATGGCACTCAATAAGTTAGTAAAACACAGTGGCGAAGCTGGTCGTAGCAACTGGTCATGCATGCTAATTACAATATATTTCTAAAGATCTGAATATGTAAATAGTTTCAAAATTTGCATGCCGTACGACGAAATGCTAACCTAATATCATCAAAACCCTAAACCTAACCCTAAATCTAGCCAAATTACTAACCCTAACCAAAAAAACTATGCAGAAAAGGCAAATTAATTGCTCAACACAGACTCGCAGTGTACTATTATTAGCCATTATTTGAGAAATTATTAATTTATTTACCTTTATTTGTGTCTTTTCTTGCCCGTTAACACTGCAGTCTACAATTACGGCTTGAAATCAGCTGAAAAAAGTCTGTATAATTTGATGCTCTGCAACTTCTAGTACGCCGCCCGCCCGCTCCGAAAACCCAATGCCGCCGCCCCAAAAAACGCTTTCGGTTTTCCGGGGGGGGGGGGCGGTGGCGTAAAGGTACGTTTGTCGCGCTGACGTCAATTTAAATTTAAACGCCAAATGTAACTACCAAAAAGCCGTTTATAGTACGTACGTCCCAATCACAATTCCTAACCCTAATAATCCTAACTTAACCCCTTGCACTGCCAAATTATCCCTCTCTAACCCCAATTTTCCTTTGTTACCACGGCAACAATAAAGGATCGTTTACCATACATACAAATATATATATATTCCGACATAAAGGCTACTTTCACTTCCCCTTGCATAAAAAAGCGCGGGGAAAAATTCCGTCAAGATTAGCACCCTCGCCCCAGGGCCTTCGGCCCTGACGGCGCTTCGCGCCGCCGGGCGAGGGGATTACTGCTAAATCAATATTCGTATTGAACTCTTTATGAAAATATACAATATTTTACAACAGCTTTGCACATCCTGCAATGCCAATGGAGGTTTCCAACGATGTCACTCACAGGCATTAGAAATAATTTTTATATTAGGATTATTGTGTTATAACTATCTGATTCTCCATAGTAATGTACTAGCTTATATTACGATATTGTTACCAATCAACTTTATATGAACTATTTATGTATATAATTACATGGTTATCATAATTATTATACTATATTATTATAATTCTAATTTTCCATCTTCATTTCATCTGGTTGATCCTGAAAAATAGAAAGGACAAAGATTAATCAGAAAACATGAATAGATATAATGTTTTATCAATAATAGAAATTTGTACATCACCTTGATTGCTGACCATGGTCTCGTTGATCCTCAAAAATAGAAAGGACAAAGTTAATCAGAAAATATAAATAGATCTAATGTTTATCAATAATAGAAATTTGTACATCACCTTGATTGCTGCCCATGGCACCAATGTAATTGATCACACAAGCAAATCACATCACAAGCAAACATGAGTCTAAAAACAATTTGTACAGTATTATTATTTCAATTAGTTCTAAGCAAACAATTACATACTTAGTTATGTTTGGTCAATAACACACACCAGCTGTATCACAATCATCTTCAGAAAGTTGGATAATTTGACCATATGTGTAGAGTTTTCCAGATGTATCCAACTATGACCAAAATGCCAGTACCCAGGCATGGGAGGCTTAGAGGGTACTATCACTTGCCCAAGGCGATCCCCCAGGCTAGTGGAGGGAAGGAGGCACCTTACATCTCCATTTCAGACCGGCATAAAGCAAAATCTTACCACTGCCCATACATAGCCTTTCACGACACAGAATCAGGGCATCGACCACGTGGGTGTCCTTTCATGGGGTTTTTACATTTCCTACTGCGTATTGGCTGGGTTTGCTGAGCTGTTCTACTCGCTTCCTGTTGTGCAACCAAGTCGCTCTGTTGCTGTGTCTGTTCTTCCACTATAAGTAACAAATCACCATATATATTAAAATGCTGTACAATAAACTACAACAACATATACAATATAATACAAAACATATTCTGATGAACATTAACTTGCAAATTCAAGATTTGACTCACAACAATAAAATGTTTTTCAAAATATGTTTGGTATTCCAATTTCTGGAAGTTGTCAGTGTGAATGATACTCACAGGTAGGGAAAAGTGCTTGACAATCCAAAGCTTTTCTCTCATTGTGGCGTTTGATGGCATCTTCTCTTGACCTTCTATCTGTAAATTGTCTACACAAAGGTTCAGGTGCTTTCTTTTTGTATTTTCCACAGTTTCAGATAAACCTTCTCAGAAGTTGTAAACAGAATGTTTCTCACAGCATTGACATATTCTAAAATAAATATTGAAACTTGTTATATAAGTACCATACATCAAATAATTTCAGTATGGGTTATTTCCGATAGATAGGGTTTTTAGGACACTTGGGCAGAAAAGGGCAAAATGGAGTGAAATTCTTCTCAGAGATCCCACATCAACCCATTCCATGGTAGTAAAGTAAAACAAAAGATTACCATAAGTAGGTTGAACAGTTACTTTACGAACGACTTCTTCACCCAGCTTAAACTTTGGAAATGTAACATTGAAAATAGGAAGACCATCTTTTGTTTTCTTCGACTTGCGTTGAACGTTTTCATTAAAATGAAGAATGGCAATAATATGTCTGCAAATTGAACAGTATACAAGAATGAGAAATAATTTTTATTAGATTATAGTACATCCATGTACAGTCCTTTTTATATGAAGCAAAAGGTCACCTGCAGAAAGTTCCCAGCCAAGAGAAATGGGTCATCTTTGGATGCCAGTGGTTGAGAGTCGAGTGAAATCCTTCAAAGCAACTGGTTTGGCCATCAGGTGAAAGCTTCGCAATATCCTTGAGGATGCTTTTCTTCAACAAAATTGAGCAGATTCGGTCATAAGCAACAGTTCCTTGAAAGATACAATTAATTTATAATTTATCAATACTGGCATGGCTATATGACAGGTGCTTATATTTCTCAAGTAATTTGATCATACTGAAAATTCATATAATATTGTCAATATAGGATCAGGTCTCGAGATATTTTTTTCCATATCTGAGAGGATTGATACGATTTCTAAGGATTGATATGAAAAAATATACCTATAGGAATCCATTTTCGTTCTTCCAGTTCCCCATGGGCACAAGATGTAAATAATGGATCTGGGTGATCTTCATGTTTGCCAGCCATATGTCGAACAGTTGACTTCCACTTAGCCACAATGAGATCCTCTAAACCAGGAAGGGTTGTTTGTGCACTCCAATACAGATGCTTGCGGACACCTTTTAGCCAATCATTGATCACCTTGCATCCCTTCTCTTTGCCAGCTTTCCTGAGTTGCTTGTTTATACTCTTATCATGCCAGATGTCATTGTAGTGTTTTGTCCCTTTCTGTTTGGTCCGTATCCACTTGGCAATTCCTTTATGTCGGTCACTAATAAATATGTCCATCTTAAGACCAGATTCCTTTAGGAATTTGAATGCTCTTTTTGCACCCTCAAGTTCCATTGCATTGCTGCTGCCAACTTCGTTTGCCTACAAAGAAAAATTAATTTTTTAGACAAAATTTTGTCTACTGTTTTGGCTGTTTAGCCAGACCTATCCAATACAACAGGTGTCCACATCAGTTCTAACATTAGGTTGCCATCAAACCTGCTTTATCAAATAAATTATGTAAAAAAGAAAGTATATACTGCAGTAAGTTCCATATATGTTTGCACCACAATAAACATAATTATTTTGTGTTGGGAAAAACACCACAAACATCCAGGATTATGATGGCAAGCTTATATGGAAAGAATATAACATGGTGTTTTCCAACAAAACCAAACAATTACAGGCATACTGAACCACAAGTCTATTAATTACTATAGATAAACATGCCCAAATTCATGATAAGAATAAGTGTATACCTGAAGTAATTCAAAGTGGACCAATTTTGATGTGGTATTGCTCCATATAGTATAGACTCCATACTTAGCGCTATGACCCATTGAATCAAAGCGTCCATCTCCTGACCATGTCTGGGATTCTTCTTCACTGTTCTTTACATCCTCAATCAAACCAGACTGGTTAACTTCCCAATGTTTAAAAATAGCTGGGAACAAGAAGGTACTTTGATGTAAATGGTATGTTCGTACGCATATTGTGGCAAGGTTCATGTGCCTGAACATCAACAGAGCTTGACTGATATTGATTCCAGACATTAAGATACCAAAGCTTGTCATAATATTCCCAGCTGCATATCTTCCCATAACCATAGGTTGGCTTCTCCATGTGAAGTCCTCCATAAGGCATTTACTACATGCCTGCACAACAGTAGCCATAGACCCAATATGTTTACCTGAACCTTTGGATTTTCAGCCTTGCAATTGAAGCAGAATTTTCCAAATAACTCTACCAGTGGACTGTAAGATACAAGGAACATTGGTTCGTTGTAGGAACTGGTTCCTTCATCAACACTGTAATAGAAGAACATGTCTCAGTTATTTTTCTATATTTATCATTTTGTTTGGGGATCAACTGATAGATTTAATAGTATTTAGATCTTTTCCGAGCAGTATATTCTTGAACAGTATATATCTATATTAATAGAAAATGTTCACCCCCTACCTGACAGTGTGTCTTGTTACGTCTTCGTCCATCTCAACAGCAGACTGGCTTGATTCTTCAAGAGAAGAGTAATCCATTGAAGTTGCATCATCAAAATTATCTTCTTCGCTGTCTTCATCGCTGTATGCTTTATTCAAATCTGCCGTATTTACACGTGGTGGACGTACAACATTTTCTGCTTCTAGCCTCTGTACGTATTTCTTCTGCAAGTTCGCTTTTGTCTTTTTAAACCAGCAGAGTTTCTTTTGAAGGGCTTTCATTCTCTTCTTCAAGCCATGACACGACGTGCACGAGCTATGAGCTAGCTGTAAGATCGAATTCAGTGTCGTATGATAAGTCATATATTGTATCGTCAACATTCTGACTTGTTGTTGGAATATTTTCATCAACTTTTGCTGGAGAAGAGGCCAACTTTACAGGCGACAATCTTTTACGAATTATCTTTGAAGTAAACATATGCAAATGTTTAGTATAAAGCGCCAATTACCATCGCATAATATTAAAATTCACCATGGGCGAGATGCCTTCGGTGCAAATATATACCCAATACTAACCTGTCTTCGTCTTCGATCTGTTAGCTGTTCTTCAGCCGGTGGAACTATTCCAGCTACATCAATTGTAGGAACAACATCTTCCTTCAATCTTCTTTTCATATTCAGCGCTTTAGCCAAAGTAAGATTCACATCATAGCATGAATCTTCAAAGTGGGCTGAACAAAGACACGAGGTCGCGGAAGCGTGAAAGCTCGGTCTATGTTTACGGACAAAATTTACCCACTTTCTCCGTCTTTGCGGATCTGTTTCTTCGTTAGGAAACAGATGCATAGATATTCCTTCGGTTTGTTGATTATTGGCGCAACTAACTAAGTTAGGACCACCAGCAACACAGCGTTTTCCTCCGCGATAGCGTTTTTCGCTACTAGTAGAACACGCCATGATGAACTGTGTTCATCTTATGACGTCACACGGCATCAAAATGGCGGACCAACAGTTCGCACAGGAAGTGCCAAAAATCGCAACTTTGGAAGGCTATAAAATCTGTTTGAAAAGGCCAAATTTAATTCTGTTTGCAGGAAACATATCAGGAAAGTGAGTACTTTAAATTAAGCCAATAAAAAAGGGGTCGAAAAATTCGTTTCAGTAGCACTTTAACACGCTTGTCTTTTTCTTGCTAAGGCATCTAAAAACAAACTTCACTTGTTTGTTTACGTTCAGCCGGATTATTATACTAATGACTCATCCTAATGATGTGGACCTTGACTAGATTTCAGATAATTTAGCTCAACTATCTTTACCAATTTCAAATTTTTACCAGATATGGTTTTTAGAAGAAGGCAGTAATGAAGTAACTGAAGGTTGCCAATGTAAGCATAACTTTTTGTAAAATATGATGTATCTTATGCATGCTGTGATTGGTCAGTTACCATGTTAAAATCAGGCTATGCAAACAGTTGTGATGTCATGCACATTTTTTAGTTAAGGGGGCAAGCTACCTTAAATTTTATGTTCACAAACCCATGATGATTAAATGGGTCTATCTTATGGTTAAATATATATGAAACATGCTATATATCATTTTAAAGCTTATAACATGCTCTAAACAAATAGCATACATCTGCCCTCCCAGGCAAAAACATAAATGTAAAAAACCCTGCAAAGCTGAAAACCATCTTTGGATGCTATCTAAGCATCAATAATTGGTCATTTTAACTTGTAAAATAGATTACATCCCAGTCAACAAATTAATGGACGCTTTTGGTTACTGTATTTTGTTGCCATAGCAACAAATAAGATCTTATTCGGTATAGAACACTCAATTTTTATCACAGGGTAAAAAGCATCCATTAATTTGTGACTGGGATGTAATCTATTTTACAAGTTTTTACTAGATAGCATCCAAAGATAGTTTTCAGCTTTGCATTTTTTTTTAATCGGGAGTCAGCAAAAACTTGGGACTCTGAATTTTGATACCATTTAATAATTGTTCATTATTTAAGTTGCCGATAGCCAACAAAACACTTTTGCTTTCCATATGTTCTTGCATCACCATAAAGTCTCCAGTACTCTTGAGTTGGTAACCAAGGATATACATACTTCAATTAAGCACTGTTGTTTCCAGCCAGTTGAAGTTCGTTCTGGTTCAAGAACAGCGTTGAACTCTTCATTCTGTTTTTGTTTTCAATTTATTCAGAGTTACCACTGTCTAATAGACCTGGCACTCTTCTTCACAAATCACATACAAATTCAGTGGAGTTCATATTGTCTTGAACGTTAAGGATATGGTGTCTGTCAAGGTGAAATCGGTCCACAGCATGGTCAGAGGTAATAATGTCATATGCAGTTCTAGAACGTTTATTGCAATGAGCATTCTTGGAAATTTCAATAACATCTTGTACCGTAAGCTTTCCATCCTATTTTGATTTGGAGTGAGCAAACCCTAAAATAAAATCATCCTTGGCACCATGATGAATAACTGCAGCTGTTTGTTTAGTGCCTCCTGTTGTTTATCTCGATTTATCAGTTGCCTTGACTTAAATTTACGACCCGTCTGCACATTTTGTTCTTGCTCAGATTGCCGGAGGTTTTCTCTGTGAATAAGAGTGGAGGTGGACTGATAATTAGACAGGCATTGATTTATCACTGCTCACAGATTGTTCCATAGTGTTTGGACACACGGATGAAGGGGTAACTGTCTGGCAATAAGCCACTGGACTCATAATCGTTTGTACGTCACTGGTTGTGGGTCCTTGTTTGGTGGGCGTCTTGAGTACATTTTTCTAGTCAACAATGTATTCTGTTAATGATCAGTTGTGCAACTTCCGAATTATTTTTTCTGAAAAGACGGGTCCAACAGTGTTTTGTGTCCACAAAAGCTTATTAACAAACTTACAAACGCTTTATAAGATATGTTTTTTCTCTTTAATCCATCATAGCTGAATGTATCGTTCACACCTACAACATAAATACAAAACAAACAGAAACTCAACAAAAAATCGATAACAATTGATTTAACTGAATATTTTAAAAGCTACAGTATCTCAATTATCTGTTTCATCCAACACAACTAACTTTTAATATTTACTCTGGCTAATGCCAGATGATTTTACTCGACTCATAGTCAACTCTCACAGTGAAACAGTTAAAGGCCATCTCAACTAACCGTTTCACCAGACAATCTAACACCAAAATTAAATGCCATAATTGTAAACACTTAGGTAGGCAATCCGGTAAAGGATAATATAAAATGTGTATTGTATATTGTGCTACACTGGTTTAAATTAAATCAACAGGTTCTTGTGGTAACTTTAGTTTTTAACAGAAAATTTACTGGTTTCCCCCTAACAAAAAAGTCTATAGGCATGTCTATAGGCAACTTATAGGATCCTATAGGAAACCTATAGGCTTCTATAGGCAATTGGAACATTTTTTATAGGCGACCTATAATGAAACCTATTAGCCTATAGACGCCTATAGGATTCTATAGGAAATTGGAACATTGCCTATAGGCGCCTATAGACTTTTTCTGTAAGGGAATTTGGGGGTCTCTATATGGAGATACCTGGACTGGCCCGCTTTGGCGAGATTTGAGAGAAGTTTTGGTTGGATATGATCAGACGTTGATTATTTCTTGAATTCAAAAAGAAAGCAGGAGGTATTAATATTATACCCAGTCTGCACTCTGCAGATTATAAAGACAGTTTGAGAAATTAGCTTCGAAGTTTAAAAATAAGCCAATAAGTGATATTTCATGCTTAATGACTCAAAACAGAGGGCGCTAGAAAAGGCTGGCTCATTGCAACAAAAGATCTTCCCTTGCATGTATCACAGATTATGTTTTGGTTTTACGGCCAAAATCTTCTGCCAGAGCAAACAGTATGCCAAACAATGGCCATATCTGCATTTTGCACAGAACATAGGCAATGGCCAACCATTATATTGAACTCTGAAGTTATAAATTCGAAACTTGCAAAAGTAGGATGCTGGGATTGGTGGGAAAATCAATATAGTCAAAATACTCAGCCCGGGAGACACTCAAGTGAGCGAGCCAGCCCGCCCAAGTAAGAGGACTGGAAATTCTCATGTAAGCATGGATGAAATTCAGCTTGGCAAAGTGCTAGCTCGGGTACCCAGGCTGGCTCGACTCCATATAAACACCCCTTAGACAAAGCCTTAAATTGTATAACCACCAGACACAACGTGATTGTGTTATTTTAACTAAATATATGAGGTGACTTCAATAGATAAACCTTAATTAACCAATCAGAGTAGGCGAATTAATCAGGTGATTGCGGTTGGATACCCCGGTGAACCATGCCAACACAATACGCGTGACCTGGATTTCAGATCAAAAACGTTGTTCATCTAATATCTTAATTACGCATGCAAATAATCTTCAAATACGAAGACCGAATTAATGCAATACACACTTTAATTTCAAAACAGTTAACTTATTTTTTAACAACAAAGGTAACCGTGCAGTTATTAAACACGGGGGCGTCTAAATTCACAGCACCATTCTCAATATCTCGTTCCCCACGACCACCACTTTCATTATTGACAACAGCTTTAACATCTATCTTACATGAACCACTTTCGTTAATTTCATCCGTAACTACTGCACATGTGTACTTGCTACTGGACCTAAAACAGCGGAAGCACATGCCTCTTGCCGAACGCTGTTTTTCTCATATTGAAATAAAGCGTTTGATCTGTGACCAGTACGTTGCCTAATTACTTTCTTCTCTACCCCGCGCTGGAATAATGCAGTAGCACAAGTTACTCTAAGACTATGCGATGTTTTAACTTTCACACCAGCAGCTTTACACATATTTGGCAAGATCTGGGAAAGTGTATTTATCCCTACTGGAGTCTTCTGAAATCCTAATTCGGTGTTGCTAGGCCTGAAATAAAAGGCACCGGCATTCTTATTTTTCACTTCTGCCAAGCTAATATATAACTTATAAATCCCAACTAAACAAGGCATGTGATGAGCGTCGCCTTCTTCGTGACAAATATGGCGAACAACTCGTGGTACATATTTTAAATCCTTCAAACCCCCGTGAAAGGTCTTACATACATTCTCTTCAAACTTGATGTAATTATCACCGATTTCAAAATTATTTAACGATATCTGTCTATGTTCTGCACTTCTTAAACCAAAGAGTTTGCCATTGTAATAATACACAGTGTTTAGTAAAACTTTTGAGGAAGAAGACCCAAGCAGATTCTTCTCCCAAAACATTCTTTCTTCTTCTTCCGTTATAGCTTCTTTCTCGGGTTTCTTCGTCGCGAGAGAAACACCTTCTCGTGTGGACATTTTCATCTCAGAATCCAGTAATCTTCTAAACCTATGAAACCTATATTATTCAACAAAATATAAAATCAGTCTTAGTCACATAAACTGATAGAACACCATAAATTAAGTCAAACTCTAAATGCGATGTTAATAGCTCACCGGCTATCCCCCGCATCAAGAGGATTAAACACAATATTTCTCTCAGAAAGGAATCGTTTAATGCCAGTTACCAAACCATATAACGTGCAAGCTGGATATTTCTTGCTCTCCTTATTGACTACTTCTTGAACGAATTTCCCCAACCAATATCCCAAACTTTCAGCTTGAAAACACTCCAATGCAGTACTCACGGGTTGTAAGCCCACTTCCTCATCACTTCTCTCTCCTCTCGGTTTTGCCTCTTAGGTGGCCCCTCAAAAAATACACCATTATTAATATTAGGCTTTAGAGCCTTTCATCTTGTTTATACTGGTGACGTAATTATATGAAGCTCTTTTCATTAACTATTGTAACCGTATGATTTCGTGAATATTTCACCAATAACAAGATACAAGACTCTAAAGTCTAAATTACCAAGGTCTCAATAACAAAAACGCTCCCTGTCGCTGAAATACCATATTTCGATAGAAAATAAGTTTCAATCCAGGACCAGGTGCCCGGTTGTTCACAAATTGAGCGCTAATCCTGGTTTAAAATATAACCGACTGTTTTAATTTGTGTGCTTCTGTATGCCTGTGTTTCAAAATTTTAGAAAGTTTCAAAGTTTGCAATAAAGTTTACACTATAAACCTATTGAAGTTGTAATTAGCCTGCGCTGCACTGGCGCAGACGGAAATAATACCTGTTTATGTATTTCCGTCTGCAACATAATCAGCCCCCAGGGACGAGGGTAGCAAGTCGAGGGTAAAAGTCGAGGATCAGAAAAATAACCCTTAGTATGTCACAAGATGTTGTTCCGTATATGCGCACGCAAATATATTATAAAATATATTATAAGCGCCGGAACGTTTGTCGGCAAACGAGGTGCGAAATTGTTCAACTGATCTTGGTCGTGTTCTGTTACCGAATGCTCTCGATAAACATAAAATTATATAGCATGAATGAATCAATGAATTATTTACAGCCTTTATCAGGGAAAGGTCCCAGTGGGAATTAGTTGCGCTTTTCACGACGCTATATGCCACATATAAACGTCATATATTATAGCGGCATGCCATATTGTCGAGTAGATTCCCTTGCTGGTTCGAACAAAACTCAACATGGCTGTATTTTCCAACCCATTTCTTTGTTTCGTTCAAATCAGCGTGAGGACAATGTGAGGATAACGCATTTGTCTTGGCTTTAATATGATGATATGTGTAAGATCTTTCGCCTTCATGTATAAGTAGTTTTATTTAGCTTGTTATTGTGTAGTAAAAGTAATCTGAAAAATGTCGCTTATTTCCTGCATGTCAATTATCAATGTAAGTATATATTAATATGAACGGTGATTGTAAAAGGTTTTGAACGAAACAAAGAAATGGGTTGGGAATGTTGGGAATGTTCGAACCAGCAGGGAATCTACTTGACAATATATGCCACTATAATATATGACGTTTTAATGTGGCATAGCGTCGTGAAAACCACAAGATTCACACTGGGACGTTTGCCTGATCAGACAGTAAATAATTCATTGATTCATTCATGCTATATAATTTTATGTTTATCAAGAGCATTCGGTAACAGAACATGACCAAGATCAGTTGAACAATTTCGCACCTCGTTTGCCGACAAACGTTCCGGCGCTTTGCGTTATAATTCGATATATTTGCGTGCGTATAAACGGAATAACATCTTAAGCGTTATTTTTCTGACCCTCGACTTGCGACCCTCGACCAAAAGGTAAACTCCCCAGGGACAAAACTTGTAAACAAAATATTGTGTCAGACATCACCTTTTAAGGTCAACAATTGAAATTTGGGTGACTAATCAATGGTCACGGATGACAAGCAAAGTCAAACGATTGTTGCATCACCGCGCTGCGTCGCTGTCACACCACAAACGCAGCTTTTCAGTTGAACAACTCCGTACGTCTCATTACTCTTTGGTCCACTGGTCTGGGTCTGAATCATAGTGTTTTATAGGGTAAGTTTTATTATACATGTTTTACATTATGCATTTTAGTTCGTTAAGTTATTTTTAACTGTTTGTCTATAATCGTACGGAACGAATTATTCAATTTTTGAACTAGAGCAGTCGACTTTCAATAACACCATACGCAATACTCCCTTCCTTCATCAAAGACTCAAGGTCTCTGCTATAACGGTTTCTACTATTTCAGTTTAATATTAAGCATGTCAATTGCAGAAAAAAGACACTCTTTATCATTTTGATCATCCTAGGCCGCCAGGAAAAGATATACAAATAGCTTTTCAGTTGGCACCTGGTTCGTTCTCCACTTTGATATGCTGGATCTTTTCTTTATAAACCCAGCAACAGTAAATGGTCTTGAAGTAACTTAACTTACAGCCGTATGAGTTTTTCTTTCTCGTATGTCAATAATATTTATTTTATCAAAAGGAGAGACATGCCGGCATGTCATATCCAATAAATTTATATATAGAAAAGTGAAAAGGTGGTGAACTGCCAAGATTTTTAGCGAGATACTGACGTTTCGAGCGGAGCCCTTCATCAGAGTAAGACGAGATGAAATAAATTATTATCTCGTCTTACTCTGATGAAGGGCTCCGCTCGAAACGTAAGTATCTCGCTAAAAATCTCGGCAGTTCACCACCTTTTCACTTTTCTATAAATTTATATATGTTGTATATCGTTATGTATTTTTAAAATAACAGTTAAATCGTACTTGTTTTGACGCCACAGTAATTGGCACTAACTGTTGCGGTTACCTATTGTCTTAATGCCTGTATTTATGTTTGTAATGTATATCGCAAAATTATTAAAGTTTGCATCCATAACCATGTTTATCTGCAAAACCTTTAAAACATTATTTACATCTTGATTTTCCAGCTGCTACTTGTAAATAATGGATGAAGTAGAAGGTAAGTTTACACTTGTATTATGCATTGAACTTTTAAATAGTCTTACAGCTGTTCTTACACTGTTCCATTTAATGATGGACAATCTAAATACATGTACACTGATGTAGTGAATGTAGGAGCTTCGATTATACAGACGATACATGGGCGATCGTCAAGCTGATACCTCAGAAAAATTATTCTGAGTCCCAGACAATCAGAAGGTTACAGGTTCGTTTCCTGTCCAGGACTCAGAATAAATTTTCTGAGGTATCAGCTTGACAATCGCCCAATTGTATCGTCATACAATAGGTTATAGGATAGGATACAGTAGGTTATTCTTTCATTCACATACCCTAGGAATAGTAAATAGCATTCTCTAATTTGTTTATCATTTTTTGCTTAGATACTAGTGCCACCGCCGTTGTTCCTATTACATCTACCACTAGTGAAACAAATGCTAACATTAACTGTTATGTTCATGCAGTTTCTCCTATCAAAAAGGCTAGCTCATCAGAAAGAAAATATTTTAATTGCATGCTCCAAACAGAGAAAAAGTGTTGCAGAGCAGTATGTTTCTCTCCTGATAAGCAATTGGAACTGAAAACTTTTGCGAAAGTCAAAAGTCCGGTAAGGATTCAGAACTATAAGACTAAACCAGGTCTGAATGGCAAAGATGAAATTATCATCCAAAAGTTCACACAGTTTACTGCATTGGACAATTCTGATGTTAATTTTACACATAACCAATTGCTTACTGCTGGTGGACTGATTCCAAACATCTCAGAGAAGGTTGCTTCGGAGCAACTTATATCTCTAAAAGCACACGTTCTTCAGATTTCCACCGTGAAGCAGGTCCAGACACAGAATCAGGGAAGCCTGAAAAAGCAGGAAGTTGTTCTGGCAGACCCAACAAGTTGGATCAAACTCGTCCTTTGGCAAAACAATGTTGATTCTTTGGAAGAAGCCACAAGTTATATCCTAGATAACTTGCGCCTGAAGAAGTTCAACAATGATCAGTATTTAAACACAGCCAAAGCCGAGGAGTTTAAATACAAAGAAACAGAAAACTTTGTCGACCCACTTGTGCAGCCAGACCAGCCACTGTACGTCGAATCCACAATTCCAGCTTGCAAAGTGATTGGAGTACTCAAAGCGACAAAACAACACTGCTGTGTATCATGTTTCAAGAAAGTCATCATCCTCCCAAATTCTGCTCTTATTCAGTGCACTTCATGCAAGTTGACCCAGATCCTGGATTCATGCAGTTCACAATGGTACCTCCGTATAATGCACCTATCAATGTTAATCCCGCGGGGGGAGGGGGCGGGAAAGGGCAGGGATTTTGACAAACTATGATGTCCCGTGGGTGTGGATTTTGATATCGCAAGATTGCCCCAGGGTGCGGATATTTGAAATATTTTATCCCCTCCCCTGGGAAATTTGATTAACTCGTGCCCAGTCTTCCCATGTGCTGCACGCCGCTTGCTCAAATTAAAGCTGAATTCTTGAAAGATGGCTTCCTCCGAAGAAACAAAGGTATGTTTATAGCATCCTTATTAATAAATTGTATTATCTCATGCATCAAGTTGCATTTTGTTGAAAAAAATCATTTTAACTTCCCATTGTTTCTGACAATTCAATTTATTTACGTGACTTTTGAAATAAAGCTTAGAAACATTATTCAAAACTTGTGTATTCTACTATATTTAAATTAAAATATGCAAATTTATACCACATCATTTTGAAAAGTCCTTTAATCCTTTATATTTGTTTGCCAGTCTTTTGTGAGAATTGGTTTGGCTCATGACAAAGGAGTGTTAATAGAGGTTGAGACCGAAACTGATGGTTCTCTTAGTGTGTGCAATATTGCAGCACAGTTTACAAATACGTGTGGACTCAAGTACTTGGGTAGCAGTAAGTTTTGGCGTGGAGTCCGCCGTGTTGGAGAATCGTTTTTCCCACCATTTTCTTCGGGATGGGGTGACACTGTTTATGTCGTTGTATTGGAAACTAGTGGTAGGTGAATACATTTATATTATAAAAAATTTGCATGTATTTTTATACTGTATATGTATACATATTCTATATAAATATATTGCATAATATATCATATTGTATATATTATATAATATATAGTATATATAATATATTGTATAATATATTGCATGTTGGTTTGATTTATTTTTTCAATGTTTCATTTTATAAATCGAGTAGATGCTCAAAACAACGTCTTGCTGTTTTAGACATTTGTTTCTGTGTATCTTCATGATACTATAAACTGTACGAGTCAGTATGATATTTACGCAAGCACTGCCTCTTGTTTTGGCATTTTATTTCAAAAAGCTGCACACTTTTGTGCAATTCCCAGATAAGTTATTACGCATCTCGCCGAACTGTGGTAACACATTAAAAATTTGTATCGTGTTCACGCCCACAAACGTTGACGGCCACACCCATATTTATAAGCTTTTTAGTTGAATCACTTAAATGACTTTCCTTGTTTAAAATTAACAGCCAATCACAAGCCAGCGAGTTAAATTTAAAGCTTATAAATGTGGGGATGGTCGTCAACGTTTGTGGGTGTGAACGCCATACACATTTTTAATGCGTTACCACAGTTCGGTGTGATCTGTAATAATATGAGTTAATGTTTGAAAACTCATATCCCACAAGACTGTATATCCCACATAACCCACGAGTCAACTGTGTTCAAAAAGAATCGGTAGTCCTGTTTAGTTGTAGATAATAGTATCGGAGGACTAATTAAACAGCAGGGAAGGACTGCCAGCCAGTATTAAAATTGTATGATAGCCCCAGTAGCATTTCTATTTCATAGTAAATGCAAACTGCAGCAAGGACAGTAAGTTGGCAATAATGTGTCGTTGTAACTTTGTATAAATTAATTAAGCAGCTATAATTTAATATATATAGTGTATGCAATCTGACAAGGCCTGTTTATTGACATCCATGAAACTAAGGAAAAATCAGTATAAATGCCGGGTTGGTGTGTATATTATATTGTCTTTATAATGGAGTGCAAAAGGTGAACGTCTTGTTGTTACTGTACTTTTTACTTATTTTACCCCATACTATGACACTAGGACATATGTTTTGTGGACACTTGACCTCCAATGTTTCTTGAGGCAAAGCGAAGGGAAACATTGGTGGTCTCTGGTCCAAAAAGCACACCTGAAGGTCCCAGTAAATAACTGTTTTATTCTATACCAAGTGTCAAAAATTAAATAAAGAAATACATGTATGTCAAATAACTGACAGAAGTGAGTTTATGTTGCATAATTTGACAGTCTTTGAATGGTTTTATTATTCACCAGCCCATAACATCATTCACCACTCAAATTTGTTGTCAAATTTCATTGCTTTCATGTGTTAAAGTCTGTTACAGTCTGTTGACACTTTGTACAGTATATAATATAAAATGTGTTTATTATTTTAGATAGTATAGTAAGTTGGCCGGCCGAAGCCGGAGGCGAGCCGTAGGCTCCTCTTTCATTAGCTGCTACCCGAAGGTAGGGGTGGGCGCCACTCCTATCCCTGGAATTAACCACTTACCCCAGCCAGAGCTGGTACCAATTTTATTTAAGGCTCTTGGTGAAAGCCCGACCTCGAATTAGCACTGCTCATTGGATTATGGCAACACTAATTTTCAGTCTTCCGGGACCGATATATGAATAAGGTGGTAACCCATCCAGTTAGTGTACGAGAGGTACGGTGCTTAACTTTGGAAAGTCAAGCAGCGATCACTGACCACTATATTACACCGGTCCGGTTACACAGCAAAAAGTTTCATATACACAGCAAAAAGTTTCATGTCAGCGAGATGATTTAAACCCACAGTCTAAAGAAAATAATGATACAACTGAGACTTCATTAAAACAGAAAAAATCTCTTCAGCAGACTCTCAGAGCTGATTTTACTCTTGGACCACCCATTGAGGTATGCATTCTCTGTAGTTACTGTTAGTTTCTTAGAAACTTTTGTGACAAAAAGTCTTCACAGGAAATCTTTTTGTCTCACAGGAAATATTTGCCACTTTATAAATATGAACAACAGATAATTATGTTGTTTGTCATAAAAAGTACAGCATAAAAAGTACATTTATAATTTTTAGTGTGCATTTATACTGCATGGTATATAATATACTTATTAAACTTGTTGTTTAAAGGAAATTAGTATTTTTGAATTTTGCTGGCAGGAAGTAAAACAAACTTAGTATGCCTGGATTTATCTACCATAATATGGAATAACAACACATAAAAAAAAACCGCGAAAGTGAGTGTTATACGAAGAGAGTGAGTCCAAAAGAAAGAGCCCTGCAGTATATATTTCCTTTTTTTAGGGTTTTTTTCAATAGCATTGAGCAATTGTGTTGTTACTTGTAAATGATAACACAAAGAAATGCAGTCAAGAAACATCAAACTGTATTCATTATTACTATTACCATTTTCTTAGTAATTTGTTATTTCATACAAATATGTTGCTTCCACGTTAATTATTTTGCAGTATTTAGCAGACAAAATATTTAACATTTTGAATTGCATTTCTTTATATATGGTTTAGGACTTACCCCTTGAAGATAATGATATGGCTAGTGCAAAAATATACACTGGTTTGCATCTTAAAGCATACGAGATTGCTGTAAATTCTGCTGCTCAGAGTTTGGCTAGAGATGACCCTGCACTGTTGCTTCGTAGAGGTACTTAATATCTATATTTTTAAAGTTTACACTACGTACAGACAGACAATTTATAGCTTTGTTGTACCCTTTTTTGTCTAGGTGAGTTATATGAAAGAGCACGAAATACAGTTAAAGAAGATGGATATCAGTTCAAAAAGGGATACTCACGTTCAGGACAGAACGCTGCTTCAAGTAGTTCGAGTGATGATTGTTCAGGTACTAACAAGAAAAGGAAAAATATCATGGCTGAAGAACGTCAAAAAGCCATAGAAAGCAACAAGCAATTGTTGAAATGCACAGAGGATCAAATTCGTGTGAAGGAAGTAAGAATAATTAAGTTAAAAAACAGCAATGAGTGTAAGAAGTGTGATGACGTGAGCAGTGAATTGAAAGCATTAATCAAAGAGAAGGCTGTCATTGAAAGTCATTTAGCAGCATTAGAAAGAAAGGAAGCAAAATCAAAGTGGTATATTAAAGAAAAGAAGAGATCCAAAACCGACGCCAGCAAGTCAATAAAACTCCCATCGAGCAGTGCAAGCGGTAAAAACCCAAAGAAAATAACCGATCTCTTTAACCAAAAGAGTGACAAAGGTCACACAAGTCCAGAGTCTGGTGGATCAGCTCAATCAGCAGATACAGTGATATTAGAAGATGACGACCTGGATATCCCAAAACCGATCTCACAACAGCGTCACTCAAGTGAACCCGAGCAGAATGATGACGACCTCGATTGCCAACTGTTAGAGATCTCACAAGAAATTAATCCTCCTGCAGGTAGTCCTGAAGATGGGCAGCATATCAAAGAGAAAAACCACGATAATTTTCAGAATACCCCTCTTGGGTTGGAGTAGAACCAAGAGGGGAGGACATTGATATTTATATCGAACAAAACAAAACGAAATCTTTATCGAAACATTGTCAACTTCGGCATGACGTTTTTGTTTCAAATTTTGAAGGTTTATCTTTAAAAACGTACAAAAATGTTATGTCGCATTTTTGCCAGAAAGAACACAGTCAGCCTTGTAGTGGTTGTCAAGGGATGATAAGAGTTGCGAGTACAGTTATTTCAGATGGTTTTATAAAACTGAAATCAGCATTCGAATTGGTCAGTCCAAATGTTTTGCGATATAAGGCCTCAGAGGCGAGACGAAAACTTTTGCGGATGCCTTTAGCATGTGTGGGCGTGGGCAATCGGAGTAAGGGGAATTATTGTTTGTATATTGTTGAGAAACAAGAATCGGTTAATTACATAGTATTTCAAACACTATTGGAAAAGGCAACTGAAAAGGCAAGCATTCCAACAAGAGGTTTTTCAAAAAAAGAATTGAAAGATATTTTATACCTTGCCGAATCGGAATCTGAGAAGGAACTGCTAAAATATGTTACAGTCAAAGCATCTGGCATCTCAAATACTAAAGCAAAAGAACTTTATGGAATATGTGACGTTCAAAACCGTGTAGGCAAATTAAATGCTGCTGTTAAAGAAGCAAAGGCAGTAAGAGAATCGATTGAAAAAATAGCCAAGCTGAAGGATAAAGCTCTTCTTTCGTCGTTTGGATTTGAAGTCCATAATGAGAGTGAGAGTGATCTGAGTCAAAGCGAGTCTGAAGATGAAACGCCTAGTGAAGAAGATGAAACGCTTTATAGTGAAGATCAGACAAGCGAAATGCATCGTCCTCTTGTATCTTCAAGTTTGGTTAGGTATGATGCAGTCTCAGTTGTTGCTATCGATAGCAATGATGGTACTGTACAGTTGTTCCAGAGTTACAAACGGTGAATAATGACGATAGTGGTAATCACGAAGTTGAAGCTGGGGCAGACGATTTGTTTCAGGATCCCCTCAAGCTTTGTGACATACTCAGATCTTGTTCTTTTAACTGGTTTCAATTTGTGTTTAGCTTACAGTCAAAGTTTGAACATTTAAACGAAAATTACCTCAGCCGACTGTTAAATGAATTTGTTGATAGGATGCCATCGTTAAATATAGACGAGGAAGACATGTCGACGGTTATTCAATCTCGAAGTGCGTTTTTGCTTTTGGACGAAGTGCCCACAGCCTTTAACGAGCATGAAGAATCTATAGTGTCGGAGTCAGATAGTAGCGACATGGAGAATTGGAACCATGGGATAAGTAATGTACTTGGAGAAAATGGCAGAAAAATGATAATTCACCGAAAATCAATAAGAGATGCCAAGAAAAAGATTATGGAAAGACGACTTTTGAAAAGGAAACGCAGCAAAAAGGTTTCACGCATTTTATCTCAAGTGCCCAATATTGGAAAAGAAATCGAGAAATTTGTGCAGGAGTGCGGGCAGGGGCTGATGCCTGGCGCCGTACTGGCGTAATCACATTTGACGGAAATAAGAAAGTAAAGAAAAAGCCAACTTTTAAGCGTGTAAAAGAATATCTCGAAGAAAAATTTCAGTTGAAAATTTCTTATGGGACAGTGGTTCAACTGTGTATTGCTAGAAACAAGCGGCGAAATTCTGCTGCCAGGTACAAAGGTATTGCAAAGGTTTGCCAGAAAAGAGCTCGGAAGGGATTTAATCTAAAATTCAATCCTGACGAACACTGGAGCGCTGCATTTTATGGCGCTTTAGGTGACATGCAGTTTCGTGATGGTGGAAAGGTTTTAAATTTGGGCAGGGACGATCAGGCGGGTTTCCGTTTGGATACCACAGCAACTCACAGACAACATGGAAGTTTGTGTGTCCGAGGTTCTGAATCTCTAACAACAAGAACAGACTATGTCAATGGGTATCCCTCCACTCTCCAAGTAACCTCATACAACTTTCCAGAAACAGCAACCACGGCAGAATTATGCGCAGGTGTGGTCAAGGCTCGCTCTTTGCATGACAAAAATGCAGCACAACATTTAGCAGATATAGAAATGTTATCGACAAAGGAAGTGCTACGACCTGTTTTTTTACAATACGCAAACTGGTAAATACAAAGAAGTTGAATTCATCAGAGTGGATGGAGGTGCTGATGAAGGCCCCGCGCACTGTGAAACACGGTACTGGTGGACGGTTCATCACCTAAAAACAGAAACAGCAGCCACCATGGTAACATCGAGGAACAGTGGAGCCAGTTACAGAAATCGAGTTGAATTGCAAAATGGATGTTTAGCGCTCGCACATGCTAATCTTTTTATCCCATCCACTCTCCACGGTAGTTGCCTCTCTGCTTCAGGGAAAGTAGATCAAATTAAACTGCAGGAAAATTTATCTTCCGCCATCGACGTCTACTTAAACCGTGTTGGAGCGCCCTGTGCTTCTACCGAAATTCACGTCTTTCGCGGTGCTGACAGTCAAGAGTATCAGAAAGAAAACACGTTGGTCAAAGCATATCTAAACGGAACAAAGGAGGTAAAAGAAAAACTGAAGAAAGAGCACCCAGGAATGTACAAAAGAATAACTGAGATTATGGATTTGCAAGAACGTCATTTGGTTAAAGAGGTTCCAACCAAATATATATTCTATTTGCGATGTTGCTACAAAACTGGATGCGTACACCCTCGTTGTAAGCAAGGTCCACCCAAAGACGAACTGACATGGTATCCTGGCGGCCCACCGCTTTCTTTTGTACCACTTCCCTCTCCAGATTCTAAGTCGGCATATTCTGGACACTACCTAAAGCCTGAACCTTTGAAACAGGCTTATGCCAAGGGTAGCTACAAGTGTCTAAAACCACCATCTGAGATACTACTGTCCACGATGAAGAAATTAAACTACAAAATGCCGGACGAAGAAAAGATTCTTGAACTCTCTAAAGAAGTGCTTCTTTCACCGCAAGAAACCGCAATGTGGTGCGATCACCTTCGGAAGGTTCATGATAATCGCGTTAATGGAGCCAAAAAGAGAGCCCAAAATGCTGCTGCCAAGAAAGCAAACAAGGAGGCTGGGACCCAAGTTACCACGAGAAGTAATCGTACAGCTCACACAGAAGCAGATGGGCAAATGGGAAACAATGAGAAAGATATTTGTCTTGAATGTGGCAAAGAAGAACCCTCTGGAACACTGGATGACAGTGGTGATGTGACATGGGTATGCTGCGATGGTTGCAACCATTGGTGTCATGCAATTTGCTCTGGTATTTCTGAAACTGACATTTCACAATTGGAAAATTGGTTATGTCTTGCTTGCCATGAAAATTGGAACTTATAGCGTGTGTATATGCAACTGATCGAAAACGAATTAGCAAACTAGCAATACTTAATCTGATATGGGGGAGTGCCAAAAAAACAGTCACTAACGTCTCGAAAAGTTAATTTACGCCTGTATTCTAAAAGCTCAGTTATACTCAATAAGTGGCCTCTCTCTCACACTCAATCAGTGCAACTCAATTCTTAATAAGTCTCCACTCACCTGCAATTGAATAGCTGGAGGGTGAGTGTAGTCTCATACTCAGTGCAGTGAGTGGAGACTTAATGAGTGTTGAGTAGCACTTTAATATTGAGTGGGAGAGGCCATTTAATGAGTGTGAGTGAGCTTTTAGAATACAGGCGTCAATCTGTGTTCATCCAATCATCCTGTCTCCATCTTTGTTTACTATGGTAATCTATTGTTTTCCCCTCGTAGTATATATAAGCAGGTGTTGTTTTGTTTCTTCCTCGCACCACGTTAAGCATTGTTTTTTGCCACCACACGGATTATACGGAGACATTTGAACTTTGTTGTGTTATGATGGGTTTAACTGTTTTTACATGGGTTTAAGGGTTTAACTGTTTTTAGCAGATAAAGTTTAATATTTTGTTTTGAAAAATTTTAGTACAACTTTCTTGATTGTCATGTGTATTTAAGCTGCAATGCGACCTCTTCTTTTTTGTCAATAGAATCTTGTGCATTAACAGATTAATATAGCCCGAATGATACTGAGTAGCCAGCTACAACAACAAAAGCCATTTATGCATTCTAGAGAGCTACAATTGATCAACTTTCCAGCAAAAACGTTTTGCATACTGGCCTTTATGATATCTATCAATAAATACCTCGCCTTCGACAACAGCCGGGATTTTGACATCTGTGATTTTCCCCAGGGCAGGGAATGTTGGTAGTTTTGACAAATGTTGTTGTCCCTGGGGTGTGGACTTTGACTTTTCCCCCCGAAAAATGTCAAAATCCCCACCCTTTGCCCGCCCCCTCCCCCCTCGGGATGAACGTTGATAGGTGCATAATGTTAAAGATACTGCGTGTCCTCAAAAAAATTTACTCTCACCCTGTTTCATTCACAAGTTGAGCAGCTCTTTGCTACAATGCACCTGCAGCAGGATATAACCTCGAACACACAAGAGGACGTCTTAGTCGCTATTTTAAAGTCTGACCAATCCATTTGTATATCCTTTGATCCTTTAAGTCGCAAAGTAACCGACGTGAACGCGGTAAGCACAGACAAGGAATAACAAATTGGCCATTACTTTATCCAAGTAAAAACTGAAAAGTACAATTGTGTTAAGTGTTACAACTTACAACATTTTTATTCTTGTTTAATAGATTCTGCGTTTCTATCAACATTGTTTATGTTTGATTACATTGTCATTACTGTTTTTATAGACTATATATAAAAGACTACTTATAGTCGTCTCGTAATTTTCGTTCCCTCGTGATTTTACGCATCAGATACTGTATATATTTCATTTCTGGTTTATCACACACATGATTCTAATTTGCATCACCCTATCGCTTAAAACTCTTAAAGCGTGCCACTCTGGTGTCGAACAAAACACAACGAAATCAAAGGAAACAATTAGCCTAAAGTCTGCAAGACAACTCACAAAATCGGGTTGGCTTGAGGACGAAACAGTTAGGGGACGAAAGTTACGAAACGACCATGTTACCCACGTTAACTCAAATCGTTTCGCCTATTTTTGTGTTCGTAATAAAGCAAACATAAAGTGTTTAAATGCCAAAAGAGCTAACCCTCCTAAATGTTGCTTGTACTACATAGCTTAATGACACATATAGTGTAGTTCATATTATTAAACTTACCGTTCTTGTTTCTGTGTGTATGTATCATATTTAATTTAGCATATTTGAAACTGAACACTACTTCATTGCTCAGCGTTTGTAGGCCTTTGTGGTAACTTATCATTTGCATGCACTTGTCAAGTCAAACGTTAGCTTTTCAAACGTAAAACAACGTGCAAAATTGCATCATCCTGGTCAACGGCAGACTTCAAATTCCCGATGTTTTGGCTGACATGTTGCAATTCTGTGTTCTTATGTCCAAACAATCCCACTCTGCCGCTTCCAATCCCCATTTGTCCCTTTGTGCTCCTCAAAACTAGCATTCAACCGTTAGTTCCCACGCTATGACAGCGCGCGTAGGCGGACTGATTTGTAAGCCTTCCATGTATATACACGAGCAACTCAGCGGTAACCGGCCCGAGGCAGCACTTCACCGTAACTTCTAGTATTATATATATATACATAGAGCAGTGGTTTCCACACGTGCTCTGTACGTGTCATCAGTTTTATCGAACACTTTTTACTTGAATTGATTATTCAGCGTTCTATTCATCTGTTAAACATTCTTAATATATAATGATCAATGCAAACCTGCTTGCACTTTTTCTAACGCTCGTAATATGTGGTTTCTGTGGAAAGGAATACGTATCATTCATGGCGTTGTAGAAGCAACATCCATTGTTTGAAATGCCAGCGCAAGAATGCCTACCTTGCAAAAGTGTCAAATGCTATTGTGGTAAAGTCTGTAAAGGCGCTTGTGGTCTTAAAATGCATCAACGAAGTTGCAGAGTCATTGACGGAATAAAAGACGAGATCTACAGTCAAATGACTGAAGCAATTTGTGAGGAGCAAGAGGAGACGAGTATGGATCACATTGATCATGAAATGCTGCAGATAAATCATTTAGAAAACTGGGCCGAAATAAAAAAGGGAATTGAACTGCCGAAATCGCCATTACAATGGTCAACTGCCAACGACTATTTCAAATTAACCTTTTTAAATCATCCAATGGAAGAAAACTTTAAAAAAATTAAAATCAGAAGATGGGGATGTTTTAGAAATCAAATTCATCACGAGTCTGGCAGCAAAATTAATCAAGATAACAACCTTGAGCTACTGGAAATTGACCACAACAACCAAATTGGTAGGAACTTTTGGGATTATGTTAAAAAGATCTTCATAAAGAAAAACGTCACACTCCATTCAATATGGATCAATGCAAATCATATTTTACTAAAACATTCTCAGCTATCAACCAAAATTAAACATTCCTGAATCCTTTCTGAATGCGTTGTTCTATGTATTTGTTTTCAGCTAGAAATTGGAATGTTTTATTGTGGATGCATGATGTGAACACTTTAAGGGGATTGATTCAAGTGTTATTGGTCGAAAATTTGCAGGGTTATCAGTCTCCTTTTTTATAGATGAGTATTTGTGCATGCTTTTTTCATTCAGAAGGAACGCCACATGGCCAGGCTGTGTGGATGATTTCGGTTAAGTATGAACGTAAATATGGGTTTAAAACAGATTAATACAGATAGTTGATCAAGTGGACATGGGGAGCCAGACGGTTTCATTTTACGGATGACGTTTGTGATCTCTTGACAGGTCGTAGGGTCAAGATTAAAAGGTGTTTGAGAAGCAAATTTCAGGATCAAACTACCCCAAAACTTTCCGGAACACATACAGCTCGTATAGCGCATATAATTAATAAAGCACGTACAAAACAACGATCTCATCATATCACTATTAGGCCTTAAAAATGCATTTGGTGAAGTTCATCATAACCTCATATCCGAAGTTCTTCATTACCATCACATTCCTGATCACGTCAATGTTATCCAAAGTTTCTACATTGATTTCCAAACTTCAATCATAACGAGTTCAACACACCTTTCATTAGCATTAGCCGTGGTGTCCTTCAAGGTGACTGTCTCAGCCCCCTCCTCTTTAATATGGCATTTAATACATTTATCCAACACATTAAATCGGACAAATATCGTCAGCTTGGCTTCTGGAAATTAAACGAAAATGGTATGCCGTTATTAGCGGCCAAAAAAAAAGAAAACCAAATGCTTCTCAACCGTTTTACAATTTGGTGCCAGTGGGCTAATGTGATTATCCGAGTTGACAAATGTTCAACATTTGGCATAAAAAAAAAAAGAAAATCTGTCCAGTATCTACCTAATTTATTTGTCAATAACATACTTGTTCCATGATTTGAAAACGGCAAACCTTCCGTTATTTAGGTCGCTATTTTGATTTCAATGTGTCAGACCAAGATCACAAGTCAGAATCATATGACATGATTAATAACATAATGAACGATATTGACGAACTACCACTACATCCAAAAAACAAAATTCTCTTGTACAATCGCTATCTTCTTTCAAAGATATCCTGGCATTTCACCGTTTCTGATATACCAAAAACTTGGGTCTGTGAACAACTAGACAGTATCACATCAAAATATATTCGAAAATGGCTAGAACTTCCCATTTCTGCAACTCTTAGCAACGTTCTGCTTCCTCACAACAAATTAGGTTTAAACATAATTTTTCCCTCTACCAAATTTCTCCAGTGTCAAACCGTCTCCCAATTTGCTTTAAAGTCTTCGCCAAACGAAGAGATCAGAAGTTTATGGTCGGTTACAAGCAACCACAAAAATGTTCAATACGATATATACAAAAGATGTCCTGAATGAAGTCAGAAAAGAACATGAAGATAGGCTTCAAAATCATCTCATTTCACAAGGTTCTTTCTTCTCAAACATCGTTAAACATTCAACATCCACGTTCAACTCCATATGGTCCTCTGTCCAAAGCAAACTTCCTAAAAATATCTTTAACTTTACCATCTGGTACATCAACAACACACTTCAGACAGGCAAAAATATCAGCAACATCTGATTGCTCTTTCTGCTCAGCTCCTAAGACCTTGCTTCATGTTGTTGCTGGATGCAAAACGTATCTGGATGAGGGCCGCTTTACTTGGCGACACGACTCTGTTTTAAATTTCATTGCATCCACATTTAAATCGGTACAACATTCTGAGCTTTACGCTGATATTCCTGGCTTTATCAGTCCATCTGTTCTTACTGCAGATCAATTTCGTCCTGACCTTTTAATAGCAATTGAAAACAAAATTATTTACATTCTCGAACTTACTGTCGGATTTGAGTCTAATCGTCAGATCAACGCTACCCGTAAGAAACGCAAGTACTTAAATTTAATTAACGATCAGCCCAAAAACTATAAAAAAGTTAAGTTTGTCAATTTATCAATCAGTACACTTGGAGTTTTCGGAATAAGAGCTTGAATATATACACATGCTGTAGGAAGTATATTTTAAAGAAAATAATGAACATATGTATAAAGAGCACCTACTATGTTTTCTGTAAACGCGACAAAGAATGGAATAACCTAGAACTAATGAACATCTAATCTGAAATTATCATATAAAATCAGTTAAAGTAGACATTGGTAAACTACCTGTAAACGTGAGGTTTATCATTGTAAATTAATTATTAATTATCAATAAAATGAAGTTTACATTATTATTATTACTATTATGGGTGCATTGATGTTTTCATGTCAGTAATAACCTATATTGTTCAGTTACAAGTCCTCAGTGTTCCTATTTGGAAAACCGCTGCGTGGTTTCCAAAAGTTACGGCAGAATTGGATGCGTTGGTAAAACTCTGCCAGTAAAAGTTCTCATCAGTGATATCAAGGAGTTTATTTTTCATGGCCAAGAATTAGCAGATGGCTGGTTGATTGCAACTGAAGCCAGCCATTTTGGGGAAGAAAGGTCAGAAATTCTGAAGTGTAAAATGTGGAACTAGATGACGTTGAAAACGATCTTCAACATCTTGCTACAGATTTGTCTGTATTTGACAAGTCGTTTTAAGAATGTGCATCGAATCTGCAATCTATTCTTAGTTGCATGGATGTTGACTGCATTTTGATTCTCCTTGTTGGTGTCTGCAAGACCAATGGCTACCCATCCCTGGAGTTTGATAGAGATTTCAAGCAATGTTGGCTGAGAACCATTTCATGTAATTGAAACTCAAGGGTGTTTACAATGACAACGTCCTGACTAACTTAAAGAACACCTTGAAGATTATACTGTGGACACCCAAGTATATTCAGATTCTTTCCAGATGGATTAAGTTTATCACCACGAGATAAAGGTTGAGTACATGAAATATATGAATACATGAAATTCTACTCTTGTATGCATTTATTATCATCATAATACACTTTCTGATATATGCTGTGGTTGAATTTTAGTGTCTGATTTGAATTATTTTGAACCAGTTTAATTTTTTTTCAAACCGGTACAATTATTTTGAACTAGTACAATTTTCAACATTTTAAAAAGGGTTTTATTTTGGGGGACTCAAAGGGGTTTAGTTTTTTTGGGGGAACAAAAAAAATTCCCTTACTTGTCCCCCCTGATATCACTACAATCACATACCAGACAAGGTGGTAACCCATCCACTTCATGATCGTGGTAGACCGGGCTTAACTTCGAACTTGCATTCGACTATACCGTTCCATCACACAAATTGATCTGGTATTTAGCTAATTGAAGAAACATTTATTCTAAGTTTGGAACCCAGCCCTTCCACTTTGCATGGTAAAGAGGGAAGGCAGCCAAACAAAAGAACTGGATAACCTTTGAGGAAAATGACTTTGCAAAATGCAAATTACCACAAAGCTGGAATTGCCGTTTAATGAACATGGAGATGGGATTTCCAATAAGGATGAGGGTATTTCTTGGTTGCCCACCAAAGAATCATGCAAGAGAGAAAAAATTGTTGAAACATCTTGACCATTTGTTGAGCAAATTTCAATTGTTGCCTTTTAATTTTGAAACCTGATTCAGATGAGTAAACAACTGCAACAATGAATATTAACTGGAAAGGAAACCAATCCAATCCACTGACTTTTCTGCTAGCTTCACTCTTGTTTGTTTATAGTAACCCTAAGTCTCTAACCCTGCCTGTTTCATGTGAATGAAGCTAGCACAAATATGCTAATCCCTGAGTCAGTGAATAGGGGTTTCCTTTAATTCCTGTTAATATTGCACTTTTTATTTAACCTGTTGTTTTGAAAACAGTAAATTATATATTATACAGAATATTTAATATTTATCCCAATGAAGGACTTTCACCTAAAAGATCAGCAATTTGTTCAATCATCATTGGATGTTAACAACAGTTTCACCATTTCATCTTGTATTTCATACTTGCTTAAGCAGCACTAAAACTTTTTGATTAAATAATATGTATCTTACCTGTATGCCCACAGATCCCAATCGGACAAGTGTGATTTACTGTCTTTTAAATATCTGTTGGCTGGTTTGCATATAATTTTAATTTACAGTTCGCTCTAATGTAAGGCGTTCGCTGGAAACGTCAGCAATTCTTACTAACAATATTGACAGTTTACCATCATTTCCTGATTTGATTTTGTATTTCACACTGCCTATGCAGCAATAAAATTGTCATGCTTATATCCAGTTTTGTTGATCACAAATTTTATTCTGAAATTTGCCATTTTAAAATTTTCAGGATGTTTCAATAAGTTTTATAAGCTCGGCTTTCTTTAATTTTGCCAATCCTTCGTGACAGTGCTTTTTCTTTGAGCTGAACCACTGCAATTTTTTTGTAATCAATGGCAACTGATTGTTGTGTAGGCACCTCAGAAAGAAGTCTTCTTTCCTTGCTCTGCATATACAGTGGAACCCCGTTAATACGACCATCGTCTGGCCAAAAAAATCTGGTCGTATTGCCGCGAGTGGATCAAATTACGGTACAAACATTTTTTAAATGACGTCATGGAACGCTGATAATTATAGTTCATTAACACAATGCTAAAACCACAAAAGTATTTTATTAACTGAACCAAACTCGACCAAGCCGAGAAACTGAAACAAATATCTTAGATAATAAAGTACATTTCCCTAATTAATTTCCCGTAGGTTTGAAAAAAAGCTGTAAGCTTCGGTTGGTTTTGCTGACACTCAAACCAATCAGTTTGTGCTTGATCGGACAAGAAAGAAACATTGACTTGCTAAGCAAATTGCGGGACATCTCAAGTAACTTATCTGTTAGAAACGAAGTGGAATGTGGCCAAAAGAGAACAGCAGAGGAAAGCATGCAGTAGAAATAAGAAAGTGAAAAAACTATGAAACTACAGAAAGAAATATACTTCTTCTCTGCTCATTTATTTATTGCTATATATTATGAAAAACGTTTTATTGTGAATTTTCACTGTATCCCTCCGTCGCATCACTTAATTAACAGATTTAGTGGTCATATTAAACGGATGGGGACATCAAAAGGTGGTCGTTGGTCGTATTAACAGGGTTTCCAGATAGAAAAAGGCGTTCGTTCGGGCCAAAAAAAGTGGTTGTAATAACGGGGTGGTCGTATGGCGGGGTTCCACTGTATACCCTTTCTTTCAGGTCCCACTGTCTACTTTTAGTAAAAAGAATATATTTTGCAGCATCCCACTTGTTAGATTTTTGAAATAGTATTCTTTTAGCATCGTCGTTGTTCGTCTCCACTGCTTGCCCAGTGAACTTCTTTATGCAACCATGCTGCTAAATAAAATTTGGAACATGGATGTATGTAAGGTGTAATGCATTATACGCATTAACATATATGCAACTCGCTAAGGAACAAAATAATTCAATCCACTTTTTCCTTTTGTAAATACTATGGCGAATGAATCGGTCATCAACTTAAAATCTGTAATCAAATCATAATTTTTAAAATCGTTCCATATTTTAACGACTATTTCACAGGTATCTGGATAAAGGTGATTATGCAATTTACTGGGCAATTTGTTCAAGAGGGTTTCTTTTGTCCTACAACCAGCCTGGTATACTCCAAAATGTGGCTGCTAGAACCATCAGCATTTTTTGACGAAACAATTTTTTTTAAATAACAAATGTTTTCAATAAAAGCCCTCTAGGATGATCTTTTCGCCGATTAAATTCCTCAATGGCAGCTCTTTCAATGATTTCATTGATGACATTTTGAAGAATTCGCTCCATTGTTCACAAGAAAAGGCGTAATTCATCACGTACAACATGATCTAGCTCTATTTCAATCGGTGGGACATGGATACACCCCAAATTACTGGTTTTGGCTTGGCACAGGCTTTTAATTCCTCATTGTAAAAAACATAAATAATCTGCTGCTGCTGAATTTAAACATATGATCATTAGCAAAAATTTCAAATATCCACCAAGAAAGAACTCTAATTTTGCTTTTGAGCTCATTAATCTTCTTGAAAAAATATAGGAGTGATTCTTTAAGGGTTTCATAGTTTAAGTCCATTCATGATTGCCACAGTTCTGTTATTTTTGGATGACATTACATTTTAAAGCTGCAGTATTATTACAAATGAGAACATCATAAAATTTGTTCTCCAACACATTTTGGCACCATCGCCGCTTATCTTCACTTTAATTATCTTGTCACAGTTCCGGGTTATCCACTAGTACAGCTTTAACATGATCTGCAAGGGTCAAGGTGAAATTTTGCACCTGAATACTTTCCTAAAGTTTTGGGACTAAAAACTATAATTTTGAAAAACTATAGTTTTTATATTTTAACTATACTTTGGTAAATTATAGTTCTCCAGAAAGTTAACTATAGTTTTTGGATAGCTAATATCTAAGTGTATTGCTAATACCATGAAATACTATTTTAATAAGATATTTGAATTGTTTACAAATAAGAATTATGGGGATAAGGATTTTACATAGTGGATCTAATTTTGTGAAGGTATTTTTTTTTTGGAACCAATGCAGAACAACCAACTCAGGAATAGGTAGATGACTGTGTATTTGAAGATGATGTGAAGATCTTACAAGCGTAACAGAGAGCTTGGAATATCATCGTCCACCCCATCATTGTGCTGCACACGGTTTAAACCTAATCTCTACTGTTGATGCAGAGAAAGCTGAAGAACATCCGACCTATAAACGATTGAGCAGGAGCACTTTTGTGTCAAATGCCAGACACTCTGGGATAAATCATCTCGATCTGCTCAGGCTGCAGAAATTATTGAGAATGAATGTGGCCTTGTCCTACTGAAACCAAATGCAACCCGTTGGAACTCAATCTTTATGGCAGTTGAGCGGCTGAACCGTATTATAAAGAAGGGTGAAAATGCTATCCACAAGCTTAAATTTACATAAGTATCAAATAATTGTGGCAGATCAGCAATACTAATTAGAGAGCCAAGTGAATTAAAAAGCGTAGACTGTGGTTTTGCTATTTCAGGGCCTTATTTTCAGTTAATATTAACATGTTAGAAAATTTGTGGTGCTCTGTATAGTCTTGAAAATGCAAAACCACAGTTGGCTTATTTCTATATAAACATAGATTGTCTGTTCCATTATCTTACCATAAATAACCTGATATATTCCAATCAATCGGGATTTAGAAAGAAATTTAGCACAGAGACAGTTGTAGCTTACATCGCTGATTCACCACTGTTGAATTATACTGTTGTGGTCTAGTGGTTACCACACATGTCTATGAGCTGGGAGACACAGGTTCAAATCCTGGGTCGGACCTCCACTCAAGGTCTTAAAAATAATTGAGGAGAAAGTGCTGCCTTTGCAATAATATCAGCAAATGGTAAGACTTTCAGGTCTTCTCGGATAACGACCTAAAATCGTAGGCCCTCGGAACCCCTATAATTGGGCTTCTAGCCTGTTGGGTTATTCCATTCACCTAAGAGTGATAAATCTAATAAACTAAACTAAACTGTTCAACTTGGATAAAAATTGCATCAATGGCATGGTCTTAGTCGATTATAAGAAAGCGTTCGATATGGTGGGCATTGTTCTTGAAAAACTATGTGCTTATAGACGTGATCCGAATTCGCTTCAATGGTTCAAATCTTATCTAACCGATCGCAAACAGCATGTTACTTTTAAAGGCCAGCTGTCTTCAACAAGAGTAATTACGGAAGGAGTACCTCAGGGTTCTATCCTTGGCCCCCTCCTGTTTTTAATCTTTATTAATGATTTGCCTCTACATATAAATACTCAAGTGGGTTTATTTGCCGACGATATACTATCTTACTAGCCTCCACTGATTATAACAATGTGGATGAACTGCAGGACAAATTATCTCTAGAAGTATCCAATGTTCAAAATTGGGCCATTGCCGATAAACTACCTCTGAATTCTACTAAGACTAAATCTATTTTGGTTAGTGGCAAACGGCTCACACCTGAAAATCAAGTCCTCAACATAGAATTGAACGATGTCCCATTGGGACAGGTTCATCAAATTAAATTACTGGGCCTTATTATCGACGAGGACTTAAGTTTTGACAACTAAACTATCAAAACGCATTGGAATATTGAAGCAGTGTTTCCATTTAACTCTTTCCTGACCAGTCAAAACGGGTCTTAGAAGACCTGCAAATTCGTCACTCGAAAAACACGGCACACGGTAACGCAAGATTAAAAATTGAAATTCGACAAGCGCCAGGAACATGAGATCCACGTACGCGCCAAGTTTGATTTGATTTCATAAACAACTCTTCGATTGGTGGCATTTTAGTTTTCAAGATGCTACGCAGGCATGCAAGATGGCGTTTTCTTGAAAAATGTAAATTTTTCAACTGATTTATGATAATTATGCTAATTTATATTAACATAATGTGTTTTGTTTGGGAAATTTAAAAGCACAAGTAAAATCCGGTTTATTGGGCTTTCAGAAAATGTATAGTTTTAGCAACAGTTATGGTTATTTCAAGAGATATCAATAGAACAAAGAAGTGGTTCAATTTTGGATGTTTTTCAGCCTGTCAGGAAAGAGTTAAGGAAATTCTGATGTAAAAAGAAAATTTTAAAAATCTGAGGAAATTTTATCGAAAGTAGGGTCACATTTTTAAATGTCCAATTTTTTTAGTTTTCCATAGTATTTTGGATTTTTGCTTCTTCTGCTGAGCGTATATTTTAGGATATTTACATATAGTTCGAAAGTGTTTGGCAGTTGTGCAAAAGGGGCCTGGTTTCCACTTAAGTGGCCATGTGGGTGATGCGATTCAGTAAGTGTTCCAGCGCTGTCTTGAGCAGTTGAACTAATGAGCTATGCTGAAAGACTGAAATGATAAATAAATCATGCAGACCATATTAGTCAGTCAGATAACAATGACAGTAACAAAGTGGAATTTATGGGATCTAGCAAAGAAGTAAACACGATGGAAGAAAGAAGTACCAACAAAAATGTTTGAATGCCTGGCTGAATGATGCTCAATTTAAGAACTGGATTGAGAAGCGAGACGAAGCCCCATATTGTAAAGTCTGCAAGTGTAAGCTATCCTGCGCAAAGACAGCACAGTGAGAACAAGAAACACAACCTTACATCTGTCGAATAAAAGAACAGGTCAGTTCACCGATAACATCCTTGTTAGGATCGCAAGAAAAGAAAGCACGAATCGAGATAAAACTCCGTTCGTTCATAGCAGAGAAGAACCTTCCCATAAGCATGGTTGAAGATTTAGTGGCGGCTCTCCTAAGAAATATTTTCCCCTCCGATCAAGCCCTTCGTGAAGTAAAGTTGGGAAAACAAAAAGCCACAAATGTGGCTCTTACTTCGTGTACGGGACACAGAATATTACATCATTGAAATATTTAGTTTACAAGTAGGGTTAGTATTCCTTTATTTTGATAAAAAGATAGGTGGTGGGACCTGCACCGGTGTTAAATATGGTAATAAGTAGGATGTTTTGACAATCGACTGGAGTAAATTCAGATACGGCATGGGGCTCTGAGTTGGATGACGTGATTTTACAATTAAAAACGGGTGACGTAAATTTGACACTTGAAACGGGTGTTCCCATTTGGATACGAAATACATGTGTGTGGTGTGTACCAACAGTAGGAGTAGATAGCGATTGTGAATAGTGTGAGAATTTGTGTAATATATGGGTGGGTAATGAGACCTACATCGGTGTTGAATTTTGTAAATAGTGGGCAAACAGTACATATGAGTATATTAACGAATATCAAAATAATTATATTATGTGGATAACATTGATGACATGAACAATGTGTAGGTGAAAATGGAGTCGAAGGGCGGTGGTGTGTTTGCGAATGGAGAAACTGGGATGTTTGAAAAGAAACGCGTGTAGTTGTGGTTGTTCGTATATTGGCAACCCTCGACGCATTTCGACCTAACAGTCTTCTTCAGGAGGGATTTTTGAAGGGTTTGGTGTGAGTGCAAATTGTTGTAAGCATTGGTTGTGACGATTGATAGTGATTGTGAGCGATTTGGAAAATAATGGTGAATACAGACGATAATAGTGAAGCCAAGACGGAATATATTTGTGCTTACCGAATGTAGTGTTATTACGTGATAAACCAACTCTCTTGGCCATTTTGACTTGCTTTGTAAAACTTTTTTTAAAAAAACTTGTTGCACTCTGTGAACTCAGTGAGCGAATAGGCTGACCCTGGTTGTGAGTCTTAGTTTTATATTGTGAGTGTGTCACGTGATGAGATCATGATGTGTTTTGTGTGACGTGTGAGAAGGCTCTGGTGTGATAACGAAAATAGTATACATTCTGTTTCAAATTTTACAGTAGGATATAAATATACATGTGTGCATTATATATAAACACACATGTGACTGGCTTGCGTGATTCCGTAACGTACAGTGTTATATTACATAAGATAAACATTATTCAAAGTAGATCAATGTGATAAAATAGTTGAGGGTAAGCCATTCGTAGGATGTCATTAGATTATTATCATATTGGTGTTCATAATTGTTCTCATATGGTGTAGTAGAACAATGATATATGTAAATGTGTAGGTTTAATAAATATAATATAAACGTGTTCATATATAAGGACATGTTTTTCTTTTTGATGTTGTTGCTTTTTCTTTTTTCTACCGCTATAGCTTTTCCTTCTTGGTATGCGAAATTTTCATCATCTTACTTGTTCTTTCTTTCTCTCATCTTACTTTTCTCTCTCTCTCTCTCTCTTTATTTAGTCTTCCAGCGTTCTTTTATCTTCGGTGATGTTGGAATAATTCATTATTTCTGTAGGTCGTGACTCGCGGCTTTACTTCTCACCACCATGTTTATATTGTGTTTTGTTGTGTGTATCAGTCATTAAGTATGTCAACGTAAGAGTTTAGAGTGTACTAGTTTGTCTTTAAGGTTCTTGTTGCGTTCGTATGCGATTAGTGGTGTGTTAGGCCAGAGAATTTTTAAAGTGGGATCGCTTTCTATTAGGTGTCAGTGTTTGCGTAGGATAGATCCTATATGTGTCCGGTACACGAAGGAGATGACCCAAATGTAATCTGCCAAGTACTTGGATTCTATTCAATTCAGGAGTGTGTTGCGAAGCTTAAGGAGAACAAGTTCCATTAATCATCGACGAAACAACGACTTAACGAGTATCGCAAATACTTGGGGTCTACTTTAATGAAAATAGTTTGACTCGATATAATTTTGATTGATTTGGTACCAATACCAAATGGGATACTGTATACTACCGTATACAGTAGCTTACTCAAACGAAAGTGAAAGAGAGGTATTCCAATGCAGAATGTTGTAGGCTTCTGTGCAGATACCTGCAATGTGATGTTTGGAATCAATCATTCCGTTTCCCAGCTTCTTAAAAATCATCCGTGGATTATTGCTGTCAAGTGTTCCTCCCATTTAATCCATCTATGCAGTTCGCATGCCTCGAAGATGCTCCCGAAATCAGTCGAAGACCTGTGCAGAAATATATTCTCACACTTTAACCTGTCAAGCAAAAGATCCAGTCATTCAGAGAGTTTCAGCGGTTTGTTGAGCTGAAAATCTTGTGCCAGGCAAGTTCGTTAGGTGTTTTTTTTTCAAAGTATTCATTATTTTATCTAATAATTAGTTTCCCATTTTTGTTTTGTTTTACTGTAGGTCATACTAGATGGCTGTCAATGAAATTATGTGTAAAGCGAATCCTTGAGCAATATACTGCTTTGAAGCCCTATTTTACTTGGGTGGCGTTTGATGACCCAACGCACACCAACGATGCCATACTTGCAAGCTTGAACAACAAGTTTGTTGAAGGTAAGCAACAGCATCTCACCAGTGACCCCCATTCACAGAGAATCCAGTAAGGCAGTACTCATCAACGGATCAACCAACAGAAATTTATTCACAGGAATAAACAAGTTGTTTTTCATTTTCATTATTTCTTTATTTCACGATATTTCCTATTTTTTGAAAGTCTATCTAGAGTTATGGATTTCAATTTGCGTAGATTTGTCTCATTCAATCCAAAGTGAGGTGCCCAAACTCTACATGCTGAAAGCTGAGGTGGAGAAACTGATCAAAGGTTTATGTTGACCCTTCCAAAAAGGAGAAACGGCTTCCCTTCAATCAATTGCATCTTGGCGATGGATACCATGCATTGCAGCAAGGAGAGGATGATCCACAGGATGATTTATACGATGATTTATACGATGAGAGGATGATTTATACGCAGTGCAGATAATTTCTCATTGAGGCTGTAAAACAGGTTCAAGACAGATTTGGTGATTGCCATAAGCTAGACGTGCTGTCTTTCCTCTCGCCAACTTCTACTTACAACTTAACAGTTCCTTCTTCAACGAAATGCCTTTCCTTGAAGACGTTGCTGATCTACAGAAAGTAGACCATGAATGGAGAGAGCACTCGCTTTATCCAAACCTGAATGAAAATCTCACTACTGAGGAGTACTGGCAAGTGGTGTTTAAAGAGAAGAGAGCCCCAAATGAACTTGCCAGACCAAACTTGGTTAAAGTAGTGAAAACGCTGCTGTCCTTGCCCTTTTCCAATGCTGCTGTTGAAAGAGTATTTAGTCAGCTGAAATTAATCAAAACGAGTATGTCAACCGACGAAAAAGTTGTGCAATCCATGGAGATGTTCAATGATCCTGTTGCTGAATCTATTGAACAGGACTACATTATGAGGTTATAACTTTATATTAAATAACATATGGTTGAGTTTATTATTTTTAAAATTGAAATTACAGTTACAGGAGACTGAACACAATTGATGGCACCTGAAATAAATGGTGGCTGTACATTTAACCACAATGCCTCGCAAACCTAAGCAGCTCTTGTTGCTTATAAACACTTTTTGACTTTTAAAATGAATTACATAAATTAACTCATCCTTGCCAAATTTAGTTGTTCTGAAACCCTCTCTTCCCCATTGCTGCTGCGTGTAAGTAACTGTGGTTGAACATACAAGTCATCATCTTTTTCTTTACCATCAATTGTAGCTGGCATAGGAGTGATGCTCAGATGATATTTTTTGAATTTCTAGTTTGTATAGTTTTTATTGGGTATGGTGATATCATTTTCCACTTTTACTATCTATGTAACTGTACAACTGCAAGAGGAAAGTTTTGACACAAACAATAACCAGATCATTAACATGCCTGTTACTTAAATTTAAATTTGCACTTTTGAAATCTAAAAACTCATGATCGTGGAGATTACACATGATAGCAATAATCTTGTCCAATTATTAAATATTTTGTTTGCTTAATATGCAATAGAGTTGAAATTAATGAAGTATTAAACAATTGTTTGTTGTTCATTGACATTGTTTGTCAGGAGGAGAGGGGTCATATTTGTCATATTTTTAAAAATTGTTATTTCCAAGTGATTTTTATCAAACAGATGGTCTGGTAAGTGTTTTGTTAAAAAAACTAAAAATGTCAAATGTTCAGTTCTGTAGCAGTACTACAAGAAGAAAAATAAGAACATTCAATGACTTGTCTTGACGCGAAATTTTTCGCTCGAAACGACTTTTGTCTTATGAGCTCTCGATTTGCAAGTGGAAATCCAGCTTTATAAGAGCGTATTTAGAGCGTTCAAGATCATTTCAGCAATGCAGTGTGCAACTAAGTTGTTTCATTTTATACCCTTTTGCGGGGATTTGTTTTTTAGTTCTACCATATAAGTTTTCCATTTATTCGTAGAGTAATTCGTAGAGTAATAATTCAACGTTTATATTGGCAGTTGTTTTGTATATCTTTTGTTTTGTGTATCCTAGCAACAACATTATTGAAATTTTCTCTGTGAATATTGCCTCTTTCATTGTTAATCATTTATAATTGGAATCGCCAGGTCTCCCTCTATCCAGTAATATTCATTTGCAAAGCTAGATTGTTCTTGTTTTTTAGTTATTTTGTTTTTTGTATGCGACGTCTCACGAATATTATCAATGATTTGTTGATCTTCGTCAGACATTAACTCGCAGCCTCTTTTTCGCATTATATAGCGTATTGCCGCAAGTTTTCTGATTCCTCAATAATTTCATATCGATCGCTCGACTTTTAATACACATCTTAGCTAACTTTCGCTGTGTTGGGCCATTTCTTTTTGATTTTATATGAATATTTAAACTTGAAGCTTGTCCGGGCTTTCCCTGACTATTGCATTTAATGGCTTCATTATTATATTAAAAGTGCTGTTTAAAAAAGGTAGGATGTTCATTAAGTCATATGGTTGACAATTTATACATCAAAATGGGTATAGTTAAAAGGTTAGGAAGGGCCCTATAGCCGTGGTGAAGGCAACCTTTCTTGGAGAAGGAAAACTCTGAATATAAACCTCCATTATGATTGTGGGAAAGGGTAGGAAGAGCTCTTAGTCTTGGTTGATAATCTTTCTAGTGATGGTATCACGATAAAACACCTGGGTTCCTGCTCCCAAAAACAGGTTTGTGTTAGGAATGGCATCCAGCTGTAAAACTTTGCTACAAACTCATGATGATACAACTTAACAATACTAAATACCGCCTTGCTCGTCGCGCGGGTAAACAAGGAGCACGTCCCTCAGTGAGTTACCAGGCTGGGGTCGAAAAATATGCTACTGGTAAACCAGCCACTTTGAAAGCTGGGATTATCCCAGTAAGAGTTACTTCACGCCCTACGGTCAAGCAGGAAACAAAACTTACAAAAAACTCAAGCAACCTGATAAATATCAAATTTGATAAACAGAAAACGAAATGTCTTCCACGTCTACGTTTTGCTGTATGGAACGCACATTCAATCAACAAGAAATCTGCCTCCATTTGTGACTTTATAATTTCAAAGCGTATTGATGTTCTTGCGGTTACTGAAACCTGGCTTTCTAACAAGAATGCAGTAGATACTACTATAGCTGAAATTATCAATACCTTACAAGATTACAAGTTTCTTCATTTGCCAAGATCCCATTCGAAAGGAGGTGGAGTTGGGTATTCCTTCGCAAAGGTTTCACCGTAAATAAAAATGAAGTCTCAACGTTTGCGTCAATGGAATATATGGATCTTTCCATATCATCGTCTCAAAAGCATATTCGCCTCATCACAGTTTATAGACCTCCTCCATCTCGTAAGAACAAGCTTACGACATCCATGTTCTTCAATGATTTTTCAACGATTTTAGAAGAGTTAGTTGTTGTTCCGGGTTATTTGTTAATTGCTGGGGATTTCAATTTCCATATGGATGTTGTTAATGATGACGATGCTACTAGGTTTACGGAACTCCTGGATTCAGCAGGTTTACAGGAAAGAGTTACTGGTACGACTCATCGTTGTGGTCACACACTGGACCTTATTATTGATCGTCAGGAGGATAGTTTGCTTTCTACTGCCATGGAGATCGTCTCTGATTTACCTTCAGATCACAGTGCTGTTGTTTGCACCATGGATTTTCCGAGACCCCAATCCTCTAAAAAAGTTATTAATCATCGTGATTTACGTCGTATAGACTTACAGGCATGGCGAAAAGATATCCTTGAGTCGCAATTAATTTGTTCATCCGTATCTGATGTAAACACTGCTACTGAACAGTTCAATTGTGTATTGTCTGAGCTTTTGGACAAACACGCACCCAAGCGTACACGCACAATTACCCTACGCCCAAATGCTCCATGGTTTAATGATAGCTTAAGAGTTATGAAGAAACAAAAACGACAGTTTGAGCGTAAATTTCTCTCTACACGACTTCAGGTTCATCATCAATTGTACAAGGAACAATGTCGTAAATACGCAAAGGCAATTGATTTTGCAAAAACAGATTATTATAAGGCTAAGATATCTAACACTAATCAGAATCAGCTATTTCACATGATTGAGGGGATGTTCCGAGTAAAATCAATTCCTTTATTGCCATCACATGATTCTTCGTATGACCTGGCTGATGCTTTTAGTTGTTATTTTTCAACTAAGATTCAGTTACTTCGAGATAAACTTACAAGTAGTAGTACACATGGGTCAGTTAAGAAGTTATCTATAGCAGTTGACTCTCCTTGTTGTAAAAGCTCTCTCAGTGAATTTACTACTGTATCTGAAAGCTTTGTCTGTAACACAATCAAACAGTACTCGTCTAAATCCTGTGCCTTAGATCCTGTACCTACACATCTGCTAAAGGAATCTCTTGACGTGTTAGCTGCCCCAATTACTGACATTATCAATTCATCTTTATCCTCAGGAGTATTTCCTCTGTCACTTAAGAAAGGTCTCATCTGCCCATCTATTAAAAAACCTACTAATGATAAAGAGCAATTCCCTAACTATAGACCTATTACTAACGTGGCTTTCTTGTCAAAAGTATTAGAGCGGAATGCTGCCAGACAGACAACAGACTATCTTATTGAGAATAACCTCCTTGCAAAAATGCAATCTGCTTATAGACTCTTTCATAGCACAGAGACAGCAGTTCTGCGTGTTTTCAATGACATCCTTAATGCACTTGATGAAAATCAGGAAGTAGTGTTGGTACTGTTGGACTTATCATCTGCGTTCGACACCATTGACCACACTGTTCTATTGGAGAGACTTAAACATCGTTATGGGTTTAGTGGAACTGTACTAGCCTGGTATCGCTCATACCTTTCTGATCGGGTACAGTCAGTTACGGTGAAGAATACGCATTCCTCAAATAAACCATTGCAATATGGTGTACCTCAGGGTTCTGTACTGGGTCCACTTCTGTTTTCACTCTTCTTTGCGCCATTGGAAGATGTGATCAAAGCCCACGGCCTTGATTGCATAATGTACGCTGATGACACACAGCTGTATATGCCTATAAAATCTCCATGTGATCGACCTGCTGCTCTAGCTAAACTTGAGTTATGTATTAAGGACATCACCATCTGGTGTACTATTAATGGTCTTATATGCAATCCAAGTAAAACCGAGATTGTCCATCTATCATCACGTTTTATGCATTGCGAACCAATACCAGAAATATGTGTCAATGATGTGATAATCCAACCGGCTCCGGTTGCACGTGATCTCGGTGTTGCTGTTGATAGACATTTAAAATTAAATACTCATGTAAATAACATTTGTAAATCGGCCACTTTGGCTATCAGAAATATTGGCAAGATCAGGAAATATTTGAGTAAAAAGGACTGTGAGAAGTTGGTGCATGCATTCATAACATCAAAACTTGACAGCTGTAATAGCATCCTATATGGCTTACCAGATACTGAATTGAGCAAGTTACAGCGAATTCAAAATACAGCTGCTAGACTTGTTGCAGGGGTTAAAAAATCGGAGCATATCTCCCCTGCGCTACGTAATCTTCACTGGTTGCCGGTGAGATCACGGATTGTTTTTAAGATACTAATAATTACTTTCAAGGCTTTGCATGGCCAGGCGCCTGTTTATATTACTGATTTGCTAACTAAATATAAACCTACTCGTACTTTGAGATCATCTGAGCAAAATCTGCTACTCGAGCCAAAATCCAAAACGGTGACTCATGGAGACAGAGCATTCTCGGTTGCAGCGCCAAAACTGTGGAATTCATTACCACAGGAAATTAGAAGCTTTGAAATGTTAAGTAATTTTAAGTCTGCAGTTAAGACTTTTCTTTTTTAAAATTAATAGTTATTGTTCATAGTGTTAATATATGTAGTAGGCTTTATCTTATAATGAAACTGTAATTAGCTTTAAAAGCAACTTTAAGAATATATATATTGTTGTAAGAGCATTGAGACTATTGTATAATGCTCCTAATACGTCTTTATTATTATTATTATTATTATTGTCTTGACGCGAAATTTTTCGCTCGAAACGACTTTTGTCTTATGAGCTCTCGATTTGCAAGTGGAAATCCAGCTTTATAAGAGCGTATTTAGAGCGTTCACGATCATTTCAGCAATGCAGTGTGCAAGTATAGGGGATTTATATTCTCATACTTGCTTTTCGTTCTCTTGACTTCTTTTTAATTACACTCTCCAAATTAAGCCAGTGCAGACAAGTTTAAAGCCTTCAAACTGAATTCCTGCTTGAAAACATCTCTGCAAAATGAGCAACGTACGTCATATATGTGCAATGTTATAACCCGGAAACTGCTAAATTTATTAGCCCGAGTAAACGCCTAGCAGGCGTCTTGTTGACTTATAATTACACGGTTTTTGAGCTCAATCAGACAGCGTGTTGTCCCTCATTTACTTCCTATTATTTTATATGTGTCAGCTCAACCAACAAGCAGGTGAAGTGCACCCTTGATCAATGTGGTGATCTAATTTACTGTAATGCATGCATGAATGTTGTGCTTTTAATTTTTGTATGGGCATAAAGGCATTTGTACATTTGAGTAGTGTAAACATGCATTGTAAACATGCATTGTACAGGTTTATAGACCTACACATGTTATGCCTGGCCTTCACTTAGTAATGTCATTTTGATAAAGGAGCAGGGTCCCAATGTATTTTTCGCCAGGACTGTTTTTGAAATAATGCGAAATTCCTAGAGAAACATATAGGGGGAGGGGTCTATTATTAATGTAGACAAAATGGAAACTTTGATTTATTTTGAGGAAAACTATTGATGGGTAATAGCCCAGCTAACAATATAACGTTGTCACAACGTTGGACTTACGTTGTGACAACGTCATACGCGAACGTCCTGAGAACGCCGATTTGTAGACACCTGAGAACGTTGTCACAACGTCCCGGGAAAGTTATTTTAACGTTGTCACAACATTGTGACAACGTTGTAATGAGGTTGTGTCACAACGTTCTCACAACGTTAAAATACGTTTTAATATGTTTGCTTGCAATTCACCAACGTCGAAAACGCAATCCGAATCGACGTTGAAATGTCGACGTTGCTATGACGTCCATATATGCGACGTAAATAACATATATTTCTCGCATGGATTTGCTTTATTTATACATGTACCTTGGAATAAGCACTACGATCAGACAAATTTCTCAAAGTACTTTATTATTCACAAAACGATTGAATCCTACAGTCTTTAACCATTGGAAATATAATTATATATAGAAGTATATGCTATATGCTCTCTCTCTATATATATGGATCAATATATAATATATATCTTTAAGTGACTCAGTGTCCCAAGCGCATCGTCTCGGCAAGCGTTCGCATATTATATAAGGTAATACGAAATAGTCCTTGTTTCTTGATCAGTAATCATAAGATTTATCACTAGTAGTCCTGGTATTTATTTGAAGAACAGATCAACAAAATTATTGTTCCTCATGCCACGGTCAGGTCAAGAATCGTTCCGTATCATATTTGTGCTTAGCCAGAACATGTTGTATCCATTTTGTTCATTGAATATATAATACAGTAATATCCTTATTAACCAAAGAATTTGGTCAGAAGAAGTATAGTGGTCCTCCTTTGTGAAATATATTGTTACAACCATCAGAAAAAGCTTTAATTGTCCCTTATAGTTGTTGACGCTTGCCTTCGATGGCTCGATATGTTGTCTGAAGGTTAGGTCCGACCTAACTAAACTAGAACCTTACCACAATGTTGTCACAACGTTATGTGTTAGCTGGAAGTTCCTATCTATGACGTATCTGCAGTATTGGAGTTCCTCGCTGTCTGAGTTTACGAAATAAGCGAGAAACGTGTTTCTCACACTGGGGGCCTAGGGAGGGGTGGCAATATTAGGTCACATGCTACTTAGGTAGCATCTTTTTGTTTTTGCCACTATCGTGATCTAGGTGAAGACGCAAACTTCGCCATTGATGTGTATCCGCAGTATACCAAGCACGCGCTGTTCACGTGAAAGACAATCGTTGCACAAATACTACAAAGGATGGCTTTTATATGTTTCTCAGAGTGATCCTAAAGAAAATCGAAAATATTTTTTCTTCCCTGTTAAACCCCCCGTGAATGTGTTCAGAAGAAGATATGAATAGAATATGAAACCTGAACACAGAAGGGATGCCTGGGATTATACAACTTACTTCCAAAGGGGTTTTGAGTGGGAGAGATTATAAGCAGTATAGAAAAATGCATAACAGGCAAACTGTTGGCACTTTTTTACTCAAGTTTTTGCTTAATAGACAATTAAGAAAAATGTAAGAACAGTAACAAATATTAACTAGAATTTATAATAATGTGAAAAATGATGCCTGTATTATATGTATATTGCAAAACCTGCTACACACGTGGCAGCCTCAAAATTATTAATTGTCAGTAGTGAGATACAGAATGCTGCCATAACTTTTTATCTATTATTTACTTTTATTCTCTGATTTTTGGTTATTTTTGTTAGGAAATGTGCTAATGGGGGAAAGCAATGCTGGGCTCATATCTGTGTGGGCTTAATTACCTTATAATATTAAATCAGAAGGTATTTTCTGTTAACAAACAGGGGGCCAACAACCAAGGGGCTTATAAGCGGGATTGTATGGTATTTTATGATTGTTAGGTTGATCTCACTTTGTTAGAGGGAAATGTTAGGGATTGAACATGTGTCAGCTCACTTGCGATAATGCATTAAACAGGTAAAGGGCATGTCTTCCTGAATGGGTTAAACAAGTACTGATATAATTTAGATAATACATAATAATGATATAAAACAAGCGTTCACTGATATAAGTTTTTATTCATACAAGCTGGAGATCTCCACTACATATATACAAGCAGAAAAATAATTAATGAGAATGACAAATACCATGCAAACAATGTGATTGGAGCTACATTGGTGAGACAGCAAGATGTTTTCGAACTCGAAAAAAGGAGCACATAAGAAATGTAAAATTGGGACAAAAGGGATCAAATATCGCCAACCACGCTTGGAATAACGATCATGTCATTGATTTCGAAAACGGACGGATTATTGATAGAGGCAATTATCGTACACGTAAGACTTTAGAATCTTGGCACACCGGATTAACGAAAGAAGCCGACAACGCGAAGCCTCTTCCAGGACAATATGCTATTTTACTTAAGAAACAACAATACATTATCCATATATCTTATGCCACATCCTGTCATTCTCATTATTTTTCTGCTTGTATATATGTAGGTGTACATTTCCATATTTTTTCTTAACCCGTTGAAGGGTGTAGTCTGACAGTGAAAGCTCGTATGAATAAAAACTTATATCAGTGAACGCTTGTTTTATATCATTGTTTAAACCTGATATTGGCTCGTATATTTTTTCTATAATACATAATGTTGTGCTCTGTTGCATAGGCTGGCATTGTGTTGATTAATATTATGATAGCAATAGGTCTTCCAGTGGAGCAAACTATTTATCAATAATCTTATGCAGCTATATTTTATATTGCTATATATTGGTGTCTAACGCAGCTATATATATTTCCTAGTGATCGGACCGATGGTAGTATTAATTAATACCAGAAGACTTAAAGGGAAATGGCAATAAAAATTAAGTTTATCTTATTTGAAAGAACTTTTAAAATGATATATGAAGACCTTTTACAGATTTTCCATATCGTTCTTGGTTCTGTAAATATTTCACTTCTTTTTAACAAAGAACATTGAACATTCCGCCATCTTGGATATGCATAACCATCCTTGGATATGCGTGACGTCACAACCAGGGTAGAAATGTTTTTTATATCAGCAATTATCGAGTCATTATAGATCCTAAATCGTAGTTGTTTTTGGGTGTTGTATACTTTTAAGTGAACTGGCAATCTATTTGAACGCATTCCACTGATATTTGGGCAATTACTTACAACTTTTAGAATGTTTACCCTGGTTTTGACGTCACTTAATTAGATCTAATTATAAAACAAGATGGCGGATTGCAGATATTTTTGTGAACAAAAATTAAGGAAGTTATGGGGAAATTTTAAAAGGTCTTCATATATTATTTTAAATGTTCTTTCAAATGAGACAAAGAAATTTTTTATTGCCATTTCCCTTTAAAGTGTTTATATTATAGAGTGAAAAATTCAGTTTGAAATAAACTCTCTTGCTTGAAAGAACTACAATTAATTATAAAGATTGGCATTTACTGCCATTATACCACTTAGATATTTAGATATTAAGATTTTTTTTATATGTAAATGTCCTCACTTTGACATTGCGCTGCATATGACTTATTGAAGAATTAAGCCTGCATATATACAGTTTTGGGATTATGTAACAAAATTATGAAAGTATGTAATCCCATGATACTAAACACACGAAGTTACTTACGTTTTGAGTGCTTCGATTTAATAATCCCAAATATATATATAAATGCTTTTTCAGTGAGGATCCGGCCTTTACATATCAAACAAATCTTAATCAGTGCAGGTTGATATAATTGCACCCAAAAAGTTAACAGAGTTATTTAGTTATTTAGTTTGATGTCTAATTATTAAACAACGAAATTCAGAACAACACAAGCTTGATAGTTTACAGGCTCTCACAGATACATGTATTGTCTACTATAAGTCCATTCGATTGGCAAATCAATGGGTTATCTATTTTTAAGAAAAATAACTAAGCACTACGCTATTACGGCAGGCGAGGGGTTGTTGCGTACACGTATTTCTAGTCCGCTGGTGCATAGCTAGTAATTCCGATAGATTTTTCCATTTTAATTGTTGCCTTATTATTTCATTGGATCTGCTCTCAACCTTGACTAGTAATCACCCTTGCTGCACGATTTTGCAGCTTCTGTAATCTATGGGCTGTGGTAGAAGGCATATTTTCCCAAACAACATCACAATAATCAAACAGAGGTTGAATCAGTGATTTATATATTGTAATTGACGTCTGCATTGGGAACATGTCTTACTTGTCGAAGAAAGGAGATTACCGCGAAAAGTACATCTGTATTGTGCTCTTATGAATTTTTCTACTTGTTGTACATCACTCTCTATTAGTTGTCCTACTAACCTTATCAGGCATTGAGAAAACCCATGTTGATGAGTCAATTGAAATGGATGATAAACTTCAGGGAGATTTGCAAGAACATGGGGGTGATTTCCGAGAATCTCATTGCTGTTTTTACACATACCTACTAACAAGGTATGCACAAGACCCAACATCAAAAATAATTGTAGGCTGCTGTCGTCTTGACATGCCATTTCGCCAATACTTGAAACTACCAAAAGGATTGGTATCACCCTCTTCTAAGCACAATGAGCAGTGCAGTTGGTTTTGCTGGAACACTAACGGAAACTGACTCGATGAATCCCATAAAATATATGGAAGTATAAGGTATCTCTGTATATTTGGCTGCCATTGATTATTAACAGTTGGTAAAGGTTGTTGTGTGAATCCATTCTGCATAAACGATTTGGTAGCTTGGATTAGCACTTCTTTCACATGTCCACTCAGCTCATGACAACGTATGCAATTTATTATCCAAAGCAACAAACATACCAACCTGTACAACATGAGACATGGGTATTAAGGCTTCGTCCATACGTAGCCGAATAAATTTGACGCAAAAAAAATTTCCGTTTTAAAAAAAATCCGCGTCCACACGTAATCGTTTCTAAATCGTTTTTTGCGTCCACACGTTAACGCGAAAACGATTCGAAAACGCTGAAATCGCTTACTGAGCATGCTCTTTTGAATACAACATGAGCCCGCGGTACACCTCCAGTAACTTCACGTGTGTGGTCTTTCTCGGTAAACAATCATCGGACTCATTCTAAAATTGTTCTTCCACTCCTCTGGGATAACTACTTGGTTGACGAAACTGGCCCACCAAGCACTTGTTCGTCCTGGCCCTGATCCAGAATCGTCGAGGTCGTGCTTGACGCCTTCTGTTTAGGCGTTTTCAAGGATTGAAATAAGCCCATTAATAGCGATAGAATAACAGCTGTTTGTTCGCCATTTTAAATTGGTTTACCATGGCCGATCTGGTGTACGTGGGTGGACTGGATTCGAAACTGTTACGTCATCGTTTTCAAAAAGTTCCGGCTTTAGCGTCTACACGTATGCAGATTGCCACTCTGGAGACCGTTTTCACATTTTTGCGTTTTCGGTGGGAGAAAACGCCGGATACGTGTGTACGCAAGGTGTACCCGCAACAAAAATTTTGCGTTTTAAAATTTATCCAGCTACGTGTGGACGCCTAAGTCCATCTTCATTCCCAAACTGTGTGCAAATTTTAAACTCAATAGTCTCAATATTAAAGTGCATAGAACCCAAAATACAATATTACATGATTTAAACTTTGCGTTGATGGTTACGTCAGTCATTCGCAGTACGTCCAAAATGCTAATGACTATGACTGTGACGTCAAACCAGTTGGCATCATTTCGGATACAATATATTCTGCTGCTATTGTTCTTCCGTATGGAGCAACACTTCGAAAGAGAATCTAAAAAAGATGCAACTTGTCCAAAATTTTGCTGCTCGTATTACAGTTGGTTTACGAAAATACGATCATGTTTCTCCTGCCCTGAAATAACTCAAATGGTTGAATATTAAAGACCAATTGTATCTCAGAGATGCAGTACTTGTTTTTAAATCGTTACACAATCTGACATCTCCTTCTCTCACTGAAAAGTTTAAAAGAAATTCCGAGGTACATTCCAGAGTTACAAGGAATGCTAATGATTTGCATTTGCCACTTTGTCGCCTTGTTACAGGACAGCGAACTTTTAGTTTTAGAGACGCTAAATTGAAGAATTCATCATCGCCAGAGATCAAATCCGAACAATTTTTAAGACCTTTTAAACATAAATTGTACAATCATCTTTTTAATATTAATTTGTGATTAGATTTTTTATTTTATTTTATATAGAATTTATATTTATTATATCATGTATGTATCATATATTACAACACAATCAAGTCGCTTTCCTTTGTTCCTCTGAAGGATTTATCTCACGAAGAAACCTAAAGCTGGTGGCGGTTTTTGAATTATTCTCCCAGCGGAAATAGGGGTTAATTGTAGCTGATTAGCTGATTTACAATATGATTTGCATAGCTAGCAGGGATTGTATATACAATCCCACCTATTTCAGGGATTCTATATACAATCCCACCTGTTAACAAGAAATCTCAAAAGTAACAAGAAACACGACTAAAAACAACATAATGAACATACCACGTTTTCCAAATCACAACAATTTCAACACAACAATCATTTTAAAAAACGTTAGGTAATACGAGGGAATTTGTTCAAATTTAGTTACAGAAATTCTCAATATGCACTGTACAATTATTAAATATAGTATATGACCCACGTGCACTGCTCATGACTTTTAATATGCGTAAACGTTTTGGTTTAGGTTCATCCCTTCTTTCGCAATTCTTTCTGGAAATTTGCGACATTCTGCGAAAATTTGCTTTGCGTTATTCACATTTTGCCATCACTTTCTTCGTCGTCATCCATGTTTCCCACCATTCATGTCATTTCCCACCATTTCCCGTCATCCATGTTTCCCAGCACATAAAACACTGAACATGAATGCACTTTTTTTGTCTTTTCAAAGTAAAAACAAATCATGTCGCTTAATAATTCCCTTAGGAAACCTCCTTCAATTGTGTTGTAAGTCGGATAAATACCTCGAACGTCGGCTTTACGCCATCCCTCGGGATGTATCTGGCATAAAAGCCTCCGTTCTCGGTATTTATGCTATACTTATTAATTTATACTATTGTATCACTGAAAAACACTTTTGAGGGAGTGATATTTATTAAAGTTTATGAAGTTTGTTTAAATATTTTATCAACTTTTTTACTCAAATCCCCAACTGGCAATTTATCACACGCAGAAAAGAAATTAGTACAGTATTTTAAAAACAAACATGTAAGGAAAAATCAAATCAAAGAATAATGTTTATAACTAAATAAATATAAAATTTGGGGATAAAAGCACTTATATAGGTACAATAAACGTGTTGTACTGCGTAGGCAGTGTAGAAATACAAATCGAATACTATAAAATCGAATACTGCCGAAATAGTGTGTAGGAGGTCTAACGTTTCGAGCGAAGGACCTTCATCAGAGTGAAAGGTAAACAAAAAGTGGTAGACCTCCCATACACGATTTCGACAGTATACCAACTTTTTATAGTATTCGATTTATAGAGGTACAACGTCTTTTGGGCGAGTTTAATTTTTTTTGTCATTCGCCTTTTCGAATACCGTCAGGTGGTACGACATATACTAGTTGTTCGTTACGTTTCTCTCAATGTGTTTCGATTTTAATTTATTTAGTTAATTGAAGCATATCCTGAAAGTAGCCCAAGTATAGAGGAAATTGAAGAATATCTTGTATCAGACGTTGAACCTGCCGCATTTCTATTACAGACACAAACGCCTACTATCGATTTTTTTTGCAACAATTAACGAATTCTTTGAAGAGCTTGTGAACAAACTGGAAAGGAAGAACATGGAAGAGGTATTTATGCATGCAGGCAAAACGTTTTTCTGTCAGTATAGTTTTGCTAGTTATCCCCTCGCCCGGCGCGAAGCACCGGCTGAAGGCCTGAGGGCGAGGGTGATAATATCGACCGGCGTTTAGTCCCTTCTCACGGGATGCTGTCAGATGCTGTCTGCAGAATTGGTTATGCATCAACCGTCAACCGCCGTCCAATTTTCGTTGCCTTGCTAACAAAAGGAATTTATACGGCGAACGAAGATTTGTTCAAAAAGTTCATTGAAAATGTAGTGTTCAAAAGATACAGTACCGTTGGCGGAAGATAACAAGCTCGTAAATTTTAATTGGCGACAAAAGGGTAAACCCGTTTTCCCTTTTTTGATGCTGTTAGTAGTCAGTTACAAAGAAAATTTTGTAAATATGTCCGAGACTCCGAGTTTTATTCAGGCTTTCATTTGATGTATAGTATGATTTGCTAGAGCCAGTAGTTCATAAGATATCGTCGTCGGAATATCTAATATATTTATCATAGTTTGTGAACCCAATCTGAGCGTCGCTTTCGCTTTTTCTATAGCAATCAGTCCCAATATATTTTAGTGTAGGTATGATTGTCATTTGTCAGAGGCTGTTAATCAAGCCTTCAATACTAACACTGGTATCAATGGCCTAACAAATTAAAGTTATTACAAATATAAACACGTAATTCATATAATTATGTACAGTACAATGTTACAAAAATTAATTTTAACTCAAAAGTTGTATATCCTGCAGATTATCAATTGCCTTAATTGCTAAAACATGTATATATGAATAGATTCATTGAGATAATATTAGTTCTTTAGATATGATGTGAAAATGCCTTCACTGAATTTCTAATTACAAGAGGTACCTGCAATCCTACGGTTTCTAATTAACAAATCAGTTTCAAGTTCTGAGTTAGGAAAGATCAGTTTCCCTGCTCTGCATTGAGACCGGTCCTCTTGAGAGAAATCAATACCCTAATAAAAAAGTCTATAGGCCTGCCTATATATGCATGTCTATAGGCAACCTATAGGATCCTATAGGAAACCTATAGATAGCTTCTATAGGCAATTGGAACATTTTCTATAGGCAACCTACAGAGAAACCTATTAGCCTATAGAAACCTATAACCCAATTTGAATTAGCCTGCGTATAAACTGTTATTCATTGCCTTAATTTGAATGGAACCTATACATTGCACTATACAGTAGAACCTGAGTTTTTATGACCCTGTGTTTTACGACCAAGAGGCACTTGTTGCTTTTTTAGTATTGTTTTGCTTACTTTCATGATAAGCGACTGCATTTTGACAGTTTTTTTAAACTTTGTAGTGTGAGATTCCAAATAACTTTGCTAATACAACATAATGCTTAACATAATTTACGTATGTTGTAGACCATTAAACGATCTAACGCTTGGAAATGTTCGAAAACCTAGCGAGTGAGGTTCGTAAATTATATTTTTTTATCCGTCATCTTTGTTTATAATGCAAGATCGCCAATAACTTTGACTGTGCATACAAAATTAGAATATATATACAGTATCGTTGCTCCTTACTCTTTAGTCTGTTTGTTAGATCAAATTGCTGTAAATAAAATATTTTCGAGATCAAATGTGAAGTACGTACGCATGCGTACGTTTGCCATTCCACCTGTCGTTTACGACCACTTTTGCTTGGCAATTTTAGGGGTGGTCATCAAACTCAGGTTCTACTGTATATGCACCCCTATGAAAAAGATGCACTTTCTTCCTTCAACAGCCAATAGTGTCTGTTTATACTTACTATTACCATTAATGTATTTATGTTGTCCTATATGAAACAATTAAATTCAGAGATATTATCCACTGAGAGTATATTCAGTTTGGCAAATGAATGGGCTATTATCTAATTCAAGTACAACTAAAAGTAAGAATTAAAATACTGTAAGCAACTACGTACACTATACAAGTTTCAAACAGCAAGCGGGCGAGGGTTGTTGCGTATACGTATTTCTAGTAATTGGTAAAATATTTTCCTTCCTGTTAACTGTAGTTATTGCAATGCATCAACCCGTGTGTTTTGTCAAAGAAGCATGTTGACACCAAATTTTATGCATTGAAATACAAAAATCAATACAAAAATCCATTTTTGTATTTCAATTTAAATAATGTAAAGAAGCCAACAAAACTGGGCATTGAAGGGCGCCATACAAGCAGGAACGTCAACGCATCCGTTATTACTAGTGTCTAAGTGGATGAAAAAATTTCTCAATTCTAATTGGCTGAGAGCAGTGCGATTTCAAGGAAATACAGTGCAAATTTTTTTAAAGTTGTATTTTGCGTTAGAAACACCGTAAAGGTGTAACGGCAGCATCCGCTATAATAAATCAGATTTACATCCTGCGATAAATTTTCATTTTCTGTTAAATATTTTCATGTTTATTATCAATAAGTAACAGTATGGTTTATTGTTCAATTTCCAAAAACAAAGATTTCGTCAAATATGATCGCCGTATAGAACATGGATCAGGGCATCAGATATTTTTTGCGTCCTAGTTTCCCTCTACATCCTAGTTTCTCTACTACATCCTAGTTTCTCTCTAGTTTGTTTGTTATCCTACATATTACTGACCTATATCGTATTTTTTCAGTGTTAGGATTAGATCTTGTTAAAGATTGCCTCTCATTTAGTATGCGCGAGATTAAATAGCCAGCTGCCAGTTATCTACACTAGTCTGCAAATACAGCCGCCCCTCATCGAGCTATCACGTTACAACAAAATTTTCAACCAATTTACTAATTGCTATATATTCATTATGGGCTGGAAACACAACAAATCAATAATTAAAACCTATTATGTAATATACCGGATTGGTGTCATGTTATTGATGAACGGATGAAGGTGTGACGGTATTTTACATAATATTTCAGATGACAATGTAGAACGACAGGCATCACAAGAGGTTTCAATTATTTGTAAGTCATTATGGTATATTCTTTATTATAATGCTTTTTCATATCCTGAGTTCTGATTGGTTAACGCACGGCCCGTCGAAATGCGTATGTGGTCCGTCTTTTTTCGTAATTGGACCACTGTCCCGGATGTTGTTTTTGCTGGCCAGAGATTTCAAATATTTTTCGTCGAAAAAACGCAAATATAAATCGCTTTTTGTTACAAAAGAATGAAAATAATTATTTTTTTGTCATACGGGTTCCAAAGAAAATAGATGGCTTATAAAAGATAAAGTCATCGTCGCTCATGGACAGTACGTACTGTTGGAATTTGTGCATGTGTATGTTTTAATAATTGATAAATCTTGTGACAAGTAGGTAGTGTTGAGTGACATGTGAGTATAACAATAACAAGTTGTGTGAGAAATAATACCATAAGATAGAACTGTATGTGAGACCGTGAGAGATCGACGTTGATCTAACATTAAAGACTTTGAACGAGAATTTAGTTGAAGAATCTCTTATTTTCAACATGTGGTACCTCCGACGGGATCGAATAAGCCGATTCTGAGGAACTTAATCAAACATATCAAACATGGGAGACAAAGATATTAGCGAGCACTTAAAACCGAATTGCAGCTCTTGGCACTAACTAGCAACAAGACAAAGACCATTGTCGAGAAAGGTAACATCGAAAAGCTAACGCGACATAAAGAGACAATTGCGCGGATAGCTGGTGCGGTGGATGAGCTTAAAACTTCAAGTCGAAAAGACGCCGACAACAACGTAACACTTCTGACACGCTGTCTGGAAGAAGTGGCGACGAGAGTGGAGAACGAGAAACTAGAAAAGGAGTAGATACTAGTTGAACGCAAACGTGACGAAGAGCTTAAGTTCGAGCAGAAAAAGGCAGAGATGAAATCGGTAGCGAAACCGGAAAAGTCAGAAAAGAAAAACCTCGTCAGATTACCCAAACTGACTATAACGAAATACAACGGAACATTCGAGAAATGGCTTTCGTTTTAGAACACTTTCAAAGCAGAAGTTGCCGTGCAAGAGATACCCGCAGTTTCAAGTTCGCCAGGAAATCGACGGTTTGCCATTTTCGTCCGAAGGCTACGAGCGAGCTAAAAACATTTTGAAAGCCAATTATGGAAACATTAATGAGATCGAACGCGCTTACGTTGACAACATCAGAAACTTGCCTGTCATCGACGGAAAACAGCCAGCTAAAGTACATAAATTTTTCCACACGCTAACATACAATGTACAATCTTTGGAAACTTTGGGCAAGCTATCGGGTTGTTTGTCTATGGTTCGGTCTACCTTAGATAAACTGCCAGATATTAAGCCTGAATTGGCAGAGTTGGGACTTCGCCCATTTACTGCAAGTGCTGACAGATTGAAAAGAGATACATCCAATAACTGAAGAACGAAGGAAACCCCCTGGGAAACTCTCCCATGACAGAAGCTTTCAAGCTCAATCATCGCCGCCGAAAACATGTGTTTATTGCGATAATCCGACCCACAAGTCATACTAGGGCACGCAAGTCTCGTCCCCCGTAGAGCGCAGACGGAAATTGCAAATAAAGAATCGCTGAAAATCAGAGAAAAACACCGAGCAGCCCAGTACAACCAATTGTCGGCATCACTCGTCTATTTGCGATCAAGTTCAAGGAGAGACAAAGAAACCAGAAAAAGAATCGAAGCCAAAAGAAGGAGGATCAGCGATGACAGCTGCTGAACAGAGCGATAAGGTATGTCATCCAATTGTGGTAGTCAAGGATAATGGGCAACTGTGTCATATGCCTCGGGGTATATTCTGGATAGACTTAAACTCGCGCCAAAACATGCAGTCACGCGACGTATACAAACTATCGTGGGAATTGTGACGAAGAAAATCGAAGTCTACGATTTGACGATTAGTGACACTAAGTTGTGGTCTAGTGGTCACCTACTCTGTTGTGGTCTAGTGGTTACCACACATGTCTATGAGCTGGGAGACACAGGTTCAAATCCTGGGTCGGACCGCCACTCAGGGTCTTAAAAATAATCGAGGAGAAAGTCCTGCCTTTGCAATAATATCAGCAAATGGTAAGACTTTCGGGTCTTCTCGGATAACGACCTTAAATCGTAGGCCCTCGGAACCCCTATCAATTGGGCTTCTAGCCTGTTGGGGTATTCCGTTCACCAAAGAGTGATAAATCTAATAAACTAAAGGGGGGCTGTGTTATCCCTGTGAACGCAACACGAGTTGATCGCGGAGAACTTTTGTCGATCGAAAACCCAAGCTATGAAAGGTTGATTTGTAAATACCCCCATTTGAGTGGCGTCCTTCCGGTGCACATAATTCTCGGTGCAAGCGAATATGCCAAAATTAAGACACACAAGCCCCAGCGAACCGGAAAGATGGGTGAACCTGTGGCCGAGTGCACCAAGTTTGGCTGGTCCTTGATGTCTTCGGGTGCAAAAGCAGATGCAGATAGCATGTTTTTAGCGCAGATAGCATGTTTTAGTGCAGACAGCCACAACCGACTATGAAAGGCTGTGCAGATTGGATGTCCTTGGTCTGCACAACGAATTTCGGGAGAAACTCCAGCGCAGTCCGGAGGGGTGGTACGAAACTGCACTACCTTGGAAGGTAAACCATCCTCCTTTGCCAAACAACAAAGCTGGGAGCTTACGACGATTGGGGAGCTTGGCAAAACGTCTGGAGAAAACGGGGCGTCTGGATCAATACGATGCGATCATCCAGGAGCAGTTAGAGCAGGGCGTGGTCGAGGTTGCAGCCACACAAAGCTGTAGTCAGGGAGAACTCACAAACAACAAAGATGCGAATTGTCTACGATGCCTCCTCTAAAGCCAGCGAAGATTCGCCCTCACTCAACGATTGCCTCGATACGGGACCGCCACTGCAAAACAAACTGTGGTAAGTTCTTGTGCGAGGAAAATTTTATGCCGTAGCACTCCTCAGTGACATCAGCAAAGCGTTCTTCCAAGTGCGGATCCGGGCTCAAGATCGAGACGCGCTCCGGTTTCACTGGCTGCACAACAAAGATCCGAAGCACGTACCCTGAGATTTACTCAAGCGTTGTTTGGTTTGGCACCTTTGCCTTTCCTGCTCGGTGGTGTTATCCAACAACACTGCAGAGCTGAACATCCTGATGGCGTGAAAGACATCGAGCGTGGACTGTACGTCGATGATTTGGTGAGTGGGGGAGAAACAGTCGATCAAGTACGCCAGAAGAAACTCGCCTTCGCCGAGATATTCCGTCAGCCACCTTCACCCTGCACAAGTGCAATTCCAACGAAGGAGAGTTAGAACTTTACGAAACTTCAAAGCCGGAAGACAGCCTAACCTACGCCAAGCAGCAGTTGGGTGGTAAAGATGGGGAGTGTGGACTCCTTGGGTTAAAGTGGAACAAGCGAACAGACGAGATTGGAATTACCTACCCAGAGAATGTGGCTCAAGCAACAAAGAGGACTATTCTTGGCAAAGTGGCCAGGATATATGACCTGCTTGGCATTGTTTCACCGACCACAAATTCACGAAAGAAATTGCGAAGAGAAATGCGCATGGGACGCACCGTTACCTGAAGCCCTAACGAAACGTTGGAAGAAGTGGGAAAGCAGTCTTCCTGAGCAAGTAAACGTCTCTCGAACACTACCACCTAACCGAGAGCCTATCAACGACATCTCGATCCATGCCTTTGGAGATGCCAGTGGGAGAGGCGTGGTTGCAGCAGTCTACGCCGTGGTGAGCTAACCGTCAGCAGTTAACCAGGGCTTGGTCGCAGAAAGTCAAGATTAGCTAAACAAGGACTCACCATTCCCCGCCTCGAGCTGGTATCTGGTAACATGGCCGCTAACCTCCTAACCAATGTCCGAGATGCATTAGAAGACCTGCCCATAACATTGTTGCATGCCTGGCTCGACAGCAGCGTAGCCTTGCACTGGATACAAGGGGACGGGGAGTATAAGCAATTCGTGAACAATCGAGTTCAGAAAATCCAAGAGCATGACGATATCAAGTGGAGACATGTACCAACGCACGAGAACCCAGCAGATCTGGGCAGCAGAGGAGGGAAAACGAACAAAGACAACCAGCTGTGGTGGAATGGGCCGCAGTGGCTGAATAATCGAGAAAAATGGCCTCCAAACATTGTGACGACTGCAAGTGAAGAATCCAATGCTGAAGTGAAGGCAACAAAGCAATTGTTTGCTTTGTTGGCCATTCCAGCAGAAGACGAACTTGACGACCTCCTAAACAAGACGAGTTATTGGCAGGCCATGCGAGTGTGTGCTTGGATTGCACGGTTTGTGCACAATACCCGAAGTCGAAGGCTAAATACACAAAGAATCAGTGGACCACTCACGAGTGAAGAGATCGAAGCGCGAGAACGATTCTGGGTATTGCGAGTTCAGAAACGTGGTTCTGAAACATTTGAAGAGGATCGCCTGAAGTTAAATCTTCAAACAAACGGAGAAGGAGTTCTGGAATGTCGCGGTAGGGTGCAAGGCTTCTATCCAGTCTACCTCCCGTGCATTTGGGTTCAACTCGGTTGTTTCCGGTTCCTGGCACGCTCTATCGCATGCAAGTTCTAATGGATACAAATGCTGAACTGGGCATTCGAGATGGGATTTTCCAGCTCGCAGTACTGCTCCTCTGGCTCGACCGTCTCTACCCGTGATCAGTTCCTCCACTATTCCGAGGTTCCACTTTCCACTGTTTTTCTCCTCCCCCTTTATGATCACCATGTCACCAATTCCCGGTCCGTCTGCAGGCTTGCTTTCTGTCATGCTCGCATGTCGTTCGCGGAGAGCACGCACATACTCCTTCGTCCAACGATTCCACATCGCGTCCTTTATTTATTTATTTATTTATTTATTTAATGTTATTTATACACGGTAGGCTTATCAGCTATATTATAATAAAATATTTAAAATTAAAAAGCTGTTTTTCAAAGGGCCGTGTATCTAATTAACTAATAGTTACTAACTAATTAACTTCACCAACTAACTAACTAACTAACTAACTATATTACTTACAATTCAATAGGTTAAAATAATAAAACCATGCAACAATACAAATATAGAACTCTTGCTAAAAAAAAACTAACTATATACAAGTTAAGATAATTTTAATGAAAATTAATTTAATTTACTGAATTCCAGATCATGGCACCTCGATAACTAAAACTTTTTTTCATAGCATTAGTATTCGGTTTGGGTAAGGACAGCTTCTTATTATTACTTCTCAAATCATAACAGTCCCGGTTTACCAACTCAAATAAATTACTTAAATTTGATTTTCCACTGACGCATTTATCAACTAGGGACAATAATTGCTCATCCCTGCGACACTGCAATGTTTTCCATCCTAATTTGGACAAAGTAACAGTGGCTGATGAGTAATAGCTGTCACCAGTAATAATGCGAGCTGCTCTATTCTGTAACTTTTGTAATTTATCTTTTAATTCACCTGAGCAGTTGTCCCAAACAAGGGAACAGTAATCAAAGTGAGGTAGGACTAGAGCTTGATATAATTTCTTTATACTATCCTTACTGACTACATCTTTAGCTCTTCGTAGGTTACATTTCTTTAAGTATTTTGCTCGTTTTCTCAAATCGGCATCGTCGTGCAGGGGGTTCTGCGGCTGGAGTAGGTGACTAGGTCGAATGAAAAGAAGAGAATTGGGAGTTATGATCGGATGCTGCGCGTCGTCTTCAACGTAACCAAGGGGTCTGTCGTTGATTGTAACTTCCACACTGATAAGGACCTCCCGCAACTCCTTTCAGGTCAAATAGTCGTTGCCGATTACTTTATAGAGAGCTGATTTCATTATGCCAATCATTCTTTCAAACTGGCCGCCCCACCAGGGCGTGCGACTCAGGTTGAATTGCCACTTTATATTGTGCTTTGCTAAGTAATCCTGCAGTTGCTCGTCTTTCATCACTGCTTTCACCCAGTTTGCTGCACCGATGAATGTACTACCGTTATCAGAATAGATACGTTCAGGGTGACCACGACGGGCGATGAATTGTTCCAAGCTATCAAGACACTCGGTTGTCTCCAGTCTTGGTAATAGGTCAAGGTAGATCCCTCTGGTGAAACTGCAGGCATAGAGTAAGATGTACGCCTTGCCTTCCCTTTGTTTAGACACACGGTACCGTATCGGGCCGGCGTAGTCGATGCCAATTACTTGAAAGGCGGTTGATCCTTCGGTGCGGGTTGTTGGTAGGATTCCAGGTGGTGGTGATCTGTAGGCTATGGCTTGGAATCTCTTGCATCCAGCACACCGCTTGATAACTCGCTTCGTCAGTCTTCTCAGCCGAGGTATGCAACGGCTCTCTCTCACTTTAGCCATGGTAAGGCCCATTCCTCCATGCAGTGTCGTCTTGTGCGCGTGTTGAGGAATATCGACCTAAACGAGACGCAGCCATAGCAGCAGCGATTCGAATACGAGAAAATGAAAATTACGAACAGGATGAATAAACTTGACATTGCATATATATTGAAACATTTACATTTGAACCTTTTATTGTTACTGTTCTTGTTAGTATACAATTTAGGTGTTTGTCTACTCTATAGACAAATAGGGGAGTGTGTTAGAATTTGTGCATGTGTATGTTTTAATAATTGATAAATCTCGTGACAAGTAGGTAGTGTTGAGTGACATGTGAGTATAACAATAACATAAGGTGTGTGAGAAATAATATCATAAGATAGAACTGTATGTGAGACCGTGAGAGATCAACGTTGATCTAACATTAAAGACTTTGAACGAGAATTTAGTTGAAGAATCTCTTATTTTCAACAGTACTTCCAGTCAGTGGAATTTCCCGGGCAAAATTTACCACGCGCAGCGGAATTACCTGTTTTGTGAGCTCTCGTGCTGAACTGATTCAATTAAGAGTTCAAAAGACAGGCAATTCTGCTAAATTCCACTGACTGGAAATCAGCTGTTTTTAAGCTTAAGCTGGATTTCGATTAAGCGAATACAGTCATGCAAGCGACTTTCTCCTTTTGTTTTATGAGCCCTTGTGTACAACCAAGTAGAAACCCATTCATACAATAGGTTTCATTTATACAGTAGAAACCCATTTATGCAATGGAAAGGTCATTCACAAGACTATATTCACTTAATCGAAATCCAGCTTTAAGGCAGATTGAGTCTCCAGTCAGTGGGATTATCCACTCCGAGCGGAATTTCCTTTGTCTTTTAGCTCTTGTGTGGAACTAATTTAATTGAGAGCTCAAAAGACAAAGAAAATTCCGATCCGCGCGGAAAATCCTGGAAATCAAGAATCATGATTTTTCAAGTAGTAAACTATGAAATTCGACAAAAGAAATACTAATGTTTTGTGAGAAGCAATTTGAACTTGACAAAGAAAAAGCAAGTAATGCTGTTCTAACTAGTTTTTAAGATGAAAAATAAAACACATTCAGTTGTTAAAACAAATATTATGTGTTGTTTTAATATCATTGTTTCACTGTCCATTGCAACCAACTGAAGGTAAATATATCGTAGTTATGAGTACTACCATAATATGATAATACCATGATTGACTCGGTTTCTTTTGTTCTCACCGGGTGATTTAATCACTAATTTCCCCCTAGTGCCGGGCAAATTTATAATTTGCCTGCTTTACTGGGCAAATTTCTAATTTTGCCCTCATTAAAATACATGAGCCCATATCACTTCACTCAACATATGTCACCAATTAACAGTCAGGGGGGGAGCATCGAACAAGAAGGCTTCGATTAAACCATCTACCTCATTTATACCCACTTATATCCATGCATTCACAATGTTTTCATATCCAAAAGCATTTCAAACAATACAAAATTAATTACCTCGGCGATCATGGTATTGCAAACTAATACCATGACATGAGAGAAATTAGTGATTAAATGCCCCGCAAGTCTCGGGAGGTTTGTGAAAGTCCCTCGGGCTTCGTCCTTGTGACTTTCACAAACCTCCCTCGGCTTGCAGGGCATTTAATCACTAATTTCCCTCATGTCTTGGTATTACTTATAATAACTAGTATAACTAAGATAACTAGTATAACTAAGATAATTAGTATTATTATATGGCTTTCACATATCGTTAATTCTGATTGGTTAATCTTTTTCCGTATACGGACCGCTGTCCCGGATGTTGTTGCTGGGGAGATTTCAAGGTTGTTTATCAGTTTGTCTCGCCTTGGTCGATGGCTAGCAGCCTTTTTTAAAACGTTAGATGCCTTCGGAAAACGTGCTAGCACATAAAATTTGCTAAGTAAAACGATTGTGAATATAAAGAATGCTGCAGGATACAGAAATTAAGGTTATCAGTACTTGGTTCGTATTCACTTCGGTTGTTGAAGAACTTGCAAAGCCTAAGGACCAGACTGCAGAGTTGGGCACTTTTCGACGAGATCTCGGGTGCGGAAAGCCTGGGTGAAATAGGTGCGGTGCGCAAAATGACTTGCAGGTGCGGGCAATTTGTAGCGAGGAGCGCACATGGTCACGGAAATTCGGAAAATATTTAAATTTGTGTAAAACTTCGTATTTAAAATGGGTTTAAAATGCTAAATAAAATATCCTTCTTCAAAAATTTATCGACTGACGAGTGGCAATTCTCTTAAAATTCTCTTATTTGCGATATGGCTGCAACCCCACGGTCGGTCAGGTTAAATTGCGTGGGCCTGGGAATAGTAAACGTTTTTTGGTCAGCGGCCATTACGATTTACGGCGGGAAACGAACATTGGATTTCTTTTGATTTTTCGATTATCTTTTGGATGAATTCGAGGATGAAGTGATGAACTCAGGTGTGTAATTTTTTTTGTATATGAAACATTAGACTCAGTTGTTCTTGTGTAATGTGTACTCGACTACTCGAGCATATGATTTTTAGGGATTTTATACTCAAAGTTCTATGTTTTACATATGTAAATAAATGACTTATATTAAATATAAGTCAAAATATCATTAAAACTAAACAGGAACTTTGCTTTATTTACATATGTAAAACATAGAACTTTGAGTATAAAATCCCTAAAAATATTAGGCCACATAAAAAACAACTTGTTTAGCATCCCTACTCGACCTGAAATATACCACCGGGCACCGACCTCAATACAAAAATACCGAAAATACAAATAGAAGGCCTAGTGCTAGGCTGCATTTTTGTAAGGCTCTCGAGTCTCGACTGGGAAGTGGGAACCACGCAGAGGTGCAAAAATATCCAAGTTTAAGTAAAGTGATTTTGGCAAAGTTTTGGACTTTGGCACTTTGCTGAAATTTAATATTTTTATTAGTTGGTGATGTGGCCCATGTGTGTTGGGTATGTGATGGAGAAGTCGGCGATGCCCATCAATGTGCTGGCTGCGAAAAGAATGTCCACATATTTTGCGGTAAACCCGTGGAGGGGGAAGAAGAAGGCTATGGGCAGAAAATTATTTGTTCATTTTGTTTGAACCTGACAGAAGTGACAGAACCACTGGTAAGTTACTAAGTTGCCTGTAAGATTATCAAGTTATTTATAATGCAGAAATATTGATATGAATAATAATATAGAATTTCCAAAAATTTATGTTTAGGTGACACAAGCGACAAATCATTGCCATCAACATCAACTGCTGCTACAGATCGGGCAGACGGCCCAGATCCATGGGCAGCTTTAAAAGAAAATCGACTGGTGCTAGCGTCAAGCCACTATCGAAAAAGTCGTGTAAAGAAGCTAAAGAATCACCAAATCCACATATTTGTTTAGTCTGTGGAAGTGAACTGTCCAGAGGACGAGACTTCAACAAAAGACGCCACTGGATTCAAAAGCATCCAGATCAACCTGCTGAACAGTACTTATCCAACATCGTAGCAAAGGACCATGAACTTGCCCAAAAATTCCTTCAAAGATCAAAGAAAACTACCTAGCCTGCAAAACCACAAAAATCCTTGGAAGTTCCAAGTGGCAAAGTAACACCTGGTCCAGCAGCCGAACGCCCACCTCCTCATCCTGCGGTTCAAAGTTCTTTGTCTGGTTTTGTTACTAGTGAAAGCAATTTGCAGACAGAGAGCAGAATCCAAAATATGCAAAATGATTTAAGCAGGGTAATATTAATGTTAGAATCCTTGACTGTTCCTGAAACTAAAAAATCGCCAGCTGATGTGATTGTAAATAAAGATATTGCAGGAGTGCTATCTTCTACAAGACTTTTGGATGTTAAACATCCAGACATTATCGTGGACATCTTGGAAGATGGTTCTCAAATCACTTGCTATATCACTTGCTTGCCAGCAGTTTCATCTATCTCAACCAAAAAATAATGTGTAAGTGTACTGTAGTACGTCTGTCGGTCTGTGTTATATTAACTGTTTTACCTTGAGATAGGAACATGTATTTATGTATTTCTATATATATTTGCCTACGACAACCTTTTATCTATGAATATAGGGTGTCATCAAACAATTCCTGGGGAGGAGGACTTGTGTACGCCAAGGAGAAAACAGAGGCTATCATGGTTGGAGGTAACCAAACCTGGTACAGCTTCAAAAAATCGATGATTGAACATCTTGAGTGACGCTCTCTTCGAAGTGGTGGTCAAGAGCATTACAAAGGAAAGAAGTTTGCACTTAAAGAGATGAAGATGCAGAAGAAGATAACAGGAATCAACACCACTCTCGTAAGTGCTGCAATCCACACATGTAAAATCAAAGCTGCAGGGATGGCATACGAAAGGATGGTTGGGTTCCTCTCATACGCTGGTGTTGATGTTGGAAATCTTGGGCATGGTCGGTAAGTCTAAAATGCCTCTCTTTTGGTCACTTCTTCCAAATCTTAGTTATTTTAAATAATTATATATTTTAATAATGATATTTTTTCTGTCATTAAAGCAACCAATTCCCTGAAACAATCCATGCTGCATACCGTTACGCAATGATTCAAACAAAGAAGTTCCTAAGAAAGCCTTTGGAATGTACTGGCCTTCCACCTCACATTTCCCTTGCCGTCGATAAGTCCACTCCTCACAGAGAAACAAACCATGCTGTCCTCCTTCTCCTAGTGGAAGGAAAACGCATTGCGATGCCATTGGATGCTCCAGCTGTATACACAGTTGAGAAGGAAACAAAGCAGATTCAGGGTGGCTCCGGTCAAGATCTCGCCAAACAAATCTCTTCCGTTTTGAAAAATAAGTTAGACTTTCAAGCGGGTGAAATGCATTTTATAAGAGGTTGTTGTATGTACTTCTCATGTACATTCAAATGTATGATTTTTATTTTTACCATCACACAATATATAAATTTTTTTCTTCAGCTGTTCATGCGGATGGTCAATATCAGTGCAGTACATTTCAAGAATCTCTGTTTCAAGAGCTGGGAAACAGCACGACGTCTGACGATTTTTTCCTCACCCCTTGGGATGTTTCACATTGGATGGACTTGGCAATGGCCGATCTGCGAGAAGATGGAACTCCCGTTTCGTCTTTGATTAAACAGTTAATCAAAAGAGCAAATAGGTTAATAACATGTACAGTATCTATTAATAAATAAGGAAGATGTGGCCACAGCCCAATCGCTTTAGAATTCTATAAAATATTCTAATTTCCATGCATCAAATATAATTATAGATTCCACACAATGTTTGGCAGTGGTCGTGGACACGAAGAATACAAAGGTTTGACAGACGCATTGAACCTAAAAGCATTGGAGACCGTAACTTTCTCAACGACTAGATTCTTTAGCTCATCGTTTGACCAGTGGAAGAAAATCTACGTAAGCTACCAAGGGCTAATAGAAACTTACAGCAGATGTAGAGAAGATGATGAGGATGATGAAGACGAAACAAAGTATCAGGTAAGAACAAAAAATGATGTATAATTTTTGCTTCAAAAGCGGGTTTCCATGTTACCATGAAATTTAACTAACTTAAAGTTTTGTTACTTCAAGGTTCGTGGAGAGGATTTTGCTGTAGACCTTTGTGAAATGCTGGATATCCTGCAGCCTGCAGTGTCGCTGATGATCCGAGCCCAGACCGTAAACTTGCCACCATGGAAGATTAGCATGGCACTCACGAGTAATTGCACTTTTAAAAACGTCGCAAGAGGAATTGACAAAAGTAAAGAATGGCTCTCAACCATCCAAAACCATTCTTCCAAAGCTTTCTAAGCATTGGCAAGAGATCAATGCTGGTAGACTCAGTGATGACGAAGATGAACACGAGCCAGGAACCTTTCAGGTATTTTGTCATTACGGACCGAGTTTATCACAAATATTTTCAGTACAATAACATTGATATTATTAGACATAACATGCGATAACATTTATGTTATTAGACGGTTCAACTTTACGTCGGTTGGCTAGTGACAGATACAAGCAGCGAAATTGATCATGGAAAGAAGTCAACGACCTACACTTGGGCAGCAAGAAACCTACAAGATTGCCTTGGCGATTTGATCCATTTTTGTTCTAGTCTCCGTCTCTCAATTTCCACTCGATTTCATCGTGCAGTTCCCAACGTTACGAGCCAGTTCTACAGTATGTTTGATTTTGAAAAAGCCCTCACCCATCTCTGCAATTTTACGGTCCAGAATGGGAAGCTGATCATAACCAGAGAACAAAAGATCGAATGGGAAACAGATGGAGTGGAAGAATTCAATGCATTTTTCAAGGTGTTGTGCAATATTCCCCATGTTCGCGCTCTCGCCGACAGTGATAGCACGTTGATGCTCTTGCCGCACAATAGTGCTGTCGTGTTCAAGAGATTTAAAGACACACTGAAGAAGATGATTTGGTTTGGCTTGGGAAATCGCTTTTATATATTCGTTGATCTGAAAGGCAACTTACTTCCACAGTTCCAGGAGAGCCATCTTGTATCTATCTCAGCTGTTGATAGCGTATCAACAAGTATTTAATCTTGAATTCGCATCAGGGCCTGAAGTTAGGGCAAAACTACAGGAAGAGAATCTAATTGCTTCTTTTTACAACGAGAAGGTCATTTACGAGTCTCTGGGCAAGGAAATGTGCATTTCACTGGATATAGCACTAGCTGCTAGTGGCTGCGAAGCCATTGTTGAGGGATTTTACAGCCTTCTAAGTGCCCACAAGAAAAGTGGTGGTCAAGGAAACGATGTTCTCGTTCAGCGTGCGATTGTTGACTGGAGCATTCCCAATCCAGTTATTTGCCCTAAAACAATGACGGAGATAGTAAATCTCTACACTCATGGCAACAAGAAGCTGGGAATTGCAAGACATCGCCTGCCACAGTATTTTGATGAGCGTGGACGAGCCTCAAGATGGCATGTTAGTAGTATAGCAACTAGGGCTGCGAGCTCAATCGACCTCAACTGTGAATATAAACACCAAAACATCACCAAATTTGGCCAAGTCACGACTCGACAAATTTGGCGATGTTTTGGTGTTTATATTCACGATTGACGTCGAATAAGCTCGCAGCCCTAGTTGCTATACTACTACAACGATCGTTAGTCAATCTATACACCCTTCGCACGTTTTCTACTAAATTGATGTCAAACACACGCGAGACTAGCGAAACAATACCAAATTTATACTAAATAGCGACTCTCGCTAAATTTAACACCATTTCAGCCATATTTAAAAAAAATAGAGAGCGTCGTTTCAAAATTCTCACAAATCACATTTAGGAAAAAATAGAAAGTGTCATTTCAACATTTTCGCGTGTTAAAAAATAAAATGTGGTACGAGCTCACTCCCACATATTAAAAAATAGAGAGTGTCATTTCAACATTTTCACAAATTTGTCGAATCATATTTAAAGGAATAGTCGTTCCAACATTTTCGCAAATTTACCAAATCACATTTAAAAATAATCGTTCCAACATTTTCACAAATTTGTCAAATCACATTTAAAAAATAGTCGTTTCAACATTTTCACAAATTTGTCAAATCACATTTAAAAAAAAATAGTCGTTTAAACATTTTTACAAATTTATGTATCGTAAAAGTGTCTCACGCGTGATAAAATTGCCACCTGTTATGCAAATTAGGTTATTACCACCTGTTAATAATTGATTAGTCCGTTTGTTCACTATTTTCAGCGTTTGTTGCCTCTTTTCTAAAATGGTGGTCGTACACATATTTCGACGTTGTGATTCCTCCCGACAACAAGCCCAAGAAAGGCACGTACGGCGTCACAATCGCGACGATGCTCTCGACGTCTTTCTTTAATAGCGGGTCTTTTTGCAGCTCGTCATTTAGTTCGTCGGGATTTTCAATAGCGTTCAACCCGTCCAGTAAGCTGGCGAATTTGCTGATTAGCAAGTCGGTGAGAAAAGCGTTTGCGATCTCCATTCTCTTCAACTCGTGTTGGCGCCATATCTTATCAATAACTTTTGCGGACGCTTTTTTAATGTACGCTTCGGACTGACTTACCACACCGTCACCGGACAGTCTAATAAGCTCGGATCTCCTAACGTCAACGTTGTCTTCCACAGTCGAAGTGTCAGCGGTCTCCTCAACTAGTTCCTCAATCGTGGGATTTTCTTCACTTTTGCGTTTCACCATCACGCTATTACTTATACCCATATTTTATTGCGGAATAACAACTTCGTGACTGTATGGATAGCGCAGTGAGATTTCGAGTCTAGCGTACTTGTTATTTTTTAGTGCGGTCACAATCGCCAACGATTTTTCTCTGCTAATGTTTCCAAGGTAATCGTCGATAACGACCTTCATATCACTCCTACTTGGGCAGTAAAAGCAAACGAGCTTACTAATATTTTCTCTGTACGGTTTTGCGATCGACGTCAGTTGTTGTGTGATGACAATAACGCTCAACGTAAAATGTCGCGCACTAAAAGCTAAGTTGACCAACTGACTAGTCCTATTCTTAACATCTTGAGAGCTCGCACAGTCGTCCAACACAATCAGAGTGTTAGTGCCTTTAAAAACGTTCGTCACACACTTGAGAACAGCGTCAACACTATCCTGCGCGCAGTCTATCGCTAACACGTCGGGGTCGCGTATGTATTTCCAATCTTGATACGCTTTGTTCCACTCGAAAGTAGGACAAATCAACACAATGTAGTCAAATTTACTAAAGTACTCAGATTCCAATGTTTCTAGTAAATAATGCGTCTTACCACAAGCTGTCATACCAACAATTAACATATTAAACGGAGTCTCCATTAACTCACATTTGATTTAATACTGGATTGACTGCAACCCATTGTTCATGAAGTTGACCAACCCATTACTTATCACAAACACCCTGCACATGACATTTACAGTCGTCGCTTTCTTTGTGATTTCAAGAAGCACGCCAGATTGTGTGTTTACAATGTTCTTGCCAGTGGCGACATTGCGATTATCTTGAACACTCCTCAAGTCAATGACCAACGCGAAGCCATCTTTATAGAACTTCTGTATGGTCATGAACTGAGCGTGTTCTTCACCCAAACCAAACAGTCGTTTCGCTTCTGCGTAGAACTTCGACTTTGGGATGCCTTGTGAGTGCACACTATTTGGCACACCTTCGATTGTGACTCTAATATTCTCGATATTTGGGTAAAGAAACTCCTCACTGTCTGTTCGCACCTTATTTGTGAATAGCAACACAATCGCCTTCATGCTTTTTCTTGGAAGATTAATGTTTTCATTCACAATGGTCGTACCTTTGTCCCATTCGGTGGTTTTCATCAACGTAACGTGCTCATACGACAAACTACGACCACTTGCGTAACCCGACGCTATTTCATCAGCAAGCTCCTGGTTGTCAATCGTCTCATACTCAAGCTCGAGGTTCTCCAGAGTGTATCCGCCCACAGCGCTACCGGATTGCGCCACCATGATGTCTGTGGCCTTCGGAAGTGTGATCACATACTGCAAGTTGTTGTTCATGCTAAAAGGAGCGTACAACCCATGGTCATTCATGATCTTGCCAAGCTTAATCCGCTGTTTCGTTCCAATCACACCAAACATCAACGCGTCACTAACTTTAGCGGCGTTCCCACTCGTCGCACCACTGTCATCCTTAGAAACTAGCTTTCTCAAGTTCTCGCCACCAATACCATAATCAATCATTTGGTCTCGCGCAGTAGCGCTTTCCCAAAGGTCGCGATAGACACCAGTGTAATTTTCCCCATTGTTGTCGTACACAGTCTCCCCAGCTAGTCTCACAACAAGTTTCTCAACCAACAACTTGCTCACATTGTTCAAGAACCAGCTTTTGGCGTTTGCATTCTTAAAGTCGAACACTAGACCCAACGATCCAGGCACCAAACAGCTACTAACCTTAAGCTTCGGTATATCAATGTAAAGTTCCTCGCCAGGACTGACCTTATTAGGGTTCAACGTGATCACATGCTGCGTTCTCACCCCTTTTATGACACCCATGGTCGCTCGTCTAAAACCGGGGCTCAACTCTGCCGACGTGACGTTCATATACCTTTACATATGTTTTATCGCTACCGTTTTAGCTTGTAATAATCATACACAAACCACGCAAGTACCACCGCGAGTACCCACAGATTCTGAGCCAACCAAGCGAGATAGTCCATCACCTGAAAGCAAATTTTTTAGGTTTACTGCTCACTTGCGGGGACGAAGTAAAACCTTCATAGGAGTTAAGTACGCTTATTCATCAACACAAAAACATATGATGGACATGTTATAGTTATAGCCTTCAAATATTTTTTTCATTATATAATGTTACACTTCAATTTCATATGGCCGCCATTTTGTTTTTTTATTTATTTTACAAATCTCATGAAATACTTCAAAAACCTGCGGATTTTATTTTAAAATATATAAGAAGTCTGCCAAAAGACATTGAGTCTCCGAGAACGGTAGATGTGAAAGTGATAAAGCAAGTCATGTCTGATGAAGGTGATAAATTGGGAGTTGAAATTCCAGAGTCTAGTTACAAGAATCTTTCACGCAAACTTTCTACCAGATTCAAAGATGAAATACAGTTTGCATAACCATCAAGCAACAAGGTACTGGCTTATCCTCACACTCTGAAGATAGAAGATGTCATTTGCGAAAACTATAAAATTCAGCGCGAACTAGATTCCATGCATAGTCTTCATAATGATGAAGAAAAGGCTGTTATTAAAGTTGCTAAAGTATTACATCAGAAAGTAACGAAGCTGTCGCCTCAGATGTCATGGCCACCTAAAAGTGACGATCTCCTTCCAAATAAGATTTCTAGGTATATTCCTCGTCTTTTAGACGTGTTTTATCAAGTGCTACTCTCTGGTGAAAATGTGGATGGTGATCGCAGTGGAAGTCAAAGAGTGTTGCGACTGAAAAACTCGCTTTGTCAAGACATTGTGTACTGTGCGTCCAATGGCAAAATTAAAACTCCCAAGAGTGTTCTTTTCCCCGCTGTTGTTAAGTCACTGTGCAATAACACCGAAGTCATAAAATGTATTAATCAGTATGGTCATGGAATCGGGTATAATCTGATAGAAGAGGTTGAAACAGAATATGCTTTGCAGATAATAAATCAGCAAACGGAGAAGAGGGTTATTATTCCAGATGAAGTTTTGAAAGAGGGCAACAACTCCTGCATTTCGCTTATGATAGCTGATAATATTGATAATTTAGAAAGCACTCTAACTGGTGCTGGAACCTCTCACAGAGTGAACTCAATCCTGGTGACGAAGAGAAAAGCCGCTGAGCTTGGAATTGATGATACAGAAGAAGGTGAATTGCCAGTGAAGAGAAAATGTCATAGAACCTTGCCTGAAGATGTAATATCAAGAGAGATACCCGAATACTATGGAGGAAAACGTGTGGGTCCAGGCGAGCTTCAGCATGTCAAGGATCTGCATACTAGTACCAATTACGCTGAAAGGAGTGACATACAGCGCAAGAAATACCTTATCTGGTTAGAAGTAAGAAAGATAAAGACACATCCAGCACTTTTGGTTCCTGGATGGACTGGCTTCAACATTATTGTGAGAGACGAAGTGGTTGTGGTCGAGAGCCTAATTTCCTATTTGGCATGGATACGATTGATTCACCGGCTACAGACATAAAAACAGCATTTGAAGTTTTGTGTAGGGGTTGTGAAATAAGGGACAGGTTGCAACTAAAAGCTGTTGCATGTGTTTTTGATCAGGCGTTTTACGCCAAAGCGATGGAGGTGTCGATTGGAAGCGCAGGGATTTATTCAAGAACTTGATAATTATGTTAGGTGGGTTCCATTTGTTGATGATGTTGTTTGGTGTGATGGGATTACGGTTTGGTGATGCTGGTTTACGGGAACTTGCTGTTCAAAGAGGTTCGATCGACAGTGTTCTTAATGGCAAAAATTACAACAGGGCCATCCGTATGCACAAGATTTGTTACGAAGCATTCATGAAGTTGTTAATAGAAACATTTGAAACATCTGTGCAAGATGAATGCGTAGCCACTATGGAGAGGCACACAAATGCAATGGAAGATTTGAAGTTAAATTTGAATCAAGAGTATTATGAAGCTGCGCTCATGAGTGACGAGTTCAAAGATTGGTATGCACTTTTCAACAATTTCTTTGTCGAAATGAAGGATAACGGCTGTGATCTAGTTAAGTTTTGGATTTCTTACCTAGAACTGTGCGAAATTGTATTTAATCTGGTTTATGCAACTCGTACTGGAGACTGGGAGCTTTACCTTTCATGTATCGAAGAAGTTATTCCTTGGTCATTTGCCTACGATCGTCAGAACTATATGCTAGGTACATGATTCCCTTCCTTAACGATATGCGCAGCTTACCGTCTTCTATGCCTGAGGTCTACCATGCTTTCATTGACGGACAGTTTTCTGTTCAGATTAGTAGCTCAAATCCATTTGGAGCAAATGAAGCAGACAAGACTATAGAGAACACGATCAACAGAGACTGCAAGACAGGTGGAGGGTGTATAGGATTTAGCACCAACTTTTCAGCAACACAGAGATGGGTCTTGAATGCATCGCGTAGAGGAAACTTTAGAAAACTACTGAGAGAACACCTTTCAATAAAACCACAAGGCTATGTTCACAAGGAATTGGCGCCTGCTCGAATAAAGAAAGATATTGAAGCGGTAGAATCAGCGACTGATGTTCTACAGAGTGTATTTACGAATCCTTGGATTGGGACTGACTTGATAAGCTTAGCGAGTGGCATTCAAGCAACAACGACTGTTCGTAATGATCTTCTTAGTGCAAATCAAGTGGGCTCGAATGCTTGTAAAGACTTCATCAGCAACCGTTGTTCCGCCAAGCCCAGCCTTGATTTTTTTGATCCTCTGAAGAAATCAAAGCTTCATACATTCAGAAATATGAAGAAAGTTGTCAAGATTAGTACTAAGAGTGCTATGCTGCCTCTCAAAATGGATAGAAATCTCTTTGCAAGAATGGCTCTTTTGGGACAGTTCAGAAAGATTGACTTGAAGATTGTATACACCTTTCCACTTGGTCCTCTTCCTTGGTCATTGGCAACAGCTTATGGTTTGCCTAGAAAGACTGATAAATCACAGCTCTTACATCAGTTAGAAAAGGGTGTTCCTATCGCAGAGAATTATCCACAAAGTTTAAGCAGTATTTATGATGGAATGGCTCTTCTACAGAAATTCAAGCCACCTACTGGTGCAACTTTCAAGGTTTTAGCCGATCGAGTTTTGGATGCTGTTACCAATACGCCAAGCAATCAAGTGGATGTGGTGTTTGATGTTTACAACGATATATCAATAAAAAATGCTGAAAGGTTAAAGCGGAGCACTCTGTCTGATGGTACAACGTACAAAAATCTACAGCCAGGCTTTCAGATCAAATCCTGGAAAAAGTTCATGTCAGTCTCTTCTAACAAAGTAGAAATTGTCAGATTTCTAGTGTCACAATGGAAGAAAGATGAGTATCTTGCTAAGTTAGCAGGTAAGTCCTTGTATGTAACTCTTGAGGACCAGTGCTGGAAGTTGACATCAACCACCACAGAACAAGTTCCAGAGTTAACTTGCAACCATGAAGAAGCAGACACAAGGATTATTCTTCATGCCAAGCATTGCCAATGACCTTTCATCGTACATGCTGATGACACAGATGTCATGGTTCTTCTTAGCCACAGCCACGCCCTAAGCAACAGAGGATACATGAAGATGGGCAGAGGATCCAAAACGCGGATTCTGCAGCTGCACTTGATGTTACAGAAACTTCTTAAAGAGCTTGGCCCTGGGATTCACGAACAAGACTATCTGCGATCTCTCATTGGCATACACGCTTTCACTGGATGTGACTCCGTTTCTTCGTTTGCAGGCAAAGGCAAGAAGAAAGCGCTGAAGTTGTTGTCTAACAGTCGGAAATATGTTGATGCGTTTAAGGATCTTGGCGTTTCGTGGAATGTTTCTGACAATCTAATTGATGAAATGGAAGATCAAGAGTTTGTTTGTGATCTTTATGGAAAGAAAGGCCAGAGTGTGGATTTGTTGCATTATGAGCTTAGTTGTGCTAAGGGTGGAAAGGTAGAGCCAGAGAAATTGCCTCCCTGTCTATCTTCACTGAAGTTACATATTCTGCGTGCAAACTACCAGGCAGCTATTTGGAGACGATCAACCTTTGCGCAACCTGATATCCCTTCACCTCATGGGCACGGATGGGAGGTTAACGAAGATATACAAATAACATGGTTGAGTTGCAAACCGGCTCCAGAAGAAGTACTTGAGATGTTGTCTTGTATTTGCAAGAAATCATGTACCATTGACTCGTGTTGTTGCTTGAAGGCAGGACTCAAGTGCACTGATATGTGTGTGCTTAAATGCGACAATATGACTTGCGATGAAGATGAGCATGATAATCATGAGGATAAAGATGATGATGATGATGATGATGATGATGATGACGAAGATGATGATGATGGCTTGTAAACAGAACTGATTCGTATAGTTGAAATAGTTTGCATGTGTAAATAACAGTTTTCAGTGTTTTTTCAACTTTTATTTCGAAGTTTGTATAAATTTTCAAAAGTGTTACATTAAAAGTATTAAATAAACACTACATTATCTTTAAGAATACATAAAAGATCAACGAACTGATTATCTGATCAACAAGCGGTGAAAAATCTGTTTTTCAGTAAGGAGAATTTACCTTTTCATCAGCGATTAAAGACTGTATTAAATAATTGCCGATTTTAAAGGGAAAGCTATATATTATTTTTGTCCATCATGGGTTTTTCAGTTAATGGGTCTCTAGTAAACATTTTAAAGTAGTTTTACGTGATCCCCAGGAGTGAGCAGTAACTTCCACTCAGGTGACGGACTAAGACCCTTCGCACCCAACGTCAACGCGTTGTAAACTAAATTAGCCAACCCAACAGCCCATGGACCCATCTTCGTTATCGCATTCTTAACAGCCTGTGCGAACGACCTCGTAGCAATAGCGCCTTTCATAACAGCGGACCTCCCAGCGATAATAATTGTTGTTATAATCCCAGCTACTGAAATCGCCACAGCGCTCAACCCGACTACATTTTCTTTAGCCCATTCCTTGAATTTCTGAAACTTGTCAATGTCGACTTCCTGCTGCTCTCTAACCTCTTCTATTTGTCGCTGTTCAATAGTTCTGTCTCTGGCTTGCTTGAGTCCTGACTCTCTCTCAACCAAACCAACGTGCTCTCGCTCTTCGTCGGGCGTGAGACCAGTTTGGTTAGTTTTTTTATCAAGCTTTGCCAATCTCCCACTCGTCTCATCTATCGTCTCTTGAAAGTGGTCTACCTGCGCTTGCAACGCACCATCGTCACCCGTTCTTGACTCAGGCACCACACTATCGCTTGGATTAACCACACCACTCAGATCACGGTTCTCGTCTGGTGATAGCCCAGGTATGTCGTCGTGATCCACTCTTGTTTCAATTACTGGGAAGTCATCTGGGGCTACTTCTGTTGTGACAGCTGTTGTTTCTACGCTATTGGGGATTTGTTTAACTAACTCTCTGAACTGATCAATAGCCCTTTTACTATTGCTATTTTTGCTGTAGATCAAAATGTCTCCTTTAGGTTTTAGAATTAGCCTGGGCCCCCCATACTTACCATGTGTGCCTATTGGTTTGAAAAGAATAGCCCCCGAGTCCGTGACCCGCGACCTGTTAACTATCTCCCTTGACGCGACGTCGTGGCCAAGCGCTTTTTCACTCAACTCACCTATTTTCTTATTTATTAGCTTGACTCTTTTTACTTCGTTTTTTATTACCTCTTTGTTGTGCGCTTTTAGTTCACCAAGTCTTCTCTCGATTTCTTTCTCCTCTTCAAAAGCTATACTAAAACTCTCGTCATTGACATCACCATATGACTCCTGCTTGACAAACTCCACTGCAGGGACTTCTGTGTTGGTCCCCCTTATTGTCACCGTTTTACCATCGTCAGCGTCGATAAACGACGTTTCTTTTCGCCCACCTTGCCTCGCGTCTAGCTCACTCAGTATCTTTTTCGCTTGGTCTTGATAGTCGTTGTAATTAACACGAACGTCTTCCGGCACGTTGTCTTCAGTGTACTTACCGTACATGCCTTCAATAACGTCTTCAACATCGGCGAGCGTCTTTTCTAATTGCTCATTACTCATGTCTTCGTACTTATTGAGGGTTTCCATCTCGATCTCGTCAAAAACTTCCCCACCTTCAGCCATATTACATTAGCTCACATTTTGAACATCGCTCTCTGACTCCCACGAATCACATTTGCTTTTAGTTTAGATAATTGTACGCAAGCCACGCGAATGTCACCGCAAACACCCACAGATTTTGAGCTAACCAAGCGAGGCCCTTTGCGCCTGTCACCAGCGCGTCATAAACTAAGTTAGCCAACCCAACAGCCCATGGACCCATCTTCGTTATCGCGTTCTTAGCAGCCTGTGCAAATGACCTCGTGGCCATAGCGCCTTTCATAACGTTAGTCCTCCCAGCGATAATAATAGTTGTTATAATTGCAGCTACTGAAATCGCTAAAGCACTCACCCCAACCATATTTTCTCTAGCCCATTTCTTAAACTTCTGAAACCTGTCAATGTCGATCTCTTGTCGCTCTCTAACCTCTTCTATTCCCCGCTGTTCGATAAGTATGTCTTTAGCTTGTGTAAGTCCAATCACTCTTTCAGCTAGATCGACGAACTCTTCGTTCTCTGCAGCCGTGAGGTCTTTTTCTGCGAGCTCCGCTATTCTTTTGTTCACTTCATTTATCAAGTTTTGATAACGGTCCGCTCGTATTTGCAATGCGCCAGTGTCGCCTGTTCTAGACTCACGCAACACATTCTCGCTTGGATTGAGTAGCGCGCTCAACTCACGGTTCTCGACTGGTGTTAGTCCAGGTATGTTGACGTACTCTGCGTGTGTGGTGTCTAACAATGGCACACTCCTCGCGACGTCTTCACGATCTCTCACGTTGTCAATAGTCTGCGTTGCGAGATCACTAAAAACCCTCTCCACATGTTGATACACTCCTCCACCACTCCGCGTTACGAGATCGCTAGTAGTCTCCCCCATGTGTTGGCGAAGTCTTATGTCGTGTTCGCGCTTCAGTCCACCCTCCACTCTAGTTAGTCTAGTTTCCTCATCGGCTGTGACGCCTAGATCGCCCCGAGCTAGCTCAAGATCTTGAGTGGCTCTTTCGAGACTGCGATCTAGTTCATCATTACTCATATCTTTGTGTTCATCAAAGCCCTCCGTCTCGAGGTCGTCGAAGCCACTCTTAGCCATGTTACATTAGCTCACATTTTGAATGTCGCTTTCTGGTATCCACGAATTATGTTTGCTCTCATAACCCAACCATTTGACCAGCGCCATCTTCTTCCCTCTGACTTTCTTTCTTTTCAACACCTTTTCAACTCTGTACACATCGTCGCCATGTTTCTTATTGACCAGCGATAATTCCTGTTCATAAAATTTACCAATAATCTGTTCACCGGTGTGATCCTCAATTTCGTACACATTCGGATCACCACGAATAGCCTTTACCACTTTAAACAGCTCTTCAGTGAAGTTGGCTTCATAGCCCTTTGTGAACACACTCTTGTATTTACTAATTCTCACTGATTGACCAACTCTAAACTTTGGCAATGGGTTGTCTGCAAATTGGTGACCAAACAAAGTGGTCCACACTTCGCCTTCATTTGACTTATCGACATCCTTTGGCTTCATCGTAATGCTGCGATTCACGTTACTATTGTAATTGCTTACAAACTGATCCAAAACGTCAATCCATTTGTACGTTCCATGGGCGTAGAAGTACTTCCACATAATACTCTTGAGGCTTCTATTAAAACGCTCGACAACAGCAGCCTTTTTATCGCTCTTAGTGCTGAAATATTCAACACCATGTTCTTTCAGTAAACTTTTCACACCAACGTTGTAGAACTCGAGTCCATCGTCAAATTGCGCTAACTTAGGTGCGACCCCAAACCGATCTTTAAAATCACTCAACAACTTTCCAACAGCCTTAGTCATGTTCTTAGTGTCTTTTCTATAAACTGCAATGCCAAAAGCGTATCTACTCAATATTTCAATACCTGTCAATATCCAATAATACCCTCCATTCTGTTTTGAGTACTTGCTCATGTCCACTAAGTCCATTTGAAGCTCTTCACCAAGAAACCCAACAAAAGTCGCACGGAATTTATGTCTTCTCACAATAGGTTTGTACCTAGTGTAGGTGTCCTGCGCTGTCAACCATTCTTTCACTGTTTCTCTAGTTACTTTCAATCCGTCTCCCAACGCACTTTGATACAACCTCTCTACACCACTGTACCCTGTCTTAGGATTATAATAAATGTCTCTCAACCCTTGTTCTGTTTCCACGCCAAGCTCCATATAATTCACACAATATACAGTTCCAATAGCACCGCGCCAATTTTGAGACTATCGTTATTTGGTTTGACGCGAAATGACATATTTGAGTAGACACCTTTTTTAATACTCACCTTTGACTCAATGTCTACATGACGTTGCACTGACCCTTTCAAAGACTGTTCAGTGGGTATCGGCAACGTTGTGATCACATCGCTGCGCTTCCCATCAACACCCACGTTGCTCTCAGAGTCAACAATGTCACACGAAACTTCTACATACCTCAAACCTCTATACATGTCAACCTCGTTTGGGCTGACATGCCACGCGTCGCCCTTTGGGATCGACGTACCCTCTGCAAAGCCGAGAAGAGGCCCGGCCCCCAGCAATCGAAACGGGAGACTAGCCTTGATTCTACACTTACCTGAGAATGGGAGTCTTTCTATCTCAAATTTTAGGGTATTTTTCATACGGGACACCAACGCGTTGAAGTCATAGTGTCCTTGAGGTATCGAGAACCGTAAGGAACCACCATTGGACTCGAAGTCGATTGTGTTTGCCAGTACGTTGTCGTAGTCCCAAAACACAGTAGCTGTCTTAACCATAATGTATGGGTTATCACTCACGATCATCATCGCGTTATCAAAGGACACAACTTTTTCTGCGCCTTCAATGAATACCGTCAACTTTCGCATTATGTATAACATATGGTATATTATATGCAGAAAGTGCTACAAGCGTGCGATGGCAAACACACCGAAGGCTACACACCAAGCTCCATATAATTCACACAATATACAGTTCCAATAGTACAGCGCCAATTTTAAGATCGCCATTATTTGGTTTGACGCGAAATGTCATACTTGAGTAAACACCTTTTTTAATACCCACCTTTGACTCAATGTCTACATGACGTTGTACTGACCCTTTCAAAGACTGTCCGGTGGGTATTGGTAACCTCGTGATCACATTACTACGCTTCCCATCAACACCCACGTTGCTCTCAGAGTCAACAATGTCACACGAAATTTCTATGTACTTCAGACCTCTGTACATGTCGACCTCGTTTGGGCTGACATGCCACTGTGAGCCATACGGGATCCACACATACCCCCCGAAACCAAGTAGAAGCCCAACGGTTTCTCCTATGTGAACTTCGCTATTAGCCTTGACCCTACATTTGCCTGTGGGCGCTAGTCTCTCTATCTCGAGATTCACCTTATACTTGCTAAACTTGTGTTTTAGATCTTCAACCAATGTGTCGAAGCTGAAGTGCCCTTCACCCACTTTAACTTCTACATCAGGGGCGTACCAAGGGGCGTCGTTATCATGGAAGCTAGTGATGTCCTCGTTTATTATGTTATGATAGTTCCAAAACACAGTGGCTGTCTTAACCATAATGCACGGGTTATCGTGCGTGATCATCACACTGTTGTCAAAGGACACAACTTTTTCTGCGCCTTCAATGAATACCGTCAACTTTCGCATTATGTATAACACACAGTATATTATATGCAGAAAGCCCTTCATGATTACTATGGAAAGCACTACAAACTCGCGATGGCTAACACATCGAAGGCTGCACACGACGCAAAGGCAGACCTCATCAAAAAGTACCCTCACGCCACTTTAAGCAAATTTGAGTTCTATCCAAATATTTTGCAAGATGGTAAGATCATGAGTGTCGACGTGTATTTCAGAAACAACGACATCCTTAGCACAGACATAACCAGCGCAACCTTCAAAAATGATAAAAGCATGTGGAAGTGGTTACACAATAGTAAGTTCCCAATAATATGGCAAGGTGGTGGAGCTATCCAACCACTGCCAAAAGGTCATAAAAACCATTGGGGACTTTGGGATGGTTATCCAACAGAGAATGTGCTAAATTACCCAGTGAATAACTTTAAAGTTTTCGTTAACCAAAATAGCTACTTCATGTCAAAGCTGCCAGTCTTGCGAGTCACCACGTCAAAGACAAAATCAGAGTGGGATGACAGCGAATCTTACTACCGCGTTGTGTTTGCGACGTATTGCGCGAGTTTCTGTTGTGGAGTGTCACTACAACATTTGTCAGTGTCACAAGAAGTTCACCCTGTGGTCACAAGTGTGATGAGATTTCATTTGTACTTCACCATTAGAAGACTTCTCAGAAGAATGGAGGGTGGTGAGACCATGAAATCAATAAGTAGAGAATTTAACGCTTCCGAATTGTATGGTAAGATTTCCAAGATTCCCAAAAAACATTATTACCAGAATAAAGTCCTGAGCGACGGCACTTTAGGCGAATCCAGAGTCTTCACACTCAACGACGTTCAGAACGATTACAAACGATACGTCGCACGACTCTCAGACGGCTTTACCAACATTGGACTGCAATATCTAAATCAAAGCATAGAGGCCTTTGTGTACTCCACACTTGGTGCGCAAGCGAGAACACGTGTGTCAGTCGTTGGTGGTTCTGCAGGAAGTCTAGAGACCCAACAAGAGTTCCGCAAGTTGTTTTCTGACAGTGTTGTACAGTATGACGTGTCGACATGGATCCTCAACATGAACAAATCAATTAGAGACACCAACGTTGTTCAAAATCTTGCATTGTCACCAAGTACATGGTTGATGCCAAGTAACCTAGTGATTCTCAAGAATAAAATCGCTGGGTACAACAACTTATTAAAGGTTGCCACAGAGTCCATGAGATTTGGAGTGAACACTAACCTGAATGCAACAACACCAACAATTACAGCTAAAAAAGTCCACCAAGAAAATGTGGTGACTCACTTAGTAGTAGCACCAACGACTGTGAAGAAAAAAGCTCACCAAGAAAGTGTGGTGGTACCAACGACTGTGGCTAAAAAAGTTTACCAAGAAAGTGCGGCACCACTTCCTGTGAGAAAAGCACTTCCCTCAAGTGAGTCAGACACCACGACAACGTTGGCGATAATCTTAGGGTTCTCGGCAGTCTCTGGTTATTTAGTAACCAAATACACCTTCAGGTAGTAATGAGTCTAAACTATGGGTATGAGTCTGACGACCCTCACGATAAAATACTAAAGAGAACGAAAAGGCATCTGGACGAAGATCCTAAATTAAGCGCGACCGGTGGAAGGATGTCTGGAATAATAGACATGCAAGGCTCAGCGATAAAAAACGTAGCAGACCCAGTCGATGACTCAGATGCTACCAATAAAAGAACTCTAGAGCAATTGCTATCAAGCTACCTCAAGAGTCAGTCACATAATCTTGTGCTCGACTTCAACGTTAGCACACACGCCTTGAAAAACGTGGAATTTCACACCAATGGTTCAAACAAAGTGAAAGCCATTGGTGAAACAAGTAAATTAGTGCAAAACAACCCGGCTTATGGTCCTATTGTTGGCATCAGCAGTGTGAGTCAAAGTTTTCTATCCCCTGTGTTAACACCAATCCCACTTGAGTCAGGTCTTCATTTTAATTGCCCCAGTATGCAATGGTGTGATCTCTCCATTTTTGTTGTAGTGAGGTTACCAATGAGAACCGCTGGATCAAATTGGGAGACAATTATATCAAACGACGATGGTAGTTGGGATAAGTTCATAGGGTACAAGACTGGTGTGACCAACAAGCTCGCGTATGGTGGTAGCGTCCCAGCGATGGAGAAAGTATGCACTATTCCGAGTGGCGTTGACATAAGTAAAATGCATATGATATCAATACACTGGCAAATGAGCAATTCACATGTCAGGGTCAACAACGTTAAGTCAACCGATTCAGACTTCGTAGCGAACATGAAAAAGATAGGCGCACCCTATGGAACAATTTTTGGAATACATCGACCAAGAATACCACTCGCACCCTATGCGCACCCATCGTTGGTAGAATTCTACGGTGTGAAAATTGTGAGTGGTTACATGACAAACCGAGACATCATAATCATGGGTGGAGAAATGATGAAGGAATATGGTGTAAAGTAAATGGGAGCATGTATTTCAAAAGAACGTGAAATATATAAGATAAATAAGACGACCGATCACATGTTCAAAGCTGGTGGATCATTTGGTCGCGGTGACGTTACTCTCGAGCTCCACGCTGAGATTGGTATGAGGTCTAAAAAGACTTACGGCGAACCTATTATGTTACCAGAGTCAGACACTGTAGGAGTGGTAGGAGACGTGACTTAAGTTATGTAATGGGTTGGCTTAGAAAACTGGTTCGTAACATTAGAAACTTTTTCAGACGACGTAGAAAACTGAAGACTAGTAAAACGTATTTGCTGCATTGGTACACAACAAACCAGATCTATAAAAAACCTGACACCTATGTCGAGTAGTTTTTTCGTGGAGGACTATATAGCGATGACTTCCGCAACACTTCGATTATTCGATTTCGATGGTCATCAAATCACAACGGTTAACCACAACGGTGAAATATGGTTCAAAGCGAAAGAAGTCGCGAGCGCTCTAGGTTATGCTAGACCAAAAGACGCAGTCAACGACCACGTCGAACCTGATTGCAAAATGAAGATAGAGCAGGCCTCGTTTATCAACGAACTTGGGGTCTACTCACTGACGTTCTCGAGTAAAATGGAGCGTGCGAAACACTTCGGAAGGTGGGTGCACTCAGAGGTCTTACCAAGCGTTAGAAAAAGTTTAGCTGACGTTGGTCTCAAACACAATCAGTTTAAAATGATCACTGAGTTCGATCTCCACACGAAAGTTGTTGGTTTTCTTAGGAAATATTATCCAGAGGCTATTTTGATAGCCGGGCTTGGTGAGAATCAAGACACTTCTGCGAAGAGAATAAATTCGTGGAAAAAAGGCTACCAACGTGGAACACCTGACTTGATTATCGCCAATGCAAACCGACAGCACAGCGGGCTCGTGATCGAGTTCAAGAACCCAGGTGGCACAGGTAAGACGTCCAAAGAGCAGGAGTCTCTGTTGCTCAGATATAAATCCGCTGGTTATCTAACACTCTTGTGCGACTCGTACGACGACGCTATTACCACGGTAATAAAATACTTCTTTGACGTTGGGTTTCAGTGCTCTCACTGCCTTCGTAAATTTAAAAATAAATCAGCGTTGAGTAACCATGAGAGACGCTATTGTAAAGAGACTTTTTAGACAGTGACTGACGAGTCGAGTTAGCACTCGTTCTCGTTGTTGAGACGACGTTTGAAGCGACAACTGCTCTAGCATTTTTAAAGACGTTTTTAACTTGGTGAAAGGTGTCTGCGAAACTTTCCCTCTTTATTTCACGAACCTTCTGACCGCTGTGTGAAAAAATGTTTCTGTGAGACATTGGACGCTTCATGTGACCAATGTCTAAATTTAGAAAAGTGGGGTATTCGAGAACACCCTTAATTTTGTGTGGAAGGATGATGACGTCTGCACACTGCGCGATATTGCTCAGCACCACCAACAAACGATGGTCCTGGATTATATCTCCAATTGAATGGCGCTTCAACAGTTGTTCCGTAAGTGTCGCGACAAACGGCGCAATACGCTTTTAGAAACGTGATGTCGTCTGCCACTGGGAACAGTGTGTCGAGCTCACCAAGTCTTTTTAAATGCTCTGTTGTTATGAGACCACAAATAATGACGTGGACACCAGCTTTAATGTACTCATGAGTAACTGACAGATCAGAGTACCAATGGCCTTCGTCAATTCCGATGACGTCATAATCGGCTATCTCGGAAGAACTTGGAAGGTTGGTGATTAACTTCGCAGGTAAACTGTCTGATCCAACAACAATGGTCTGACGATGTGTGGAGAACGCGTGGTCAGTTCGCCTAGTGTCACCCGCGTTGTTCATGTAGAGGACTTTGAGCCCTGATTTACTCAACGTGACTAACCTGCGAAGAGTCTCTGTTGTTTTTCCTGCAAACATGGGACCAATCACAATTTCTAGTTTACCGACTCTCCTCATGATTACTATACCCCCAGAGAAATGTTCTCTCCTGTTGCGGCAACTGTTGTTCATTGTTAAATATCCGCTGAAGCTCTAAGTTTTTGAGGTGGGACTGTGAGCTCTCGTGTCTCGAGCGGTGCATTGGGTTGTTGGTAGCCACACCACATGGGTAACACTCGTACACCACACAGTCGCGCGCAAAATTTAGGTGAGCATCCGAGAACATGTGGTCCTCGATACCGTCCACACTCAGTATTTCGTCACACCCCACCTTGCAAACGTGAACGTCGCGGTTTGCGGCGAGCTCAAGCCACGCTTTGAGTTTGGTTGGACATGGTCTCCATAGAAGGGTCGCTAAGAGCACTTCGAGGTAGTTACCGAGTAGTGTAGCGGTGGGCTCACAAGGATTGCTTAAGTAATGACTACTCGCTAACACAAGACGTTTGAATGGTGAGTAACACCACACAGGGATCATCTCGGCTAGTGCGCTAACCATTCTGTTGGCTCTAACTTCATCAAGCCCAACCCAAGCCTCATGAGCGAACTTTGTATAGAGAATCTGGGCACCAAATTGTCTTGACACCTCCTCGTTTTTACGATCGGGGTCGCACAACTTGAAGACTTGCGAGTATTCTTTTAAGACGTCGGGTCCAGAGGCGTCTCGTGAGACGTGCACGTTGATAAAGGACCACCTCCGCATCGCGGCGATCTCCTCCTCCTCTGCGGCGTCTCGGACTTGAGTCATCTCTTCTGCGGTGTCTTGGACTTGAGTCATTATGTTATACTCTCAGAAAAAACCCTAATTTTTTAGTGCGTTTGGTTTGGAACTGTGAGATACCTGTGAGACACCTGCGAGGTCAACTGTGAGTAAGATAACACGTGATAGTGTATTAGATGGTTGAAGACTCACAGACGGCTGTCGACGCTAAGATCACAGCTGATGTGAAAAGTGTTAAGGTGAAGGACCCAAAGCGTGTCGCTGCTGGTAAAAAGTTGGCTGAGATATCGAAAGCTGCGAAAGAAAAGAAAATGCGTGAAATGATAGTTAACGAAGAACAGGGTGGTGAGTGGAGCTATGGTTACATTGTTGGAACACTTGGTGTTATCATTGCTGCTGCCTCACTATGGTACACAATTAGCAGTGAGAAAGAACCTGTGAGTACTGCACCAGCTAGTGTGTCAGAAAGTCATAGAGCTCGTCGTCCAGCGTTAGACACATTTGATTCTTGAACAAAACACACGACAATGTATATGACTGCGATCGATCGAAAAGAGCTTATGAACGAATTGTACGATGCGCTACTTGTCACGACTGGTGCTGTGGCAGTGAGTATGATCTCTAAAAAGGCTTTGGGAGAACCATTGGGAACACCAGAGACAGTGAAAGGCACAGTGAAACTTGCTGCAGCTGTTGGTGCAGGAACGTTGCTAGTAAAATGGATGCAATCGAAAAAGTGGATACCGACAGATCCATTCAAATCAACGTAAGTTAATGGCGAGTGTTGTGGCTGGAGGGATATTTAATGCAGTGGCTTTTGCGGGCGCTGGCTTTATGTTCTCGAGATTTAATCACTCAGGCTATGAAGCTGAGATGAAAAGGCACAACCATGCGTTGGAACAGCTAGCCAGTGCGAAAGAAGTGTGGTATGAGAATGAGGTCGCCAAGAAAGATAAGATCCAGCGTTTACGACAACGGCTCTCTGATGCTAATGCTGACATCAACGACACAAACCACGCGTTGGAAGAACTTAGAAGCGTAATGACTATTCAGTACAGCGGACGAGTGTTCACTGACCTCCCGAAGGTTGCGGATTACTACCAACCGAGTGCGGAGATGAAGGAATACCAATTATTGTTTGTTGGCGCGCTAGGTTTGGGTGGTGGAATAGCGGCACGGGTGCTAGTTCGGTGAAAAAAATATGTTGGAGTAGTATAAGAGTGATGGACAAACTTATGAGGCAGATGAGTTATGGCTACACAATTGACGAGATCGCGAGTGAGACGCAAACTGAGTGTGGAGACACCTTCAGAATTCACCACTGCTCGGATTGTGGCGTTGTGAAACATCTGAGTGACTGCGGTGGGTACGCGTGTCCAAAGTGTGGCGACATCGAATGGGGTTACACTCAGAGTTACAGCGACATGAGACTCACACGGTTAAAAAGCGTTCACAAACGGTCTTGGTGGATGGGGAGGAGACTGCGGAACGTCGTGAAGGGTGAGCACCTTGAGTTGATAAAAGAGGACTTCCTGAAAGTTGTCAATGCGTTGTACTCATGCAATTTGGTAAAGGGTAGAAATGTCAGCAGATATGGATACTACATTATTAGGTTGTGTCATAGAAGACGAGTCAAGACACTCAAGAAGGTGTCAGACCTCAAAGACGGGAAGGTGAAAGACTTGTTTGACAACAATCTGTTTGGGGTGGTGTACCCAAAACTAGGGTGGTGTGAGAGTGGCGATATTTATTACAATGAGTGGGCTAAGAAAAAAAGTGTAGTGTAAGTATAAGCCAATGAGTCGGACTGTGAAAAACCCGCTGAAAAAAAGACGGGCGCATAAGACGAGTGCGGCCGTTGTCAATTCACTAACAGATGAAGCGACCAACGTTCACGGCTTCTTTAGAGACCAAGAAACACAACCTGTAGAAGACCTCACACCGTCAACACATTTGTTGGATCGAGCACTGAGAGGGTTCACAAGGTCCTATGGAGTCGAAGTGATTGACGACAGAGACATTAATCAGGTAAATGGTAGTAGAAGTGCTGTCACTAACCTTTTGAGACGTGAACTAGGTGAGACCAACGGAATGAAAGTGGTGGAGACAGTCAAGGTCACTTTTGAGAAAGTTTTAGAACTCAATAAGACCACATACAAAACTGCCTACTTTAACAGCGAAACGTTCGTCGTCATTAACGAGCACGACATCGAGGGTGTCACCAATCGTGGATCGGAGCAGATTTTGACGCGGATAGCTGGGTGGTTATCTGAGGGGTCTGGATGGACTATCGACAAAATAGATGCACACTACGTTAACGTCGCTATTTACAGACCTTTGCATGGGAGTAGCTACATTGCGTTGCCAAAGGAGCTGTGCAATAGTATGAAGGGTCTGATAAACGTAAATAACGATGATGACAACGAGTGCTTTAGATGGTGTCACCTTGCACATAAGTTTCCTGTTGGAAAAAACTCTGACAGAACGTCAAAATACGTCAGACATGTCGGTGAGCTGAACTATGACGGAATTGACTTCCCAGTATCAGTCAAAGACTACAACAAGATCGAAAAGGCGAACGATATTAGCATAAATGTTTTTGGGTATGAAAATTTGCAGCCATTCCCTGTGTACGTTTCTAAGGAAGCGTGTCCTGACCATATGGACCTATTGTTGATAACTAATGACGTGGGCAACAAGCATTATGTGTACATTCGCGATTTTAACAAATTCATGTACCGTCAGACAAAGTATAAGGCGAGAAAGCACTTTTGCAGGTATTGTTTGCAGTGTTTTACCCGTGCGGACGTACTTGAAAGCCATATTGAAGTGTGTTTGGTCATCAATGGGAAACAAGCTATTAAAATGCCGCAAAAAGGTGCGAAAGTGAAATACGAGAATTTTAGCAGACAATTAAATGTACCATTTGTGGTGTACGCAGATTTCGAGGCTATCACACAGAAGGTGCACACAGCGACACCATCAAGCGAGTGTAGCTACACAAATGCTTACCAGAGGCATGTTGACTGCGGTTATGGGTATAAACTGGTTTGCTGCTACAACAACGAGTACAGTAAGCCGGTAAAAGTGTATCGCGGTGAAAACGCAGTCAACAAGTTCATTGCGGAGATGTTAGAAATTGTTAAATATTGTAAAGAGACATCTGAGAGTCACTTTAACAAAGAGATGATACTAACTGATGTCGATAAGAAGAACTTTGACGAGGCTAAAAGTTGCCATATTTGCAGTGTTGAGTACACTGGTGCTGACGTTAGAGTGAGAGACCACTGTCACGTGTCAGGTAAGTACAGAGGGTCCGCACATCGCGATTGTAACGTGAACTTTAAGTTGACTGACAAAATCCCTGTGATCTTTCATAACCTGCGTGGCTATGATAGCCATTTCATTATGCAGGAGATTGGAAAGTTTGGCCAAGACATAAATGTGATACCGAACAACATGGAGAAGTACATGGCGTTCATGCTTGGAAAAAACTTAGTATTTTTGGACAGCTTTCAGTTCATGAGTAGTGGTCTAGACAACTTGGTGAAGAACCTACCAAGGGACGCTTTCAAATACACGTCAGAAGTGTTTCGTGAAACAGGGTTGGCACTAATGACAAGAAAGGGGGTCTATCCCTATGATTACATGGACTCCTTTGATAAATTCGACGAATGCGAGCTACCCTCCAAAAAGGACTTTTACAATATTCTGAATGACGAAGATATTACGGAAGAAATGCATGAGCGTGCTTGCGATGTGTGGGACTACTTCGACGTTGAAAACATGGGTGGGTATCACGACCTGTATTTGAAAAGTGACGTGCTCTTGCTTGCCGACGTTTTTGAGAACTTTAGAAAGACATGTCACCGTGAGTATAAACTAGACCCTTGCCATTATTTCACATCGCCTGGGTTGGCTTGGGATGCCATGCTGAAGATGACTGGAGTAGAGCTCGAATTATTGTCCGACATCGACATGTTCCAGTTCGTAGAATTAGGTATGCGTGGTGGTGTGAGCTACATATGCAACAGACATGGCGTGGCGAACAATAAATATATGAAGGGGTACGATAAAGCGCAAGAGTCGAAGTATTTGATGTATCTTGACGCCAACAATTTATATGGGTGGGCAATGAGTCGAAGTCTACCTACAGGTGGCTTCAAGTGGTTGACTGAGAAAGAAATAAAAAAGGTTAATCTACGTGAGTATCACAACAATAGTAAAAAAGGTTTACTGCTTGAAGTCGACTTGGAGTATCCAGCCCATTTGCATGACCTACATAACGACTACCCGCTGGCTCCTGAGAAGATGGAAATAACTGTTGACATGTTGTCGGAGTACTGCACAAAAATCAAAAATAAGTTTAACGTGAGTGTTGGTGGTGTGAAAAAGCTGGTGACTAATTTGATGGACAAAAAAAAGTACGTGTGTCACTATAGAAATCTGCAGTTGTATATGGATCTTGGATTGAAAATCAAAAAGATTCATAGGGTCCTACAGTTTGACCAGTCCAAGTGGTTGGGCAAGTACATCGACTTTAACACAGTCAAGAGAACCGCGGCTAAGAACGCTTTCGAGAAGGATTTCTTCAAGTTGATGAACAACAGTGTGTTTGGAAAAACAATGGAGAATTTAAGGAAGCGTGTGGATGTAAGATTAGTGACCACCGAGAAAAAGTTAGAAAAGCTTGTCTCAAAGCCTACGTTTGTGTCTTGCAAGATATTTAGCGAGAATTTAGTCGCTGTCCACAAAGTCAAAGAGACGCTGACATTAAATAGACCCGCATACGTGGGTATGTGCATACTAGACTTGAGTAAAACGCTGATGTATGACTTCCACTACAACTATATCATGAAAAAGTACTCTAGCGACACCTGCAGACTACACTTCACCGACACTGACAGTCTGTTGTACACAATCAAAACTGACGACGTCTACTCTGACTTCATGGAGGAGCGCGAAAAGTTTGACAATAGCGATTACCCTGCAGACAACCCATTCGCTTTCAAAGAGAATAAGAAAGTCATTGGCAAGATGAAGGACGAGTGCGCTGGAACACCAATTATTGAGTTCGTCGGGTTGCGCAGTAAAATGTATAGCTATTTGAAAGAGGATGGAGGCGGTGGGAAAACCGCTAAAGGTATTAGAAAGAATATAATTAAAAAAGTGATCAGACACGAAGATTACAAAAGTGTGTTACTTGAGCAGAAACAATTGCGACACACAATGAAGACCATTAGAAGTGTCAAACATCAGCTCGGTAGTTACGAAATTAATAAAGTGTCGCTATCCTGTTTTGATGATAAACGATACCTTTTAGAAAATGGTATTGACTCCTACGCGTATGGTCACAAAAACATTGAAGTGAGAGGCGACAAACGCTGAAAATAGTGAACAAACGGACTAATTCGCAAAACGACTGGTTATTTGTTAGTCAATGTTGTTAGCCAATCAAAAGAGCACCATTTTGCTATCCATTTGGATAAACATCACCACTAGAATCAAAATCTAGTGGGTTTTTTTCGCGCGTGAATTGAGACAACAGCAGAACGCGTCGGTTGAAATGACACTCTCTATTTTTTAATATGTGGGAGTGAGCTCGTACCACATTTTATTTTTTAACACGCGAAAATGTTGAAATGACACTCTCTATTTTTTCCTAAATGTAATTTGACATAAATTTGTGAGAATTTTGAAACGACGCTCTCTATTTTTTTAAATATGGCTGAAATGGTGTCAAATTTAGCGAGAGTCGCTATTTAGTATAAATTTGGTATTGTTTCGCTAGTCTCGCGTGTGTTTGACATCAATTTAGTAGAAAACGTGCGAAGGGTGTATAGATTGACTAACGATCGTTGTAGTAGTATAGCAAGTAGGGCTGCGAGCTTATTCGACGTCAATCGTTAATATAAATACCAAAACATCACCAAATTTGTCGAGTCGTGACTTGGCCAAATTTGGTGATGTTTTGGTATTTATATTCACGGTTGAGGTCGATTGAGCTCGCAGCCCTACTTGCTATACTACTCATGTTAGTAAAGTTGTGGACAGGCTACGAACTGAGAAGCCCAGATGCCCACATATAATTCAAGCTGACCAGTGACCATTGACCAATCCATCAATGGAAATACTTTCAATTTGGAACTTGAGATATAAAGTGACTACTTTGCCAACTTAACTCAGCCACCGGCTCAATTAACTTTAAATAATGGCAATAATCTGCAGCTGCATGTCAGTGACACAAACGGATATTTCTAATATGTTATGTTCTACGTTTTACTTGTTGCATGTAAAATATCGTATCTCTTGTTTTTTAACACAATGTGTGAACAATTAAATTATTGGGCAGGTGGCCAGTAGGCCAGGGACATTTTGAAAAATATTGCGAAAAACATATATTGCGCAACACATTGCTCGACTCAGGTGCGGCAAAAATATAAAATCGGTTGTAATCGAGAGTCGGGGAAAGGTAGGTCATGTATTTTAGTTCTGCCATGATTGCAACTCAAGGTATTTTAAAGGATGTTTAAGTTCCACCTGTTTTTTTATAGTTATTTTTGCCGTCGACTGTCTTGTTTAAAAAAGCCTGTCTTGTTTTGTTGCTGGTTTTTCGTAACGAAAAGTGGCATTGTCGTCTGTTTCCTCGTCAGAATAGTGAAAATCACTTGGAGAATGCTCCTCTTTAGCCATGTTAGCTGTATGACATCGCTGGGCTTCAGTGAACGAAATGTTACGTTATATTTTGTAATAAATTTCAACGGTAATATATGTTATATTTTCAGCAAGGGAATGCCGGAAGGTTTTGAATTGCGTGACATTAGTTCGTTAGTTGATTTCCAAACTTCTTTTGGGTTCCCTGAGTTAGCTTCAAAGAAGCGATGATGATAATCCCTTTTAGCTTTTTTAATCAAATTATTACAATTATTTCTGGCAGTTTTGAAGTTTTGCCATTCATTGGGGTTATTAGACATCACCACTGCTTTTTTGAGCTTATCTCAGTTCACTAATAATTATTTTAATTGAGGAGCCATCCAAGGACTCCTTTTGTTTCTAACTCGTTTTCTTTTAAATGGTGCATGTTTTTCGATATTATAGACAAAAACATATTTTTCCAAAGTTCTCCCAGTCATTAACATCTTCAAGATTATTCATATTTGACCAAGGGAGATTCGTTGAATCACTTTTAAAGCTATTGGCACTAAAACTTTTCATATTTCTTTTGCGTAAACAAGACTATGGTCACTTATACCCAAGTGTAGCACTCCTGATACAGCAACTCGATTAGGACAGTTTGTAAAAATCACATCAATCAAAATTCTGGAATTTATTGTGCGTCTAGTTGGCTTAACAATAAGTTGGGCAAGCTGATAAAGTTCTGAAAGCGAGTTTAATAGATCAGTATGTCGGTGAGTTTTGCTACTATGCAAATCACAATTAAGGTCTCCTAGTATGTATATTTCCTTTGATTCGTAGTCGATCATTTTGATTGCGTTTGATGTGTCTTCAAAAAATATGTCAGGGTTACAATCAGATGCTCTGTAAGTAACTACTACAGTAAATGGTTTGCTGTTTGGTTTAGTAACTTCAATTATGATCGCTTCGGTGTTGTCACACATTAAATCATGTCGAATTTTAATAGTGATGTGATTTTTTATGTAAATACACACCCCACCTCCGTTTCGATTTCGATCTTTCCTAATTAATTCATAGTTGCTTAGCTTTACTTGATTATTAGTTATATTATTGCTAAGTCGGGTTTCATTAAATGCAATTAGATCAATATTTTGACTAGACAACCAGGATTGAAATTCATCTATGTGTAAAGGCACACTGGTAATATTTAAAGGAGACCATTTTAAAACCTCTTACCTGTGGTACTTGTAAATTATTTTGCATAGCATTATTACTTCTATTGACTGGTCAATGTTGATTACTTAAATAGTTTTTAAAATTCTTAGCAATGTTGATTGCTCCACGCAAATTGAGATGTAATTTCCCTCCATTTAAGCAACTTTGGTCAATGTTGTCATGAGAGATAACTTTCCAGCCCCTGATTTTGCAAAGGAACGAAGAGTTTTGTTGACTACAACACGCTTTTATCTAATTCTGAAGAATCTTGTCGAATAGTTAGTTCAGAAACAGCTATTTTGGTGTCAGGACAACTTCTTTCAATCTGCTCACAAGTTTTCACAATTTCTTCGGCAACAACTTGAGGATCTTCGGAACGAAGATTATTAGTGCCAATGTAGAGAGTAATGTTGTTGGGCTTGGCTTTCAGGGTCGCCTTGATATAATCAGCCATGTCCTCGACTTTTGAACCATTGATTGATCTTACAGTGATTCTGTTGGATTTATCGGACATTTCCATCCTGAAAGCTTGGAAATAATCAAGTCACCTATTATAGTTGTGGTCTGGCGTTTTTCGGTAATATTCTCAGTACCCAAGTCGGCGTCATCGATGTCATCATTTTGTTGAGAGTTGGTGTTCTCTTTAGGTTTAGAGGGTTTCTTATTTTTGTTATTTTTGTTTTTCTTAGTATTTGACTGTTCGGCATCAACATTCAAAGCATTCTTGTCATCATTGTCATCACTGCCATTGGGAGTACCAGCCCCCTGAGTATTGTCATGCATAAGGAGTTTAATTTGCTGTTACCAAACTAGCCTTCTCTTCAAGTCGTTTTGTATGTTCGTTTCGGAAAGGACAGCATGTTGACGACATTTGGGATTGAATTGCGAAGAGAGACATTCCCTGTGACCGCACGGTACATCCACAGCTCTTGAGCTTCTTTCCAATCTTTCGTGGTTTGAGTGGCACCTTCAGAAGCAAAACCAACTTGTCCACAATAGGAAGAAAGGAATCAACTTGAAAGCGATCTGCATGCGTTTGAACTGTGCTGTTTTCATGTGTTCTCGGGAACATCATGTAAGACGTAGTTCTTCATCTGTGTGTCTCGCTTCCAACGTGTTTCCTCATGATAGGTCTCATTACCAGTTAGCTATTTCCCCTTTTGTTCGAAAAACGAGAATCTTGAACGTTGCAATGCGGTGAACTCAATGACGCTATCAAAGAGGAAAATGCCACTGTTAAGGTCAAGTTGAGAAAATTGTAGCATAAGCTAACGGTGTTAAATCGTTGAAGAATTTCGTCCCAGATTGCAGCCATTATTCCAGTTTCCAGATTGTCCATGGTCTTCACCAGGCCTGTTGCCTTCAAGCGACACTCTGGCTTCTGTTCTGTATCGTCTCTAAGTTCCTCCAGTGCATTCTTGATGGCTGGATAACCAGAGCGGAGCGCTTTGGTGGCATCTCGTGGCGCATAGCCGTTTGACAACTGGAGTATTGGACACATAGGCGTACGGGCACAAATTTATAGGGAGGGCGGCGAACTTTTTGCCCGACTGAAACGGAAGTTCCTTATTTTCATCCTATATTTTTATTTCCCCCCATACATTCTTCGCCCGACTTAGGTTGAAAATTTGCCCAACTTAGCAACATTTCCATTCATCTGGGGGGGCAGCTGCCCCCTCGCCTCGTACACCTATGTTTACCTTGATCATGTTCATGTTTGCGTTCATGTTCATGTTTGCGTTCATGTTCTTGCTCATCTCCCACAACCAATGATGACGTAGTAGGTCCTTTATTCCAGGAATTCTTTCCATAGTAATCCTTTCGGCCATCATCTCTAGGCGGTTTGGGTAATACTCCTGCCACAAACTCACATCGCTCTCGATTTGACAATTCTTCTTTAAGTTGGCTTAATACTGATGTAGAATTCCACGACTCTTTCTTGACTTTGCTGCATATGTCCAGCCTGATCTCTTTGGGGATTTTATTCAACAACAAAGGAAGGAACAACTCACCATATTGTTCAGGTTTACATCCCAAGGCTTCTAAGGCTCTCATATGGGCTTCAACATCATCACTTAGTTGCCTTACCACTTTCAAATCTCTGGCATTTGTAATTACAGGTAAGTTCACAAGAGCATCCATATGTCCACTTATAATCTTCTGTGAATCTCCATATCTTTCCTTTAACAATTTTACAGCATCTGGATAATTTGCTCCTGAAAGCGATAATCCATTAATGGTAGATGCCGCTGACCCACGTAATGACGCCTTCAAGTACGAAAACTTGTCAATATCATTCAGTACTTCATTTGAGTCAATAACCGATTCAAAATTGTCCCAAAAGGGTGTCCACTCGGTTGATTTCCCATCAAATGTTGAGAGTTGTAGTTTCGGAAGTCTTGCTCTAACTTGGCCACTGCTAGACGATACAGACGTGTTTTGTTCTCCACTATTTATACCATGACTATGTCCTGTTTGTTGCTCTTCAACTTCGTCGATCTTTATTTCTTCGAGGGCGACTAAAGCTAAGTTAATTGAGTCCATAAACACTGATGTTTCTTCAATTTCGTTCTCGATATCAGCTTCTTTAATCGCGCTAAGAATTTTCTTGTCCAAGTCGCTTATAAGATCGTTCTTCATCTTCAAAGTAGACATGTAGTGTTTCATCTTTTGGCGATGATCGGGATTCATTGGGTCGAAGATCAACGACAGTTCATTGGCCTCGCTCATTATTCGACGTACGTGTGATCTGTGAGCCTTTCTAGATTTCTTATCTCTCTTTAGGGACTCAGACATCGTTCAATCAATAAGAAATAATGTACAACGTAACTGCCGTAATATAACACAATAATAATTACCTCGTCAGATTGTGTTTCTTTTGCTCGACGTTAATCGCTGACATAAATCATTTGGCTCCTTATTTCTGTTCCCAATCCGGCTCTCGAAGGACCATGTAGTATATTCTCATTCTGTGTTCACTGGTCGGGAACGATTTAGGCACACAAATAGACGTTTTATTCACACGAACATAAATTACACAGACAGGTTTGCTTTCTTTCAAAACACGAGGACCACTCGACCCCAAGCGGTCAAGTCGTATGTCCTACGATATCCCTAATGTCCCTAATTACTCAACAGCTACTGGTCTACTGTAGTGGGGCATTTGTCTTCCACCTTTTCACCCAGGTGGGGCACAGGGCTGGGTGTAGTGGGTGGAATAAAGGTAAGTGTTGCATTATACTCAATTAGAGATTACTGGTAAATATAGTAATTCACAATACTTGTTGCACATGTGACCTCTAAAAAAGGCATCTATTGCAAGACTGCTTAAGTTTCCAGCTGCAAACATAACTTCTCCAGCTGTATCTGTTCTTTTGATGCAATTTCCAGATTGTACATACCCACTTCCTTGGGGATGTCAACTAACAGCAGTTGATGGTCAGACTTTTCGTTGGAAAAGTGGGTGAGGCTTTCTGATTTTTGACGAAGCTCTGAGTCATCACCACAGAGCTCTCCATTGTTATTGATGAATTTGACAAAATCCCCTTCAACAAATTCTTCAATAATCACATTATCTGGCTGGCCCATGAAAGCCATCTTGTATTTAAATGTCTGTCTGTACTGTTGTAATTTGCCATTTTTGTTTAATATACTTGTCAGTTGTTCTGTTACTCTTTGTCAACATGTGCATCTGAACAACCTTCTTCGTTTGTTGCTCGATGGTTTGGTTTGTTGCCTTTATGATGCAAATAGTTTCTGGCAAATATTTCTTTACGACCCACACAATATCAGCAAAACCTGGTGTTTTGCTTGTTGCTTTAAAAACTTTGCGAAATCCTTCTGCCAAGCACATCTTTCTCAAGCACAAATTCAACAGATTTGACCTTGCTGGACCACGTCATGGTATAGACATCAAAACTATATAGGTCTACTGTTATAGTATGGTTTTGTATCATTTTTCCCATTTTTAGCATCTCGATGACGGACAAGCTTTTGGGATACACCTTACTTTCGCTTTTCCCATCTTTTTTGCTGAAGGAAGCGAAGGTAACGGCAAGGGCGTTTGTCATGCATACTAGCGACAGGACTGCTGATGATAATATTGTCTTCGACAAAACGCACATGGACAACATTAATATTTGGCAGTTGTTCCAATGATGTACACGAAGGACCTTGATCCCCAGCTATGTGTCACATACCATAGTTTCATCTATTCTAGATTTGAAATGTTTCTGGCAGGCATCTTTTAGATTTGTCAACGAAAGATTATCATGGGGATATGCACAAATTCTTGTGGACCAATTCTGACATATTTTTGGGCTTTTCCCTGAACTTCGGAACTCAATCGCTGAACCGTGATCTCACCTTTCTTTAGAATGTTGGCGTTTGCTGAAGAACCACTAGATTTGCCTTTACTTGCTCTCTTTTCCTTATTGATGTGGTAAACTTCTTCTATGACGACCCTGACATTGTTAGATTTTGGTGACCAATAACTCAAAAATAGTCATCTGCCATCTTTGCAAGACACCTATGGTTGGACTGGTACAGGCTATTACTAGAAATGCATGCCGGTATATGGCAGCGCTCGGCCACGGACAATTTTATTTTACTTTTATTTTGATTCTCAAATTAAATTGCATTCATTTTGTGTTTATTAAAAAACAAATAACAAAACGATTTTGTTTCCATTCGCGTTTAAAACTCCTTTTATTTTTATTTTGTTTTTTATTTATATCGAAATGTTTTCTATTCTATTTTTATTTTATAATTATTGATAATTTATTTTTTAAAAAAATGTAAAAATCACAATGGCAGCGCTCGGCCACCATACGCCATCGATTTTCCTGAACCTGTTGGTAAGTTCACAAATACATCGCTTCCACTAACAAAACTATAGAGCGATTCAAACTGACGATCTGTCAAAGTAGTTATATTAAACCTAGCTACACAAAGTTTGTATACACTCCATAAAAACTGACAAGGAAAGAACGTGACAAAGGAGAAAGTACGTCGTCTTTCATTGTTTTGAATGTGAATCACATTAATGCAGAATGTTTGAATTAATCGCATGCTGTGACAAAATTTACGGAATTTTGCCGCCTGAGAAGCAGACCTTCCTCTGGGGGGTTCGGTTTGCGAGACCCCACGCGGGAGGTCTGTATCAGCAGGCTAGTTATTAGTCTACGGACACTAGGGTGCGGGGTAGGTATGGTCATGTCATAAAACTCGCTAAGCAGTATAATACTTTTTCAGAATATATGTTACATACTCAACAGAATTGAATAAACTACGTAACTCTTGTTTTTAATACACGACAGATCCTGCCAACTTTTGGGACATTAAAATAAATGCTCCTCTACATGCATAAATTATCAGGTTATGGTCCTTGCAAGCCTATGGAAAGTGTGGATGTAGGCGTAGTATTTCCAAAAGATACGAAAGATCGGAGCTTCCACCAGTCACGGTGTCATAAGAATGTTCCTTGCGACCGGTTGGTTTATTCCATTAAAGAGAATGCCATGTTTTGTTTTTGTTGCTGTCTTGCCCCCTGCGAATCGTCTAAAGGCTATGAGAACTAGAGGTGTGCATCGGATCGGATTGGACAGTTAGAATCCGATAATTGATTAAAAACTAAATCCGAGTCCGATCCGATCCGAAAAAAATATATCCGAATCCGATCCGACCCGACGTCAATAAAACATGTCGATCCGATCCGAAAAAATCCGAACTGAATTTATATCCTTTTCAATCAAGTCAAATGTTCCCTAATTCCTATTTTTAGGTTTTAAAACCAAACATAAACAATAAACATTAATAAATGATACGATCAACTGTAAAACGTTTAATCAAATGAAATTTGTGCAGAAATTAGATAATTACCAAAAATAAGGTCGCTACTCGCTATAATCGAGAAATTTAACGTCAGCCGAAAGAACATCTGTGTCTCTGTGATCTACAATTCTAGAAAATCTACGGCATCATCCATTTCTAGTGTATCCGACGCTTTTTGCTTAAGAAAGCTCCGTATGCAAAGAAGCGCGTCGACATTCTTCGGGGCGAGTCGTGTACGTCGAACATTGATAGTCCATCCAGCTTGCGAGAACGATCTTTCTGCTGACGCACTGCTTGCAGGGCAGGATAAAATAAAACGTGCAACAACTGCCATTTTCGGATAAAGCCTTTCGTGGTGGTCCTTCCAAAATGCGAGAATGTGAAACTCTTCGCCACCAGCAGAATGAGCAGATGTATATTTACCAACATCGAAGTCACTTCTACAAAACATTTGAACTTCGTCAATTACAGACGAAACCTTCCTTTTTTTCTTGTAGAAATCAATCTGAACATCGTCGATTTCGTCGCACGTGTTCCTCTTCCGTTTTGGTAGCACGGGTTCACGCTCATCAGATTGAATAGATTCACTCTAAAATTAGAATATGGAATTATAAGTCTTCAAAGCTCGAATAGATTAGAATATAATTACAGTTATTTATTTTATACTATTTAGTATTTACCTCATTTCCATCATCGTCATCATTATCAGAGGATAGACCTTCTGTTTGATCCCCACTTATGCGCCCATAAAGGTAGTTGATTTTCTGGGAAACCGCGTTTCTTTGCTCTTCGTCCTCGATTTCTCTAACTCGTGGATCCATGGTTGCTGCAACAGCGTGGTAAATACCAACCCTCTTGCTTAATTTGGTGTCAATCGCCTTTCTCCCCACCGCCTTCATTTTCTTGATTGCAGCCATATCTTGGTCATTTTCACGGAACGCCGACTTTAGCTTCGCTTCCCAAAACGAGACTCTGTGGAGTGTAGGCTTTTTGTCTTGTTCTAATTCAAGGCCACAGCTGTGAAGGACCTTCAAAACACGGGATGTTTGGATAAGCAATATTTTATTGATATCCTCCAAATAGTTTAGTTCATTCCGGGCATCCAAGAGGGTTGCGAGTTCATCCCAGCCTTCAACAACACTTCCTATCATTTCTCTGTACGTATAGAAACGAGTGGAAACTGTTTGTTTGAGAGTTTTTGTCAAACATGACTGTAGGTCAGTTCGCCTCACATGCTCAACAAGCTTTTTTGCAGCGCCAATGTTGCTTTTCACCTCTGAGGCGTCTTCGGACGTCACACACGCTTTCGCTATTAGCGAACTGATATGGGCAATACAACCAATTTGATCATCATTTGGGAGATGACGAAAGGCAGCTGGCATCGTATTCGTGTTATCCGTTGCAACAAGTCGAAACGGTGCGTCCGGTACATTCTCCAGGTAAAACTTACCAATATTTACTGCGGTGTGATCCTCGAGATTGTACTCTGACGTTGACCAAATGAAGTTGCGCAGTGTCCAGTCAGGAGAAATGTGGTGCAGTGTGACTGACATATAGCTTATCCCAGTGTACTTTTCTTTCCAAAGATCAGTAGTAGTGCAGAACGAGTCACCTTTTAAAACACCTAACATTTTATTTCGAATTTCTTCATGGCGTTTGGGAAGATAATTCCGAGTAAGGATGGTTCTGTCCACAATATGTTCAGTCAAGTCAAGGTTTGCACCATACTTTGCGCCAAGTCTTGCTGCTGTTTTGAGCAACTGTTTGATGCCGTCTTTTTTAAAGCTTGACAGTGGACTGAAGTCCAAGGCTGCTGCGTCAATGGCGTCGATTTGTAACGATGCTTTCTCGGCTTCCGTTATCTTCACTGGCAGCTTCTCTTCAGCTGTTGAGGAGAATGTCAGTGTTGTTTGCCCTTTGGATAGCTTTGACGTGGAACAAATATGCTTGTTTAGTTGAGCATTTCCCTTGGCAGAACTGTACTTGTAAACCATTTTACAATCGTAACAAGCAACGAAATTTTCATAAACGGTTTCGTCAACCTTTGGAAACCCAAATTGCTTCCAACATTGCGATCTTTTCTTGCCGCCAACAGATTCAATCGATGCGCGATTAGATGCTTCTCGTAAGAGCTTTTCTACTTTTTCTTGCGAAAGTTTGGGAAAGCTATTGCTGTTATGTTCAGCAGCCATGTTCAACAATCAACACGACTAGACTGTGAACTGTGAAGTGTGACGTGTGTTCACGACTATTGACGTATTTGAGACAACTTGTGTATCTTGTTACAGTAATATATGTCATCACTCATAAAAATATGTAAAGGCCGGTAATTATTATGAAATATGAACCATAAACACAGCAGCACAACTGCATGAAGCAGGTAATTATGTTAACAAATAGGATTAATTTCTCAACAGTGTAAATATTTATTGTTTCATGTTCGTGAATCGTAATCCGATCAGATCTGACTGCCATACAACCTTTCCAATCCGATCCGATCCGATTACCAAACAACTTTTCTAATCCGATCCGAAATTTATATTTATCGCTCCGAATCCGATCGGATCGGATTCGGATCGGATTTGCACACCTCTAATGAGAACAACTGGAGTGAAGTCGGAGTTAGCAACTTTAAAAAGGGTTTGGAGAAAATTAGCGGCCATGAAAATTCCGTACTTCATTGCACCAGTCTTGCTCACTGGAAATCATTCTAATACCGATTATCAACACTGCAAATTCTGGATCGAATTTTTCTGCAACACTCTTTTTGGCCCTGCAAGGGATTTCTTGTCGACGCCATTGTTTCGAAAGTCACGAAGATTTGATGACAACGTTTGGAACTGCTTAAACAGATTGGAAGGCATGACCCCGTTATGGCATCCCATCTGGCCAGCAAGTACACTTCCCTGCACATTCACAATGAGATCGATTCCATAGCCAGAGTTATTAGAGAAAATATTATCTTGGAAATACTTGTGACTAAGTATTTTTGTGTAATTCTTGATACTACGCCTGATATCGAACACATTGACCAATTGGCTTTTTCGGTGAGATATGCTGCAATGGAAAACCTGTCGAACGTTTTTTAAATTTTGACGAAATGACAAGTTCGAGAGTGGTTGATTTTCGCGACAAATTGCTCGAACTTCTGGCACATTTCAATCTCAGTACCAAGTTGATTGCAGGGCAAGCAATGGATGGTTGTTCAACGATGTCTGGTATTCATGGAGAACTGCAAGCTTTGGTTCGCGAAATTAACCCCCCTCTGCATCGTATGTCCACTGCATGGCACATTGGTTGAACCTGGTGCTAGTTAAGGCAGCCACAAACTGTGTACCTAAAGTATTTTTTTGGACTGCTTGGAAGCCTTACAGCTTTTTTGTCACCAGTCACTCCAAAGAGAATTGCACAAGTTTCAAGAAAGTTAAGAGAAGCTCCGAGCCAAAGTCCCTTTCTGACACCCACTGGGCTGCAAGAACGAATGCAGTGGGCTGCAAGAACGAATGCAGTACAACAGGAGGGACAACTTTGATTGTTATCTAGATGCTTTGGAGGTCTTAATAGGAGACGCACATTGTCTTTCGGATGCGAGTGGTCTTCTTAACAGACTTAGAAGATTGAATTTCCTTCTTGCATGAGCAATGAGGGAAATACGAGGTTTACATTCCCTGGGAAAACAAAAGAATCTGAGGCGATCATGTTATTACGTAAATAAACAAATGATGATAAATAAGCCTGTGATGAAAAATAAGTCTGGCATCTTTATAATACGTTACCACCTTTGGGATGCATTTTTGACAACTGTCGAGCTTGCTAGTGTGTGCTTTTTGTTGAGTAAGTACTTGTAGCCACCATTTCTTTGTCTCTTAACTGTCAGATTGTGGCTGGAGAACTTTAATGATAAAGAACCCTATGAAAAAAATTGAAAGAGAATGGGCAAATGCCACGACTTACCCTGTCACAATAATTAAAATAAATAATTGGAATATTATTGGTTGAAAATACATCAACAATCCAAAGCAGGCTTGCGCGAAATCTAAAGGCAGTTAGGGGCATCCGCACTGCTGAAAGTCGTTTTAAATTTTGAAGCTTTGGAATGAAAGTGTTTAAAAGAGATCATAAAATAAGGTGTGTTACTTTTGCTTGCAATTGGCACAGGAGCAGTCATAGGCGTACGGGCACAAATTTATAGGGAGGGCGGCGAACTTTTTGCCCGACTGAAACGGAAGTTCCTTATTTTCATCCTATATTTTTATTTCCCCCCATACATTCTTCGCCCGACTTAGGTTGAAAATTTGCCCGACTTAGCAACATTTCCATTCATCTGGGGGGCAGCTGCCCCCCTCGCCCCCCCGCCTCGTACGCCTATGATTGGACAAAGCTTTAATGAGCACTTTCCATCGGTGGATTGACTGTGGAAAAAACAACACAGCTTTTGTATAAAGTCAAAGAACCTAATGGCAACATGGCAGCAGTCCACTGCTGATTTCCCAGCTAGATTTAGTGAGTGTCCAGCATGTGGAATGTAAATTGCCAAACTGTTTTTGTCAGAAATGAATGCCTGCATACCATTGTCAATGCCAGTATGCCACTCGCAACTGTGTCATGTGGAGCACCGGTAGAGAAAAAGCTGCTTGTCTTTGATGTTTTATCCAGATCAGCCTGCAGTTGATTTTGCTTGTCTCGTCTTTCTGGGTGTCTCCTTTGGCCTTTCTCATCATTTTCAGAATGATTTTACTGTGCTTGCCTTTTCAGTGTTTGGGATAATAGAACGTCTCAAAAAATAAAAATAACATCGCTGCTAAAATGGCGAAATTTGATCTTGGTTTTCAAGGTCTTAAGATGTGACTGGAAATAACATCATTGGATTTCTGTGAGTAGCCCATACTAGAACAGAAGTTCACTACGCATAAGCGAGCTATTTTCGAAAGGGCCATTACTTTCGGGCAACCCCCGCTATTTTCGCGATTCTACGGCAATAGATAAGAGAACGTTCAATATACTTTGCACAGGTCCTCCATTATACGATAAGAGTATTCATTTATATACTGAAATATTCACCATTCGTTTGTAAAAAAGAGAAACTGAATAATTTTTTTATTCACTCATATTTTTTGGGACGGTTAACATCTGGGGCAAATGCCCCTTTGCACCATAGATGATCTGCTACTGCATCGAGGCCATTTCTTTTCGAATGCCAAAAGGGAGGAAGGAAATGAGAAGCACCACCTCGAAAACGAAACAAGTGCAATTCTGGACAACCATCCCTCACAGTGCAAACGATACAAGTCTATGCTCAAGAAGACATGCCACAAAGTCGACCAGATGTACCAGCACAATTTTAACAACCAACACCACCATTGGCACAAGCAGGGCCATCAGCAAATTTCTACTACCACCACCATCGGCAGTACCACCACTCCGCAGCACTGCTTATTTGAAAATCGTGGAATGCCAAAAGGGAGGAAGGAAATGTGAAGCACCACCTCGAAAACGAAACAAGTGCAAGTCTGGACAACCATCCCTCACAGTGCAAACGATACAAGTCTATGCTCAAGAAGACATGCCACAAAGTCGACCAGATGTACCAGCACAATTTTAACAACCAACACCACCATTGGCACAAGCAGGGCCATCAGCAAATTTCTACTACCACCACCATCGGCAGTACCACCACTCCGCCGCACTGCTTATTTGAAAATCGTCCACACATGGCAAACACCGGAATCACACAGCACCCACACGAGAAACAAACTCCGCTTGGATATCAACTACAAATGATTGCTCCTTATCCGTCCCCAGTACCACAAACATCAGTAATTTTTGGATGTGGAAGCTCTCTTAAACCCTGATGATAAGCGATCCTCCAAGGGGATGGGTACATGCTGGTCAGGTATTCAGAAAGCCAGGTAATGTTTACTTTATTGTTCTATGGCACGCATCTGAAGTAGACAACCAACATTTACACCAGAGCTTCAATGCATCGTTCCTGACATAATAAACGCTCAACTCAATACAGACTCTTGGTACCTATTTATAGATCTATATAGCATTTCCAAATAGTTATTCTTCAATGTATATATTGTTAGTTGAAAAGTTCAGAATTTCTTAGTTTAATTCAGTTATGTTAACACAATTCAAATATGACAGACTCAGTGATTCCTCTTATTACAATATATCTGCTTCGAACCTTACGTATATAGGGCTTACAAGACACCATTATAAACCAGACACCCATTATAAACCACCACAGCATTATCCATCATTCATGAAAATATTTCCATCCGACACATCAATAAAAAACATGTAAAATTTTAGGAAGGGGTCAAAATACAACCTGTTCTAACTATTTGAGAAATTATCCCCTCTTTGATATGACATATTCTGCCTCCATAGACATTATATGTGATGTATGTAGAAATTGAAAACATTTTGCGACATATGGGTCTGTGTAACATACCTACCAGGTAAATCTGACGGCCAGAAAAAGGACTAACTAGCAACAGAATAAAATTCCAGTTTTCGTATATTTAATCACTTCCAGTGAACTATGTGAAACTTTGTATCTATCTTTAGTGATGGAAAACACGATCCCATGACAATCTAATATATTTCACGAAGATATTAAAGAGTTAGTATCAGGGTCATACATTGCACACTTGAACGGGGGGGGGTTCTCAAGCATTTGGCGTAAAAAACTGGCATAATTTTATTGTGAAACTGTTCAACAGTTTTGTCCAAGATTGGATGCACAGAAAGATGTTCATGTGGAACTAAAAAAGCTGATTGCAAAAATAAGCCACAGACACTACAACAGGGAACAATAACAGACGCAATTTTGGTAGAAATGCTTTTGAACGCCATCAGATGGCTATCAACGAAGCCAAACAACAGATTACGGTAAGTTTGCTTTATATACTCATCCTTCTCCAGTTAAGTATAATAATTATTCGTATCACGTATGTCTTCCTGTTGGCAGTAAATCAGACGGAATCGAACGTGCAACTTTTTTCCTTTTGTATCCTTCCAAATATTTAATTGAGGATCTTTATCTCGTATTTATATTGTATTTATATTTTACACTGTATATTACACTAGTGAACATTTGAACAGTATAAATATGCTGCTTTTATAATACAGCTTATTCTCAGGTTCTGCAATGTTGTTGCCATCGACTGAAATCAACTCGTTTCAGTCCATACTGGAAAGTTTGTATGATGCGCCAAAGATCTTTGGCGTAGAGAAATTGCATTTACGCCAAATTTTGGCGTATTTCTATTGTCAAAATTTGACTTACTTGTTTGGCGTGGCGGAAAGTCGTGTAATTCAGTTATTTGGCGTGGCGGAAAGTCTCAAAGTTTGGCGTGCTGGGCCCGCGTGTGCCGTGGCGGATTAAATTATGATTTATGATAAATTATGAAAACTATTATGTGGACCTAACATGAAGTTTACAACAAAGTTTGCCCAGAGCCTGCGATCAGTGCGAGTGCGATCCTCTTGCAGTGGCAAGCTGATTTGCATAATAATGGAAATCGATTCAGGATTTCATGAAGACCATGAACAATCCGACCATGACGAGCCAGATTATGGACTCCCAGGGGGGCCAGGACTAGGAGAGACAAACGACAATGAACTTCATAAAGGTAAATGTTCTACTCAGACTCCGTACTCACTATAGTCACTACTCAGTAGTCAGTAGTCGCTACTCACTCACTAGTATAAACTCATTTTTGTCGTATTATTATTATAATTTATAAACTAACTGTTTGAGAATTATTGAGAATGAGAAATGAGAATGACTGAATGAGTTTCCGGTTTTTATAATATAAATATTAAATACTGAATTTACTGATTACTACATTGATATTTGACAGTCACATATTGAGATAATACAGATACAGATTAAACAGTAAACACTGTCAACTGTGTCACTGTAGTCTGTTGTCACTGCGTTTTCAGTGTTTAATACTGATTATAGTGATTACTCAAGTCTAAGTGTGATTAGTGATTTAATTATTTTGATACTGTTATTATTGTAATACTTTTACCTTTAACCTTAATATTGATATTGCAAACAATTGAAACATTTCACTAATTTAAAGGTGAGGTGCAGTCTGTTCTGCGCATGTACGGGCCAATGCGGCAAGGCCCAATCTGAATCATCTGATTTGAACCATTCGTAAATATTAATGTATAAATTAAGATGGAGGGATAAGAGGAAGGCATGAGTGATGATACCAAACGATGTAGACAAACTCTGCACGTTCACAGAAGTGTCGTGCTTGCATCTCGCAGGCTCACCTTTAATTTATTAATATAGTAATATAGTCATGCATTATAGTGAATATTAAAAACTGATTCTGTGAAAAATTGTGAAACCTATAACTAACTAATAATAATTTTATATTGCACATAGCTATTATGATGTGCTGTGTGTGCAAAGGCGAATCAACTGGTGCTCACAGATGCACTGTATGTAAAAACATTGCACATGTAATTTGTGGTGTACCCCCAGATGAGGACAAGGAAGGTTATGGGTGTGGCATTATTTGCAATAATTGCAAGGATGAGCCAAACAACCCCAATGCCGGAAGCAAAAGGAAAACTGTTCCAGGTTTGTATGTAGCTGTTTTCAACTAGATTTTAAGTCTTGCATTACAAGCCGGGCAGCCAATTTGATATGTATAATTATTGAGCAACTTGGTGTGGGTGTTCCACTGAAATAAATAAAGTTAAATACAAATTTAATTGACATAAAAATATAATTATTTTCCTAATTTTACAGGTATCAATCAGTGGTGGATTAAACCAAAGGTGGCCAAGACCTCCAGAGTTGAAGTGAAAGATAAAAATCAATCAGTGAACTGGGGTATTTGTTTGACATGTTTCAGGTATCTATTATAATTACTCTAATTAACTCCAATTGTTTAGAGTTTTCTGTGAATTGAATACCCATTTTAATTTTGGTCTGTTAATCTTAGTGATGGGAAATCTCCAGATATATTTAAGCTAAGTAGACGAGACAAATCGACATTAGATAGACATTCTACTCGTAGACATCTGGGAAAGAAATGTGTGGTTAGGCCATTCACTGACAAGGATGAGACTGTTTCAAAAGCTAGAGAATATTCAATTGGTTGGGATAAGTCTACTTTAAAAGAAAAAGCAAACATGAAAACACTTCCAAAAGAAAAACCAGTTTGTAAGTCATCATCATCGAAACTAGCAGTCTTACCTTCTATATTAAACCTACCAAAAGCTGTCAAATCTATGGTCACAAAGCTTCCACAATCATCTCTCCCACATGACTACAAAGAAAGCCATACCAGTGTTAGTTCACTTCATTTAAAGATGGATTCACTGATATCTGAATTCCGAGAATTCAAACTTCATTCAAAGAGCAGTAAAGAAAGTACTAATACTCCATTGGCAGCAGTTGGAGGGAAATGTGCCAAGGAAGTTTCTGACCTACTTTTAAAATGGCCAGAAATCAAGAATGTCATTGACCTAGTGGATTCCTGCCATCATATTCGTTTTTTTGCTGGGGATGAGAACAATAGTTCCCTTTCAGTGATACGATGCGAGACATGTTATGCATTGCTAGCAAGCAGAAGACCGGTTGCCACCAACGTATCAAACCACCCTGCAGCAATCGCAAAGAAAGGACTTGGAGGGTAAGTTTGACATTATGAAACAACACTTGTACTTCACAATTCTAGATGCAAGGCTGAGGCTGTGAGGCACTCCCAATTATTTTGTGGGTATTGAAACGTACATATTACATATACTATATAGGCACGTTTTGTCAAAAATTTAATACTTTCAGTCATAGTTTTCTCAAGTTATTATTTTTAGATACTGTGGATCAATTGCGACAGGTCTCATACTTACTCCAGAAAAAACAGCAAAGCTTCTTGAAGGTGGTTGCCAAGAGTTTTACAATTTTAAAAGTACAGTCAAAAATCATGTTACGCTTTCAGGAGGCCAGTTGCATTTTGAAGCTCTGCAGGTAAGTTTCTATTTTATGTTTTATTGTTTTGGAGCATTTGCATTATGGAATGTTAGTTGGAAAGTGACAGACATACTTGTGCCATATGGATGCATACACGTAAAAAAGTCAAAAATACAAAAAATTATTAATTTTATTAGTGGATGCATGAACATAAAACATAAATACAATAGACTGGTCATTTACCATCAACCACTTATGATTTTAATATATGATTGTTGCATGCTTCCTTTAACTTTAGTATGAACAGGAGCAGAAAAAAAGGAAGACTAGAGGACAAAATGTGACAGAAAACTTAGTCAGCATCGCATTGACTGTCGTCAAAGTGAAGGCAGCTGCGCTTCATTATGAAACCATGGTTTCTTCCCATGCAGCTACTGGCTCTGATGTCGGCGAGTTTGGCCATGGAAGGAAGCAATTCCCCGAAATATTGCGATGCGCCAATTTATGGATCGATAAGGAGACAGCGAAATTTATCCAAATTCCACTTGCTTCAACAAAATTGCCACCGCATTTTTATATTACAAGCGACAAGTCAACGCCACATCGCATTACGAACCACGCTATATTGATGTGTTTAATGATCGATGGTAAACGTCGTGCTATTCCCGTAAATGCCCCAGAAGTTTATAGTCAAGCTGATTCTGATGCCGCGGGAGATGTTTCTGGTGCTGAAGCAAAGGACTTAGCAAAGGGTGTGTATGATGAGATTCGGAATACTTACCCATCCCTTTCTGAAGATCTAATCAACGGATCATACCAGGGCACAGTTTGTGATGGTGCGTATCAAGCTGCCAATTTTGAAGCCACATTAAAAGGTCTGTGTGGTCAAGAAAGTGCGGGTGATTTCTTTACAGTTTTGTGGGATCCGCCACATTTTGTCGACATTGCCCTCAAAGATGTATTTGAGGGGAAAATAGGTTCCTCAAACAAATTTTTCCATCGATTGGTTGAGCATTCAAGCATCGTCCATAGAATTTTCCAACACGGGAAAATGCTAAGTCATGCCATAGAGATGGCAAAAAGCGATGATCATTTATTGCTGAGACTGACAAGCCGTTCGTGTAGCACACGATTTTCAGCCTCACAGTATGTTGAATTTCGAAAGTTGATTGATAGTCTACCCCTGTTCATCAAAACATTTAGAGCATTCAAGTACACCGAGATTAAAGAGTATAAGATTGCTGGAATAGACTTCCTCCTTGATATTTGCAGCGTCTGCGACATTCTGAAACCCTATATTGAGTTATCAGTAGCGTTACAAGGCTTGAGTATCCCATGCTGGAAAGTTGGTCTCTGGTGGAAGCGACTAAGAGAACACATGGAGAGTCTTGAAGATACATTTTCGCTGAACAATGTTCCATCACATCTGCCACTACTAAAGCGTTATGCCAAAGAAATAATTGCTGGTGTCTTCAAAAATACCACCCTAGTTCCAGGATGGTTGGTCGTATCTTCGGAAACAAGAACACTCGACAATGAAATAGAAACGGTAGACACTTGGATCGCGCGGGGTGAACGTGAAGTTGAAGAAGAAATCAAAGTGTTCATGAGTGATCTCCGATCATCTTTTGAAACGCGAGTGACCACTTCGTCCAAACCACTTGTTAACATACTTACATGTCTGGATCTTGACAGCATCATTAGCTTAATCTGTGGTGTAAGACTCCAAACTGGAAAAGTGAAGCTGGAACATGGCGAGGCAGCTCTGGAGATGTATGGGGTTGACAATTTTACAAAGTTTTATACCTATGTTTGCAGTCTACCACACGTAAAGTGCCTAAGTGAAGCTGATGGACAGGAAGAATCGTTCTTCGATGCAGCCTTCGCAAATTCCGTTTTCCACAGGTTGAAAAAAGGACTAAGGCAGTATTTGTGGAGTGATGATGGTGAGCATTTACAAGCATGGTTTAACTTGCCTGCTAAGAAGACGTACTGCTCTCTGGAAAAGCTTGAAATCGTCCAAGACGGTGCAGCATTTTCGTTGACAAACCAATATGCTGTTACTGTGAAGAACATCGATAAGCCCTTCCATACTAGCTTAAATGAAGATGAAGTTTATTCAAGTATCTTTACAGACGCAAGACTCTATGAAGCTATTGGTTTGGAGGGCTGTATTTGCGTGGATATTGCCCTAGCCAAAGGAGGTACCGAAGCGGTTGTGGAGTCATACTATAGCGTGATGAACTCGCAAAAGATGTGTGGTGGTCAACATAATGAAACGTTGGCTCTGAGGTATAACATATTCACATACTTTCTAAAGTGTATTCAGAGTTCAGACAATATTAATGGCAATGTCTTACTTTCTAATTATTATATGGTCATTTATAATAATGATTCATATTTTCTCTTTAGAACCAAGATCGACTGGAGTTTGCCTCCATGTCAATCAGCAAATCGTGCAACGAAAGAAATTGCAGAGATTTATCTAGGAGGAGACAAGGATGGCAACCTTCCAAGGCACGCTGCGCCAATTCTGGGCGATCGGGCAAAGTTCAAAACGAGAAGCAAATTCGTGACGCGTCTCCAGAAAGAGGATGTGCGACTGAACTACTTGCTATAAATACTTAATACTTACAACTTATATAGATGATATATATCGACTGAACTTAAGTGAACTACCTGTTACGAAGATTTAATAATATACTTTTATTACGAAGACTTAATAATGTACTTTTATTACGAAGACTTAATAATGTACTTTTATTACGAAGACTTAATAATATACTTTTATAATATATATAAATATATATATATATATATATATATAAATATATATATATATATATAAATACGATATGGATTTTTAAAATTTTATTTTACTTGTCAATTGTGTTAAATCCAGCTCGTACCCAGGGTCTTCTCAAGACGGCGCGCTTGGAGCGATGTAAGGTATGTTCAATTATCAAAGGTCAGATCACTGAAACCCATACTGGAAAGTTCGCTTTATGCACGCCATAGATTTTACGCCAGGAGTATCCACCAAAATATTGCGCCACGCCGCCTATTATGTCGCGTTCAAAGTGCGCCAATTACCGGCTGGCCGCTGGGGACTGGTGAGAATCGTGAACACTGAACACATACTCTCTATTACAGTAAGGATGTCCAAAAATTTAATATTTTCAGGAATTTATTGGAACTCTGACAGTTGATCAAAAGGACAAGGTACTGCTGGACCTTGTGACCAATGGGAAAGGTAGTCTCGATTATGCTAAGAATATAGTGTAATTTGGTGGAGATCCCCTTGTAATACCTGATACAAGGCCACCCTGGTGTACATGTGGAGTATGTCAACCTATGCCTAGAACGCAGTAACATTTTCTGGATAACTTTTTATTTTATAATTTTTATTTACTCAAGTGTACGATTGAAACTTTTATTGCAAAAGTGTGATTCTGGGTATTGTGGGAAATAAAATGCAGTCAGCCATGGTAACTACTCTAACCAGAGCAAACCAACCTGACTAGATTTGTCATGTACACAGAATGAAAGTCAGATTGGCTGAGCTGCTGCTATTTACAAATTTATAACTACATATAACACCATACTATCAGTTTGAAAATTAATAGTTTTGCTTGTTAAAATATTGTGTTCTCAAGATGTTGAGGGACCTTCCATTTGCTTCTGGACAAGATCACTTGTTTTAGGAATGGGTGTGAGAGCAATGGATGGGGCTATATTCGTCGGGTGGTCTAGCGGTACTGGAACTTTTCTTAGAATACTGTCATCATCATCAATTCTCTTCTATAATATTCTGGTGGCAAGGGTGGGCCAGAAGTCATAGGACTTTGGTTCTTTCACAGCATCGACCCTCCAGTTCTTCAACCTTTTGCTGTACACTTTGTTGTACTTTGGGCAACTACTTTTAGTAACAGCTGCTTTCCTCCAAGTGTGAATTGTGGTCAATTGCTGCCATGTACGTTCTTGCTGTAGATGCATCATTCCTAGGAAGATAGGAAATTTCATGACTATTATATTTATTAACCTCAATGTTTTATGACAATAGTCTACACAGCTAATACTTGCAAAGTACATAATTTATAAATACTTACTGGAATCCTACTCTCTTAGGTGTGTATTTCAATAACATGGAGTTGAAGTTCTCCAGCTTGCTTGTGTGCTTATAATTATACAAATAATTATGGTCAGTGTTTGTAAAATGCATAACAGCACATATAAATAATCCCCTTGCCCGGCGCTGCCGAAGGCCTGAGGGCGAGGGTGCTAATATCGACCGGCGTTTAGTCCCTTCTCACGGGATGCTGTCTGCAGAACTGGTCATGCATCAACCGTCAACCGCCGTCGCAATTTTCGTTGCCTTGGTAACAGAAGGAATTTATAAGGCGAATGAAGATTTGTGTTCAAAAATTTCATTGAAAATGTAGTGTTCAAAAGATACAGTACCGTTGGCGGAAGATAACAAGCTCGTAAATTTTAATTGGCGACAAAAGGTATACCCGTTTTCCCTTTTTTGATGCTGTTAGTAGTCAGTTACAAAGATAATTTGGTAAATATGTCCCAGTTTTATTCAGGCTTTCGTTTGATGTATAGCATGATTTGCTAGAGCCAGTAGATCATAAGATATCGTCGTCGGAATATCCAATATATTTATCATAGTTTGTGAACCCAATCCGAGCGTCGCTTTCGCTTTTTCTATAGCAATCAGTCCCAATATATTTTAGTGTAGGTATGATTGTCAGGCATCAATGGCCTAACAACAAATTAAAGTTATTACAAATATAAACACATAATTCATATAATTATGTACAGTACAATGTTACAAAAGTTGTATATCCTGCAGATTATCAATTGCCTTAATTGCTAAAACATGTATGTATGAATAGATTCATTGAGATAATATTAGTTCTTTAGATATGTGAAAATGCCTTCACAGAATTTCTAATTGCAAGAGGTACCTGCAATCCTAGGCCTAGGGTTTCTAATTAACAAATCAGTTTCAAGTTCTGAGTTAGGAAAGATCAGTTTCCCTGCTCTGCATTGAGACCGGTCCTCTTGAGAGAAATCAATACCCTAACAAAAAAAGTCTATAGGCCTGCCTGTATGTAATATATGAACAACGAGAGCGAGTGTTTCACCGGGATATCCAAACACGAGAAAATAATGGTGAAAACACGAGCGCGCAGCGCGAGTGTTTTTGTCCATTGTTTTCGAGTGTTTGGATATCCCGGTGGGACACGAGCTCGAGTTGTTTATATAGCTTCTGAAATGAATGGAGAGGTAAGAGAATGTTTTCGTTTGCTGATTTGAATAGAATTTCTAACGAAGGATATCGTAATTAGGAATTCTATTGAGATATTACACAATGCATAACTGAAGTGGGTTTTCCACGATGAATAGATAATGATAAATTAAATAGTGGAGTTGAGATGATTGTGATGCATGGTAGAGGGTTTTGTTTCTGCGAGTATTAAACTGGACAAGTGTGTGTTTTACTGGCTGTAACATTAGATTTGTGGTAGACGACAAAGAGTGAATAAAGGAATTTTGTGTGTGAATTTGTTTGCTGACTTGATTTTGCATACGTAATTAAGATATTTGATCCAAACACTAGTGTTTGGATCAAATATCTTAATTACGTAAGCAGCTGAAATCTTTTGTCTGGCGGTGTTTGACCGGGGTATCCAAACAGCATCATGTGACCGAATGCTTACATGCTATTGGTTTAATTACTCATGAATTATTAATGAATTTTAGAAATGCATGTCTATAGACAACCTATAGGATCCTATAGGAAACCTATAGACTTCTATAGACAATTGGAACATTTTCTATAGGCAACCTACAGAGAAACCTATTAGCCTATAGAAACCTATAACCCAATTTGAATTAGCCTGCGTATACAGCTGTTATTCATTGCCTTAATTTTGATGGACCCTATACAGTTGCACTATACAGTAGAACCTGAGTTTTTATGACCCTGTGTTTTACGACCACTTGCTGGAATGGAAGATTTGTAGTTGAAATGTATATACCTGCAATTAGCGACCACCTGCCAAACGCGACCACTTTTTAGCGTTTAACCTGTCATGAGCGACTTTTTTTACAAGATAAGCGTTTGCTTTTGCACGTAAACATACATGAATTTTGACAGCGCGCAAATACAGGAAACTACGGTGGCCCATCAGGGACATGCGCGACTGTTTCTCTTTTCAACTCGCGACTTACTATTTTCAACTCGTGACTAGTTAATTTTTATTCCCGCGCGCTACTTTTTTTTTATTTCCGCGCGCTACTTTTTATTTATTTCCGCGCGCTACTTTTTTTATTTCCGCGCGCTACTTTTTTCTCACTGATGACGCTGTCCAGAAAATACTTAGTCACGTGCTACTCCGCTCTCTTTCAACGATGGATGGCCAGAACACGGACATGGATGAGGTAAGTTGCGGTATTATTCAGCTAAACTACACTTATAACTTATCGAATAAAACGAATGTCGTATGATGTGAGTGTAAAATCAATTTGAGCTTAAAATCTGAGTGAAGAATCTCAGTTTCTGAATAATTAGAAGTGGAATTCAGTCGGCATCGCCGCCGTTATTGAAATCCTTCAAACTTCACGTGCAATAGCAACTCGATTAAACAATGTTGTCTCTGTAACAAAGATTATTGTTTAGGAAAATAAGAGGTTGAATAATATCATCAATTGTTGAATATCATTTGACTGTAAAAGGCGCAGTTGAGTCTGTATAAAGTATACGTGGTTGAGTAGACATGACCCAGAGGACATGACCCTTGACACCAAATTATTTATACAGTTTTAAAATGCATTGTCTGTCTTCACAATATGATACTTTGCCTTTGTCATGGCATAACTAAGTTGTTTCTTTTTGTTTTAGTTAATAGAATTCCTTCGAAGCAGACAAATCACAGAAGAGGTAATTACAAAGTTTATCAAAGAGAAGGTATGTATCGTTTTCTATAATGAAATCATAAATTTAGATGACACCCTTCACGGTTGCTTAAAAAGGGAATCGCTTTTTGGGGGAGAGGTGTAATCAGGATATTTTATTCCCAGCCAATTTTCCAAATTTCATCCACAATTTTGTGAAAATATTCAAAATCTACTGTCCCATTTTTCAAAATTCACACAATTCTGGAATCAGTACTCTCATTGTCTGGGATTGGGCAACCGGAAGTGGAAAAATAGAGTGCGGTTGTTGACATTTTTTCTGATGTAATTTGAGCTTCGAGACAGTGAGGGCGTGTGAGTGAGAAAGCAAGCGAGCGTTATATCAAGTGCGAATAAATGTGATAAAACTCAAGTGATTTGTTCGGATACATTCTCTTGGGAGGCAGAGAAATCCAGGACATCATCTCCGGAATAAATAAACGGAGGGTCTTAAGAGGTGGGGGGAGGGGGGTGGTGGTTCAAATTATTGAAAACATTAATAGGCGGGGGTTATTGCTGGGGGTTCGTAATTTTTGGAGAGACCGCCAGAAAAACACATTCACATGCCCGAAGCATTCACAAAATGCATGAAATTGATACCTGGGTGTTCGAAGTACTCAGCGTAAAACCTGAAAAAATAATAAGGGAGGGCTATTTGGGAGACCAGAGTATTCAATATTGCCATCCTTATCCTTCAGTACCCCCTCCCCCCCCCCCCCCCCGAGAGTCACAAGCAGTATGGCAGCAAAATTCGAGACTTCTGGCTTTTAGACATCCAAAAGGCCTCTGTTCAAAGACATTATCATCATTTACATTATTGTACATCTTCAGGATTCATGCCTCTGTCTGTACAGAACATTTATACTTTTTTTGTTTTGTAGATGGATACACAGGCGGTCTGTGCTGCAGATGACAAAACTCTAAGGGAAATGGGAATAGATACTCTAGGAGACGTAGTTGCCTTGAGGGTTTTCTGTAAACGTAAATGTAGTCCAGATAAAAAGCAAGCCCAAAAGGAAGAAAGAGAGAAAAAGAAAAAGCAGTTGGTATCCTTTTTAACATCTGGAGGAGGATCTGGAGAGGGACCAAGTAGGAAAGCCAGCAGAAAGTCACAGGATAAGAAGGCAACTGAGGAGAATAAGAAGAAAAGGCTAGAGTTGGGATGGCTTCATAAGTTCAATGATGGTGATCTTTATGTCAATGTTCGTGCCAAAGATGGTGGCGGAACACATATTGTTGAATTGCCTGGAAACAACAGGAAGACTGACATCATTGCTTATGCCAAAAAGCTTTTCTTTCCAAATGGTTCAAGTCCTCTAGCTTCTGTAGATGACTTGCTTTTCCAAATTGGAAATTACAAGCAAGAGCAAGTACAACCCACAGTTTCTTTCCCTGATGGAACTGTACACCCATTCACGCTTTATAATTACACTAAAAGTACCAAATTATCCAAAACACGACTGTACGTTATGACCAGGATGGAAGGAAGTGACAGTGAGGTAAATATTGCAGTGCCTTCAACAATACCTTCCATCAGTTGACATAACAGACCCACCAACAAGTCGAACACAAGCACCTACAGGCAGTGTACAAGTACCTACTGCCAGTGTACAAGTGCCGACAGCCAGTGTACAAGTTTCGACAGCCAATCAGCCAGCAAGTTATTTGGAAGCAGATCCTTTAGAGTGGCCACAAGACATGATAATCTACTCTACAATGCATTGCCACATGAAGATCAACAATCACTCTTCACTAGTGAGACTCATAACACTCAGGAAGTGGGAAGTGTAGCCAAATTGTATATTGCACAACAATGATTCAGACAAAGACAAGTTTAATATTTGAAACATTAATTTGTTGTGATCAGGTCAAATTGGAATTTTTCAAATGTTAACCTTCTACCATTTTAATAAAATAATGGAATAATCAATACACGTCCCAGTGATTATCAGCTGATTATCTGATCAACTAACAACCCAATCTGAAGATGTCATCGTGATTGATGTAAGCTTGGATGGGTTTCCTGGAATACCAGGATCGGGGGTCGGGGATCACATTAAAAATTCAAATAAATTAATCATTTACATTTTCGCTCTAAAACAAATATATATATATATGAATAATGTTTCATTATATTGTTTCCCAGATAAATGACCGGGGCATAATCCATTTATTGCAAACGTTTATTAAAGGGAGGCATGATGGGGTGTTTATTTTTCGGGTGTTAAAATTGGAATTGAAAAGGTCATGTTCATACCTGCAACTGACACTTTTATTAATACAACAAGAATAGTAACAAATATGGAAATCAATTTTGTGCACAGAACTCACTGCAGAACAAAAAATGCGATACTACATGTAAACAACGCAATCATTTCACTGATCACAACGACAGTGTTGCGTGCCACACCCCCCTGCCCACTCCAAACCTTAATGGTTCCTCTCCCCTGGAACAAGCCAATTCACATCTTACGTACGTCTTTAGTACTCAATTTGGAACATTCTGGTGGAATGTGCTAAAAATTGAAATTTTTAAAAGTGAAATCATTGAAATGATTACGTTGTTTACATGTAGTATCGGATTTTTTGTTCTACAGTGAGTTCTGTGCATAATATTGATTTCCATATGTGTTAATATTCTTGTTGTATTAATAAAAGCTTCAGTTGCAGTTATGAACATGACCTTTTCAATTCCAATTTTAACACCCGAAAAATAAATGCCCCATCATGCCTCCCTTTAGTAAACGTTTGCAATAAATGGATTATGCCCCGGTCATTTATCTGGAAAACAATATAATGAAACATTATTCAGAACCAGCCCCTCTTTGTTTTAGAGCGAAAATATAAATGACTAATTTATTTAAATTTTTAATGAAATCCCCGATCCTTGATCCCCCGATCCTGGTATTCCAGGAAACCGCTTGGATGGGGCATCAATCTGATATGAAGCAATAAATGTACATGTAAAATATTATGTTTACCCATAAGCAAAATGGTAATAACGGAACTTTGTTTTACAGGAACAAAATGAATTGCAATTTGATACCCCTCCTTCAAGACCTACAAGGGATATACATGTAAGGATACATGGACATTCTTCGTACAGTGATTTGTCTGTTTTACTTCCACTTTCTAAACGCTTCAAAATCTTGGTTATACATGTAACTTAAATTAGATAACTACAAAGAAGTGGTAATCCTGAATATTAATTACAACCACACTAGAAATAAATAGGTACTTCATGTAATAGAATCACCCAATATGATTCTCTTTTATAAAGTCCTTCTGTCTCATTCCTGACACCAAAACCAGTCATAAGATTGAACAATTATGTTTTTTGTAGCCACCACGTCGTTTTACACCATCAGAATATGATAGCAGGCAGAGTCAGCCTTCAACTTTGCAATCATCAAGGTAAAAGATAATACATTGTAAATATGGTAATAAATAATAATTACACATTAAGGGACCGGTCGACTGACCTCAAAAATAGGACTGGATCGAGCTTTCTATTGTGTCGGATGAGCTGATTTGAAGTCGGCATATTTGAATTAACCAGAGATCGTTAAAAACTGCTATTCTGCAAGCAAATCAAACAGACACTTGCAAAATGTGTTTAGTGTCTGGCCAATATATTTACTTTGCTAACCTTAAATGCACAAAATCCTGAATTAAATTTGACACCTCACAATTGGCTTTTCTTACTGGATAATGAGGGCCAATGGCTGCCATATTTGAGTGACCTCATTTATACCAATTCAATCGGAGAGGAAAGGCAAACACTGACATCAAATAACTGTCCAACCAATATTTTCCCTTCACTAACATTCCAACATGGCCGCCATTGGCTTAATTTTTGTAATAATAGAAGCTCTATCCAGTCCTAGTTTTGAGATCAGTGGACCAGTCATTATTTATGGCGTATGCAGGGCTAGAAAATTGTGGCCAGCAGTCATATATTTCATACCCTGTCAAGATGTTGGCAAAAAAAATTTACCCAAGGAAATTTTATTCGTAACCTGATTGACAAACTGACCACAGGGAAAAGCCCACCGCTTTTATCCACATCAATCAATATCAGCTGAACACTGGTGGTAATCTGGTGATTTTTAGTTTTAGTACATATCACACTTTCTCTCCATGAAATAATACCTGTATACATTGTATTTTCCATATCCCAGCAAAGAGGGTGACAGGTTTTTTCAAGGCCCTGTTGAACGGCTGTCGAAATTTTCCATACCTCAGTATGTTTTTCTTCCTGCCCAGTATACCCTGTTAATAGTGACCATTCCCTAACCATCAAATCTGCTACTTGTGTTATTATTGTGTCATTTGCACAACTTGGAGAACTTATTAAATTTGATTGGTCAAGGACAGTGCTGTTCAAGTAGGGAGGGTAGAACACCTGGAACCCCACCCTTCTGGACCCCCTTAAAATATAAATAAAATATGAAATAAATATAAAATCAGAATCAAGAGAAATCTTAACCAGATTACAGTACTGTAGATTCTTAATATGCAATTAGTCTGTGGCAAAGTTCAACACTCAACATGAAGCTTAGGCTTGATTTCCAGCTGGTCTCCAGGAGTCCCGGGGCCTGGTATCCGAGATTCGGCTGGAAATCGAGCGAAAAAGCTGTCAAATAGTTCATTCTCAGCTGTACCATCCCCCGGGCAAACCCCGGGCAAACATGGACCAGCACTTCCCGGTTGGTAGGCTCGACAATTTCTAGCCGGATCTCCGTGTTTCATGCAGAGTGTTGAACTTTGGCATAGATTCATTGCATGATTAGAATCTACTGTAATCTAGTTACAAATGTTGATTGTCAATTTGACTTGAGCAAATTGCAAACATCTGGTGAAGGTTCCTCAGCAGATTTCCGCAAACGCTTCACTTTCTTTCAAGTAAATACAAATTATATTTAAAGTAATACTACTGTATGACTATGAAGTATTTTCTGCCATGTAAATAGCAATTTAAATAGGGAAAAGTTGAATTTGCCAATGTAAATGAACGTCAATCTTCCCAAAATATTTGCAAGTTGCTCGGGTCAACTTGTCAATCAACATTGCAATGTTGCGTGAGAATATTGCAATGTACCCCGCAAGAGAACACCCGATTTGACTGTAAGATTTCTTTGCTTTTATATTCATTTCATACTTTATTTATATTTTAATGGGGTCCAGAAAGGGGGGTCCAGGTTTTGTACCCTCCCGTCCAAGTAATTACTACCCTCGTTCAAGTAATTACTACCGTAATTACTCTTAATCACAAAGTGCATGTATCTCAAAGAAATTGGTGCCGTCAAGTCTGTTCTGCGCATATGCGAAATGTTGTTTACATCCTTTGTTTATAAGCAACAGTATAGTGAAATTCTATTAAATTTAGTTAAATCTGAGTATTGACAACAAAGTGGAACAAGATACCTGTCGTAGGACCACCTGAAAATTAAAAGAAAACGTCCCACACACACGCTTGTTCAGCCATGTTGTCTCCGCCTCTTCGACAGGTAATTTTGTCTTTTGGCGTTTTTATCTTCCATTTCAGCGACACACACATGTCCAGCCTCTTGAGCAGGAGCAGAAACAGCTTTGAATAAACGTTCACTCATGCCTTCCTTGATTTTGCTGAATAATCGTGACAATCCGTCCGAAAATCAGTTCAGTGATTTGTTACCTCGTTGGTTCCACACAAACCAAATATCGCACATGCGCAGAACGGACTTGACGGCACCTTTAAGGAATAGCTAGTTCCTAATGTTTTATGTGAAAATTAACTACCTTATTTTGTGTCATGTGCACTTCTTATGTCATTCAGCTGATAAAGATCCTGAATTCATAATATATTGTTAATTACAGTTGTGTATATTTTGAAGGTCCCATGATGATGAGATAGAAGTACCAGAAGCAAGTGAACCTGCTATCCAACCCATAAATATGAAAGAGAGAGTAAAGCGATCCCTGAAAATTAACAGATTCAATATGAAAGTGGACCTCATAAAGGCATTTACTGATCCCAGCATACTAGAAGATGACATTGACATTTCTGTCATTAACCAAATAGGAGAAAAAGAAGAGGGATTTGGAAGTGGCGTCTACAGGGATGTACTCAGCACATTCTGGTATGATGTATACGAATCATTAATGGTTGGAGAAGAGGAAAGGGTGCCGTGCATTAGACATGACTATCATCGACAAGAATGGGAAGCCATCGCAAGAATATTGTTTTTTGGCTACAAAAGTTACCAGTACTTTCCAATGCTTTTGTCCAAAACATTTTTTGCTCAGTGTCTCCTTGGAGAGGATGTACTGTCTGGGGAGATGCTACTTGCTTCTTTTCGGAGATATGTATCAGAAAGTGAAAGAGCACTGATCGATAGGTGCATAAGTGGTGAGGTTGAAGAAGATGATGAAGAACTTTTAGAGTTTTTTAGCAATTTTGATTGCAAAGTTCTTCCAAGAAAGTCCCAATTAACACGAGTTTTAGAGGAGGTAGCCCACAAAGAACTGATTCAAAAACCCCAATATGTTGCTGAATGCTGGAAAGAAGTTGTTCTTCAGCTCAAGCCATACTTTCCTTCACTAGAGCACATCAATGAATTATGGGAGCGCCTTGTACCCACAAATGTCAAAGTGATTGATGCCTTCCATGTTGAATTGACAAATGATGCAGAAAGAGAGTGCTTCAAGCATCTAAAGAGGTATTTACGAGGCTTGGATAAGTCAAAGCTTGAGAGGTTTTTAAAGTTCACCACGGGATCCGAATTAATGCTCTTCCACGAACTCCAAGTTACCTTTAATCAGACTGAGAATGCATCACGCAGGCCCATAGCACATACATGTTCGTTTGTTTTGGAGGTTCCCTCTACGTGAGGAGTTCAATCACATCCTTGAAGCAAATAACTGGGAAATGGATATTGTTTAGGTAGTTAATTGCTTATTATTTGCTTCATTTCCCACTTATTTGATTCAAGGATGTGGTAAAACAATATCTGGCATTTCCAGTTTAATATTTCCTTCAAGGATGTGGTTGAATTCCTCGCATTAATCTTGAACATTTTACAAATGCATGAGCTTACTTTTGTTTTGTTTTGTTTGCAGACATTCATCAGTAAGACATAATATATATTGTTATTGTTGATATATTGTTGTTAATGTTTTGTTTTCATAAAAATGGAAAAGAAAATGTAAATAAAAAATAGAAATTATATCTATGTTGGAAAAGATTAATTGGAATGGCAGTGGATGGAGACATACAGGGGCACAACTAGGGAAACAGGGGGGGGGGTGGGTGTTAAAGGTCAATTGTGAAGAAAGGGCACATGTCTCACTTTGAGGGCACTTTTTTGGATTTCAGAAAAAGGGCAGGGCCCTAAACCCTGACGACCCATGGTCACACCCCTGGCGAATATGCCTGTAACGTTCCATTTACCCAACACAATTTAGGAGAATGCTGTATCCTTGTTCAAAATGTGTGAAAAAACCTATGCTTTTTATTTCTATCATTTCTTGCATTTTGTACAAATTAAACAAGGTTGTCAATACACTGCAAAAGTGTGAAATACAAAATTAATCCTTCATCAGGAGTGGTGGGGTATTGGAGACTTTCATCTTCCATCATGAGGTTTGCTAACTCTTGAAATTCAGCACTGCATCCTGTCTCCGGAATGAATTCACAACAAATTTCCTCAGCAATACTTAATTCATCACTTGGTATGGCAACTTTGAAATCCAAAGTGTCATGCAATTGAGGAAGGAAATATAGAACATCAGGACGCCCTGGTAGTGATTCTGTATTTGCACAAGGTCTGATTGATTGTGTGAAGGTTCCAGTGCCTTGCAATTCTTGTAAGTTCATCTTGTATCAGTCCTGTGAAACAAAACTTTATACAATCCAAGTGAATTGGGTTGCTGTTGTCAAAGTGTCCTGAGTCGGTCAAATCTTTAAAAAATCTGATCCACCAATCAGTTTCTGACTTCCGAAGAAAAGACCACCATGCCTCAATCCTCTGGTTGGAGACTGACCTTCCATATAAAAAACTTTTGTTTCCTGCCATATCATCAGTAGAATCCCTCCTCAAAAAGCGCTGCAAACCAGCTACGTTGACATTTTCAGTTCCTCTGTCACCACGTAGTATCCTTGGTACTCCTTTGATCTCTTTAATACACGACACATACAAACTTGAGATAACCCTAGGATCATTGTTTGAATGTGCAACCCGTAACCATAGTATTCGGCGGCTGAACCCATCTATGCATTCGTGGATAGGAAACCCAAATGGCTTTAATTTGTCATAGCCATCTAGATGCCACAGGTAATTTGGTCCTTTTGCAGAATATAACCTTCTTCGGAATGTTCGCCTTGACCGATATTCTACTCCAGCAGGGTCAAGCTGCTTTAAAATAATCCTCACAGTTTCTCTATCAATAACCAAACTATGATCAATCACTATTCTGCGGTGCATTTGCCGATAACCGATTGAATTTCCACTTCCACTAAGTTCTTCTCTCACAGCATTTAACACATGCTGTAATGGGCTTTTGTGTCTTCTTCTTCTGAGTCCTTGTGATTTCAAAACTCTCTTTAGATGTCTTATACTCAGCTGGATTCCATGACATTTCTTCAAAAATGTAGCTATTTCATTATAAGCAAATCCAAGATTAAAGTAAATGGAAATCAAGTGGTCTCTGTCAAGTTCAAATGCATTTTTTCTCAAGGTTGGTAAATAACTATCCATAGTTATATAGCACAGACCGCCTGTGTATCCATCTACAAAACAAAAAAAGTATAAATGTTCTGTACAGACAGAGGCATGAATCCTAAAGATGTACAATAATGTAAATGATGATAATGTCTTTGAACAGAGGCCTTTTGGATGTCTAAAAGCCAGAAGTCTCGAATTTTGCTGCCATACTGCTTGTGACTCTCAGGGGGAGGTACTGAAGGATAAGGATGGCAATATTGAATACTCTGGTCTCCCAAATAGCCCCCCCCTTATTATTTTTTCAGGTTTTACGCTGATTACTTCGAACACCCAGGTATCAATTTCATGCATTTTGTGAATGCTTCGGGCATGTGAATGTGTTTTTCTGGCAGTCTCTCCAAAAATTACGAACCCCACTTAATAAATTGTCAAATAGTTTCCTCCCCAGCAATAACCCCTGCCTATTAATTTTTTCAATAATTTGAACCACCACCCCCCTCCCCCCACCTCTTAAGACCCTCCGTTTATTCCGGAGATGATGTCCTGGATTTCTCTGCCTCCCAAGAGAATGTATCCGAACAAATCACTTGAGTTTTATCACATTTATTCGCACTTGATATAACGCTCGCTTGCTTTCTCACTCACACGCCCTCACTGTCTCGAAGCTCAAATTACATCAGAAAAAATGTCAACAACCGCACCCTATTTTTCCGGTTGCCCAATCCCCGACAATGAGAGTACTGATTCCAGAATTGTGTGAATTTTGAAAAATGGGACAGTAGATTTTTAATATTTTCACAAAATTGTGGATGAAATTTGGAAAATTGGCTGGGAATAAAATATCCCCATGACACCTCCCCCCCCCCCAAAAAAAAGCGATTCCCTTTTTAAGCAACCGTGAAGGGTGTCATCTAAATTTATGATTTCATTATAGAAAACGATACATACCTTCTCTTTGATAAACTTTGTAATTACCTCTTCTGTGATTTGTCTGCTTCGAAGGAATTCTATTAACTAAAACAAAAAGAATCAACTTAGTTATGCCATGACAAAGGCAAAGTATCATATTGTGAAGACAGACAATGCATTTTAAAACTGTATAAATAATTTGGTGTCAAGGGTCATGTCCTCTGGGTCATGTCTACTCAACCACGTATACTTTATACAGACTCAACTGCGCCTTTTACAGTCAAATGATATTCAACAATTGATGATATTATTCAACCTCTTATTTTCCTAAACAATAATCTTTGTTACAGAGACAACATTGTTTAATCGAGTTGCTATTGCACGTGAAGTTTGAAGGATTTCAATAACGGCGGCGATTCCGACTGAATTCCACTTCTAATTATTCACAAACTGAGATTCTTCACTCAGATTTTAAGCTCAAATTGATTTTACACTCACATCATACGACATTCGTTTTATTCGATAAGTTATAAGTATAGTTTAGCTGAATAATACCGCAACTTACCTCATCCATGTCCGTGTTCTGGCCAGCCATCGTTGAAAGAGAGCGGAGTAGTACGTGACTAAGTATTTTCTGGACAGCGTCATCAGTGAGAAAAAAGTAGCGCACGGAAATAAAAAAAGTAGCGCGCGGAAATAAAAAAAAGTAGCGCGCGGAAATAAAAAAAGTAGCGCGCGGAAATAAAAAAAAGTAGCGCGCGGAAATAAAAAAAAGTAGCGCGCGGGAATAAAAATTAACTAGTCGCGAGTTGAAAATAGTAAGTCGCGAGTTGAAAAGAGAAACAGTCGCACATGTCCCTGATGGGCCACCGTAGGAAACAGGTCTCATCAGCAACCGCTTTTCATCGTCCCAAACGCGAAATATGTTACAATCAACAAGCAAGAATTTTGACCTTGTGTGAATACAGGCAACAAGAAGAGGCACTTGTTGCTTTTTTAGTATTGTTTTGCTTACTTTCATGATAAGCGACTGCATTTTGATAGTTTTGTTAAACATTGTAGTGTGAGATTCCAAATAACTTTGCTAATACAACATAATGCTTAACATAATTTACGTATGTTGTAGACCATTAAACGATCTAACGCTTGGAAATGTTCGAAAACCTAGCGAGTGAGGTTCGTCTGTCGGTTATGACCACTATTGCTTGGCAATTTTAGTGGTGGTCATCAAACTCAGGTTCTACTGTATATGCACCCCTATGAAAAAGATGCACTTTCTTCCTTCAACAGCCAATAGTGTCTGTTTATACTTACTATTACCATTAATGTATTTATGTTATTTATTTTGATGTCCTATGAAACAATTAAATTCAGACAACACAAAGCTCTCAGAGATATATCCACTGAGAGTATATTCAGTTTGGCAAATGAATGGGCTATTATCTAATTCAAGTACAACTAAAAGTAAGAATTAAAATACTGTAAGCAACTACGTACACTATACAAGTTTCAAACAGTAAGCGGGCGAGGGTTGTTGCGTATACGTATTTCTAGTACACTAATGATACTCGCAGGTGTACCTAAATGTAACTTAATGGTGTAAGCTCGTTACAAATCTTTGGTCAAGCAAGACTTTATGGATACTCTCAAATGGCTTGGAGTTATTATCCAAGTATGTCTTCTCACTTTCAGTTTCTACTAGTGGCCCATGCTGGCACTCTCTATACCTTAGCAAGTTTCTTGGTCAGTATGACTGACTCGTGCCAAATATCCAATGCATGGAACAGATCAGAAAAGTGATGTGGGTACTTGTCTGATAAAACAAAAAAGAATTTGCAACATTAGAATGTATGTAATATAAGAATTCCAAGGCTGTGAGCACGTTTGCAGCAAAATTGTCAAAGCTATCTACATTGATCGCTTCTGCAAATTGTATACATCGTCTTGTGTTACCAGTACCTTTCATTTTCCAGACTAATGCAATAACTGCTGCTGAAGCATCAGTAACAATCTCCAAGACCACAATATTGCCAACAATTCTTTCTAAGATTTTTTAATCCATACACTTCCATATTGGACGCTCCTGCTGTTTGCCGTTTGTCTACGACTTCAACATCCACAATAACTTCAATGTGTTGCTCCATTAATGAATACGTACAGTACTTGGCACTATGGCTTGGTGAGTTATTGCTACCACCACTACATAGGATTGTTGATTCACAAGACAAAACTTCCCAGACTTTTGCTTTCATTTCTTGCCAAAGTCCTTTCACTTCAGGTATGTCATAATGTGTCTGCACACAGTTGTATGTAGTTTTTGAAATGAAGACAAGCCCAAGAAACTTGGTAAACAGTTCATGTTTATCAAAGTTGTTGCCAGAAATCAAAACTCCCGCAGCTAGTAACATCCCAGCTAGCACACAACGTAATCACAACGTTGAATTTAGGTTGTACTAAAGTTAGGTCGGGCGGACCTAACTTTCCTACCAGTTTGTCACAACATTGTTTTTCTCTTGTAAGATAATCGAGTTACAAGTGATGTGTAACCGACCTCGTGCGAACGTTATAGCAACGTTGTCATTTAATGTTGCATCGGGACGTTGGAATAACGTTACATAGTACATGTTTTGTCAAATATCTTAAAGGCCGTTTACGTCCGTTGTGCCAACACGGGCGAAGCGGTCAAACGATCCGCTTTGAAAGTTGAAGTGAACTATAAACAATTACGAACGCGGCCTTTAATATGGCCTTTAAATATAAGTTTTTGTTTAAAAGACCAGCGAGCTAGTAGTGCCAACATGCGGTTAGTAAGACATTATGGAAGTATACAGGTGAAATTAGTGCACTTTGTGAAAGGTTTAGAAGCAACGTTTGACAAACGTTCAACAGCAACATTAAACAAACGTTTGTTAAAAACGTTAGTAAACCTTTGGCAAACGTTCGCCTGCAACGTTTCATAATTGATGGTAAATAATTTATCTGGATTTTGTTATTCAGTATGGTGATTACAACAAAATCCCCATGCAAGTGATCACAAAAACCTTGCCTGAAACAGAGACGTAGCTAGAGGGGGGGCCCGAGGGCCGGGCCCGCACTGGTGAAATTCCCGGCCCCCCAGGTAAAATTCTGACTAGCAAAATATTTTTATTATTTTCTCACGCCATACGTCATGCAAATATTATATTTTACTTTTATTACATGATGTTTTGAGAATTTGGGCGTATTTCAGCATTGCTTCAATGACAATGGCTTCGATTTCAGACTTATATGTATTGATCAGTTATACTGGATAGATCGGTGGCTACAATATTACGAATTCTTCCGTTGATTTCCGAAGAGTGACCGAAGTGCAACACGTGCAAAATGTAAATATGGCGGACGATTTGTAAATTTGCTCAATACTACAAAAATACAATCTATTTGCATTTCGATCCGACATGTTAAACGTATTCCAGGCCGCTGGATCATCGTCAGCATCTCAGTCTCAAGCATTATCAAGACCTTTGCTTAACAGTTACCCGAAAAAGAGGCAAGGGAGTCGAGAAAGATGTTTTCAACCCACTTGGTATGACTCGTTTTCATGGCTGGAATATTTTGAGAATGTTGACGCATGTTTTTGCTATCCATGCAGAATTTTCGCCAAAGACTCGGTCAAAGAGAAAACCTTCATTAAAGCCGGATTCTCAAATTGGAAAACCGCGATGGAAACTGATAGAGGATTTAACAAACACCAGAAGTCGGATGTACATATTCGAGCGATGGCTAGCTGGAAGGAGAGGGAATATCGAGAAAGTCGGGGTCAGACAGTGCGAAATATTATCCAACTAAACCCAGAACATAAAATATGGTTAAAAACTGTTTTTAACATGACAAAATATCTGGTCGCTAACGGACAGCCATTCCGTGGAGATGAGGAGAAGACAGATTTCAACGAGCAAGTTTCTGGCGGGCTATATCTAAATACCTTTACTGACCTTCACTTCACCCAAGATCCCAATTTGGAAGAGATAGCAAAGCGATTACCGAAAAACGCAAAGTACACCTCACCGCAGATGCAAAATGAAGTTATAGAGACCTTGTCGGAGATTGTCAGTGAAACGGTGGCTGATGAATGTAAGAAAGCTGGACTATTTACTTTGATGATGGATGGAACTACTGACCACAATAACAGGTACAGTAACTTTAACACATCCAAATACTATAAGTATATTTTAGTTAATTTAATCTACATAACAATAACAATATATTTTTTATGCATAAATTTAGGGAAATGGAAGGTATTGCACTTAGATACTGGAATGATAGCTGTGGAGGAGTTGTGGAGCACATAATAGACTACAAAATGGCAGAAGATAGGAGTGCCAAAGGTCTTTTAAGTTTAGCTCTATTAACTCTTGTTGATGAGCATGATATATCCTTGACAGATGGGGTAGTATCTAACACATTTGATGGGGCAAGTGTTCTGTCTGGTGAAAAAGGTAAGTTTGTCTTACTGAAACTAAATTTACAGTCAAATGTCTTTAATATATGGTTACATTTTTATCTCGTTGATGACCATATTATAAAGAATTTCCGATTGTATCCTTGATTTTTAAGGATAATATGCAGCATGTGGCTCTCACGGCATGATGTATGTTCGGCATATCTAATGTTCCTTATTTTTTTAAAGAAACTTCAGTATTTGTCAATTTTTAATTTCCCCTTTTCTTCTCATGAGAAAACATAATATTAAGTAGTAAGCACTTGCAGCAAAAATTTTGCCTAATAACCTCCCTGCTATAGCATCCCAGCCCGATAAACATGTTTAAGAAGTGATTGTAAAGCACGTGATATGGATGTGAATAGTCGACCATATCAAACAGAAAACGTGTGATTTTTTTGGTTCTCCAGTTCTTTTAATCTATTAGTACAAATAAATTGAAATTTTTTCAGGTGGGTTACAGCAGCTGGTCAAGGAATATTGTGGTCGTGACATTCCATACATTCACTGCCTAAATCACCGACTTGCCTTGGTTGTCAAAGATACGTTGTCGACTATTTTAGAGCTGGGTGACTTCTTCCAGTTAATTCAGGACTTGTATAACTTTTTCAAGATTCCCCAGATTGATCAGCTCTGCCAGGGTCTTACGTTAAAGAAGCTAATTACTACTAGATGGGATGGACATTTTTCTAGCCTTAAAGTTCTTTCCAAATCCATTAAAGAGATACATTTAACGTTGAAAAAATGCAAAACCACACGATCGGTTAATCCAGAGTATCGCAGTAAAGCAAAAGGTTACTCAGCATCCCTTGAAGAGCCAGTCACCACGTTTCTGATCATTTTCATGATGGATGTGATGTCGTTGAACCTCCTTAATCTAATGTTCCAAAAGCAAGAAAGCAACCTGATAACAGCACTTAGCACACTCCAATCTGTAAGAAGGGAGCTAGAGGCATATCACACAGCTCGTTTTTCCACAGGAAGCTTCTGCGCCAGATGATGAATTGCCCCTTCTTGGTAAAAGGAAAAGAACAATCCCTGCTACGTTGCATGACTCCGTTGTGACGGAAAAGCTTCCATGTTATCGAGATGAGAGCAACAACGTGGAACAGTTACGCGCATTAGCAGTGGAAGTGCTAAATAATCTGAATGTTGAGTTTGATCATCGCTTTAGTGAATTCAATTCCACGTTGTGGAAATCATTTGAAATCCTGAAACTTTCTAACCATCATTTTCTCGAAGCAGAAAAGCTAATTCCTTTGCTCGACTACATTAACTCTTTCCCTACGGGCGCAGTTAAAATGGGTCGTTGATGACCCGCAAAGTCGTCAATCGAAAAACACGGCACACGGTAACGCAAGATTAAAAATTGAAATTCGACAAGCGCCAGCAACATAAAATCCACGCACACGCCAAGTTTGATTTGATTTCATAAACAACTCTGCGATTGGTGGCATTTTGAGTTTTCAAGATGCTATGCGGGCGTGCAAGATGGCCTTTTCTGGAAAAATGTAAATTTTTCAACCTGATTTATGATAATTAATGCTAATTTATATTAACATAATGTGTCTTGTTCGGGAAATTTAAAAGAACAAGTAATAGCCGGTTTATTGGGCTTCCAGAAAATGTATAGCTTTCGCAACAGTTATGGTTATTTCAAGAGATATCAATAGAACAACGTGGTCGTTCAATTTTTGATGTTTTTCAGCCGTAAGGAAAGAGTTAATAAGCAATAATAGGTAAATTGAAAATAATCGAAGAAAAAGTGTGAAAGGAAAAGCAGTTTATTATCTGTTGAATTGAAAATAATCAATGTAAATACAGTTTAACGAAGCAAAAAAATGGTCAGTGACAAAAAATGAACCCCCTTCTCTGCTCCCCCCTACCCCCCTCAATGAGAGGAATTATGTAAGGGTTACCCGAAGCAGAGTCTCTGCAGAGATCCCACCCGCACCGGTCCACCCGCACGGGAGCTCATACTTTTAAATATATACGCAAGCTATCTATACACTACAAAGACAATAGGTTCTGTGCATGTGGGTCAAAAAGGTAAAATTCACCGTGTTTAGAAATGTAGGAAATAATTCACCAAATTGGCTTAAAATTTGATATGTGTGTTGTTTAGCCGACTCACAACGATGATGAAAAATTCAGGCGAAAATATAAAATTGATCGATGCGAAAAAATATCGGCCATTCTATATTAACTCTTTCCCTACGGGCGCAGTTAAAATGGGTCGTTGATGACCCGCAAAGTCGTCAATCGAAAAACACGGCACACGGTAACGCAAGATTAAAAATTGAAATTCGACAAGCACCAGCAACATAAAATCCACGCACACGCCAAGTTTGATTTGATTTCATAAACAACTCTGCGATTGGTGGCATTTTGAGTTTTCAAGATGCTATGCGGGCGTGCAAGATGGCCTTTTCTGGAAAAATGTAAATTTTTCAACCTGATTTATGATAATTAATGCTAATTTATATTAACATAATGTGTCTTGTTCGGGAAATTTAAAAGAACAAGTAAAAGCCGGTTTATTGGGCTTCCAGAAAATGTATAGCTTTCGCAACAGTTATGGTTATTTCAAGAGATATCAATAGAACAACGTGGTCGTTCAATTTTTGATGTTTTTCAGCCGTAAGGAAAGAGTTAAGACCATTCCACTTGTCCGTCGATTGAGGAGCTCTCTTTCCAACAACTCGAGTGCGAGTGTAATGTTTTCCGTAGTGTGTTAAAGGAATTCAGCGACAAGCAAGACCAGTTATTTGAGATGGCACTCCAGAAGAAGAAAGACGAAGCAATGGTAGAAAGGTGGAAGAAGTGAAGAAGGAAGACAAGATGACACAGATGACGCAATTTGTGTTAACGTTAGTGGGTGCTGAAATTTTAAAGCAAATTTATCTGGTTGCAGTCACTGCTGGGTATTCCAGCTCGGTTGTGGAATGCGGCTTTTCCGCCCTCAACAGAATTGACACATGCCACAGAAGAAGAATGACGCCTTACCGTCAAGCAAGTTTAACTTTGCTGCATTTTGAGAACGCTCTAACACGATCAATTTCATTTGAACAGTTTTTAGTCAAATGGAACAGCAAACCTAGAAGACTAGTTGTAACACCATAATTCAATTGTGTATACTTTAAACCTACAGATTTGATATTTTGTTACAGTTGTACATGTATTTTGCACTAAACGATCAAACTTTGTGAGCATCCTTTATTGTACGTGATTCAAATCGTCATTCAGTATATACCTTGGCCAGTACCCACTACCTTTTATCTGATTATCTGTATTTTCGTGCATATTGTGGGGGTCGCCGTCGGGCATGCTGGTTATATTTTACTTTTTTGAGGTGGCCCCCCCCAAAATGTTTTCGGCCCCCCTTGACTGGAAAACCTGGCTACGTCTCTGGCCTGAAAATAAAGCGACGATTATCTGACAATTTGAAAAATAAATGAGTCGTTTTGCAATATTAACCAGCTGTCAGTATTAGTAAAGAAGAGATGTAGTAGAGAAGGATGAGCATTGGAACATATACAAGAAGTTTGCAAAAAGTGCATATCAGAAAGAGTTAATTGAAGAGAATGCGACCAATCCCAGGAAATTTTGGAACACAATTAAGGACATCTTCGCAAATAAAACTGAATGTCAGGAAGTGCAAAGATTTATAATGATCAAAATCAATCGAGTATTTTAAGCAAATATTTTGCAAACGCCGTTCAGTGCCTTAAAGAAAATTCAATATCACTTGTGGATTTTATATGGAAACGACCAGTCGAAATGGTATTGCGAACACGACAAGTTTTTAAAATGCAATATATATCAAACGTGTTCATTCTCAATGAATTGAAACAATTTAAAAGAAATAAAGTTACTGGAATAGATGAACTACCACCGGGTTTGCTGAAAGACAGTCGAGAATATATTTGTCGTCCGTTGTGCAACATCCTGAATTTATCGGTCGAAACCTCTACAGTATCAGCAATTTGGAAAACAGCCAAGATAATAACGATACATAAATCTGGGTCATATGATCACCCCACAAAAAACCGGTTGAGTGGATGGCGTATTTACACCTAGTTGAACATACTGCTGTCGACCAAACAGGTAATCAGTAAACCAAAGTAACTCATTATCTTTCACACAATATACTTGTAATTTACAAAGAAGGCCACTATGACTTATGGTATCGAAGACCTTGCTAAGGTCTATAAAAACAGCTCCAACAAGGTTCCCGCGATCGACTTCTCTTCTTATATCATCTATTAAAGTGCCCTGACACAAAAAATGATTTTCTGTCTATTAATAGTACACATTTAGTATAGTATTTTGGTGAACGAATTTTTCGATTTCATTAAAAAGCAAAAATTTCAGAGCAGTTTGAATCCAGAAATTTTTGGCTAATGGCCGTCGGCTACAGGAGTCTGGCACTAGTATTTATTGTGACGTCACGCAATTTACTCGATCGCAGCACTGGATCGAAGGTCCGTGTTGGTTCTGTGAAGGTACATCAACCAGCTCGAAGTTTTTCATGTCGACAACAGAATCCGACTCCGATAGTAGTTATCAGTCCGATGATTCTGATGTGAATTTTATACCTGGATATGTTATGATAGAAGATGCTGATCTGTTAAACAGTTCGAAGCTTGAAGACAGTGGCGGAATAATTTCCAAAATGCTAAAATTTCAAGGATAGTTAATTAGCTGAGTCAAGTAACTCATAAACGGTAACAATTTTTTTTTACAACCTTGATAGTGCCGGCAGATGGCAGCGGTTTCAGATATCAACTTATAAGTTATAATGCATAGCATTTGCATATTCGCGCAATCGCGCCCCCGTAGGTTGTAACTGTTAGAAATGGAAAATAAACGAGCCAAACAAAAGCATTTTCAGCTTTTCGTAAATTTAGTCAACTGACTCTCAGAACTTGAAAGAACAGCTTGCATATCGATAAAGTTATGTGTAATTTAGTGAATGTTTTCGTCAATCAGTTTGTCTTTGTATTGTTCATCACACAGGAAGGAAGAGTGAGGTAAAAGGCGTGTCACTTGTTAATTAAATTGAAAAGACGTGGTCGATGAGTAAAATTACAATTAAAAAATAGCACTTGCATGATTTCATTTGACACAAGTGATACATTATTATATAAAGACAACAGCCATAATCTATAAAAGTATCTAAAGCATTAGTATAGGATTTACAAAACATTTTTACAATGTAAACCTAATCAGTCAAATGGTACAATTCGGTGTTCTGATGCACCCAACGATCAAGTACTCAAAGTTTATTGATTTTAAGAGGTCCTTGTTCATTGATAGCAACATAAACTCACTGGCCCACAAAGAGTCTAAACTGTTGCGAGCCCAGCTTAATATTCTGTTCATTGCGCTTTCTACGCTTGCAGTACCAACTGGCAAGGTCTTCCATATACCGATCACTTTAAATAAATCCTAGTGTAATTCAGGATCTGTTCTTTCCGGCCGCAATTAAAATCTTCGCTCGTTCGCATTCAGTCTCCAGCAAACTAGAGTCAATTGCGAGATAGATAGAAGATAGAAAAACTTTATTTAAACACACTGACCCCGTCAACCGAAGCTGATTTCCACGAGGGGCGTGTACAAAAGGAGTATATATAGATATAGAATTTAAAAGTTATTTACAAAGTATATAAGATATATAGTATTAAATGAACTAACTTAATTAACTAGTATAGTAATCTATTTACAGGTACATCTATAATTGCATTAGTTATCAATGTGAGTAGCGATTTTCTTTCGAAAGGAAGAAAGGGATTTGCTTTCTCTAATAAGGTATGCTCCATCGTACATAAAACTTTTTTTCATATTATTAGTACGCGGTTGCAGTAAACAAAGACTACTTGAAATGTTCCGAAGTTTGTAGTTTATCATCTCACCTTTATATGTGAAAAGATTAGTGAGTGACTTAGGACCCATTTTATTTAATAATTTGTCATGATTTTTGCTTTAGCTTTCTTCCTTTCTGTTTTAAGTGGCTTCCAGCCCAATGCTTGCAAAGCAACAGAGTGATCTGTGTCATTGCTCATATTCATGATAATTCGAGCAGCTCTATTTTGGAGTTTTTGGAGTCTTTTTGATTGTGTTTCACCGAACACATCCCATACTTCACAGCAGTAATCGAAGTATGGGCGAACAATTGCATTATAAACAGAAAGAAGTGTTTGCTTATCAGCAACTTCTTTTAGACGTCGAAGAGCCGAGATTCCGGATGTTATTTTCTTGCAAATATTCTCAGTGTTACTCTTCCAAGATAAATGCTGGTCAATTGTCACTCCAAGAGTTTTGGATTCATAAACTTGTTTAACTGATTCGTTTTCAATTTTAACATTTAGTTGCAAATTTGAAATACTTTTAATGAGTTGTTTTGAACCAATTAACATAAACTCAGTCTTAGCTACATTTAGGCTAAGTTTATTGGCGATTAACCATTTTCTAAGACTTTCCAAATCAGAATTCACTGCGGCTTCAAGATCAGTAATAGAGTCTCCAGAAGCAGTTAGGTTGCTGTCATCAGCAAACAACCTAGGTTTTGTTTTATATAGGCATTGAGGCAAATCATTAATATATAATAGAAAAAATAGTGGCCCTAAAATAGAGCCTTGTGGTACGCCACATTTGATCAATTTCTCTGATGAAATAGATCCTTGTATTTGGCATTTCTGGCTTCTATTTGAGAGATAAGATTTGAGAAAAGATAGAGCTTGCCCTTTTACTCCATAGAGCTCTAGTTTTCTCAATAGAATTTGATGATCAACAGTATGAAATGCTTTTTTCATGTCAATTGAGACTACTAAGTTAAACATTTTCCGGTCTAAATTCATATACCAGTCATTTGTACAGTCCAGTAATGCTGTAGCTGTAGAGTGAAATTTTCGAAAACCAAATTGACAATCACTTAGAAGTCCAAATTTGGTTAAATAATTGTATAGTTGATCATACAGAATTCGTTCCATAATTTTGCTAATGGCTGGCAAAACTGAAATTGGTCTGTAATTTCCTGGCACGTTTCGTTGACCATTTTTATAGAGAGGTATTACTCTAGCCGTTTTCCATTCATCAGGGAAAAAGGATAAAGTAATTGCCTGATTGAAAATGTATGTCAATGAATCTGATATTGCAGGTGCAGCTAATTTAATAATTTTACAAGAAATCTTATCAACACCTGTGGCTTTATTGCTAGAAAGACCATGCAACATATGGTAGACATTCCTGACGGTGACCAGCTGGAATGCAGTGAATTCTGATTTAGCATTCTCGACATATGTTTCAAAGTTGAAATTTGAAGTATCAATTTTGCTAGCTAGATTAGGGCCAATATTTGAAAAATAATCATTAAAGCCCTCTGCAATATCTTTGGCATTTGTCAAGCTATTTTCACCTAGTTTTAACTCATTTACCACTGTTGGTTTGCTTTGTCTACCTAATACATTGTTTATAGTTTTCCACACCTCTTTAGGATTGCATTTTTGACCAGCAATTTTCGTGGAGTAATAATCTTTTTTAGCATTTCTTAGCTGTATATTGACTTTATTTCTTGTTGTTTTATAATTTAACCAGTCTATTTCTAGGTTTGTAATAATGGCTTTTCTTTTTAGTCTGTCCCTTGTGTTTATAAGTTCCTTTATAGCACTTGTAATCCAAGGAACTTTTTTTGTTCTAATCTTTTTGTGTTGAAGTGGTGCATGTTTATCTAAGACCTCTAAGAATAATTTCTTCCAAATTTCCCACATAGCGTTTGGATCTTCAGCGAAGAAATACACATTTTCCCAGGGTTGTCGCATCAGATCCTCAATAAATTTTTGATGATCAAATTTTTTCATATTTCTAATCTCAACTTTGTTTTCTTGTTTTTTGATAACAGAAATTTTCCTTATTGCAAACACTAAACTATGGTGCTTATTCCGGTATGGATAACACCATAATCAGAAATTTTCTCTGGTGTATTAGTAACTATATGATCGATGAGACTGGAGGTTGTCATAGTTACTCGAGTAGCTTCATTGATCAATTGTGATAATTGATACAACTCATACAACGACTTTATTTTCTTTGTTGGAACATTGGAATCTTTATCTGTTTTAAGCATATCACAGTTTAGATCACCCAGAATATAAATTTCTTTATTTTCATCATCAATAGCTTTGATTAATTTTTCAAAATGATCAAAGAATTCAGATGATGCATTTGGTGGTCTATAAACTGTTGTAACAAGAAATGGTTTGCTATGTGGCTTAATAATTTCTACACAAACAGCCTCTAGTTCAGAGGGAATCAGATCCTGTCTTATAATGTAGTTGATGGAGCTACGCAAGTAGATACAAACTCCACCCCCATTTCTTGATCTATCTTTTCTAATTATATCATAATCGTTAAGGTGAATCAAATTATCAGTTATACTCAAATCGAGGCGTGTCTCATTGAAAGCAATAAGATCAATGAATTTGTTTGACATTGAATACCTTATTTCATCAATTTTTTTGGCCAGACTAACAATGTTAAGAAAAGTCATTTTAAAACCTCTTTCGTTTGGAATGGAGTTAAGGCTAGTGAAAAAATCGCTACTCACATTGTTTGAGGAACTATGACTATCTAATGATTCATTGCTTGATTCACATATTGTAGATACATTGTCCATTCTCTGTTCTGATGTCCATAAGCTTGGTGAAAAAACTGCCTATCATTACCTACTGGTTTTAGTGTATTACCAGCAGTTCTTACTCTAATTGATTTTAAATATGTGCAGTAAGCACTCCCTAGCACCCTATCACCTAAATGGTTCAATTGCAAGTTAGAGCGATTTAGGAATGACCTATCTATATGGTCATTATTTAAAAATGTAATATTATGCTTCGAGCATAAATTGTTAACTAAATTGTTAAAATGGGTAATGTTGCTAGCTGAAACTCGGCCATCATACCTTTTTATCACACTGGAGACAGCAATCTTCTTGGCGTGATCTTTAAGGTCTTCAATAAGCCCATCCATCTTGGCAGCAACTTCTTCAGGTTCTTCAGAAACAAGGTTATTGGTGCCCACATGAAGGACAACTGTGTCATACTGCTCACCTTCTGACCAATTTTCATTGATCTTGTTGCTGATTTGTTCCACTCTTGTACCACTGTAAGAGTGCACGACTGACTGGCAACCTGCAGCCCGCTCAATTTTCTGCCGATCAATGTGTTTGACCATTGAGTCGCCGATCACCAGGACTTTGTTAACTTTCCTGTTCTGCTTTTCAGCTCCAGTCGTCTTAAGAAGGACTTGGTTCTTCTTTCCCTTTTGTGCACATGTTTGGTTCTTCTTTAAATTTTCAAATTTGGATTGTTCCTTTGACCGATAGTCATGGATCTGGCTGCTGATGTTCTCACTCTTTTGTTCGGTTGAAACTACCTCAGGCGATGATATATTCTCATCATTTTCATCATTTAATACTTCGAACCGGTTTTGTATTTTCTTTGTAGGCATTTTCGTTTCAGTCTCGGGGAGAATTGCCTTTGACGAACTTGGTTTCTCTGCTATTTTGACCCATTCATTCTGCTTTATGTCAATAATTATTTTCACGCCTTCGTTGTCGATGACAAGTTCTGATACAGTAGCTTTAAGAGATTCGATCTCCTCCGCCATTTTGTAGTTTGCCTCAAACAAAGATTTTATCTTTACGTCGGATTCTACCACTCGTATAATGGCATTTTGATGATCTTTGTCTTGATTTGATTTAAGTTCAGTTATTATCGTCATTATTTCCGATATTTCTTCTTTGTAGCTCTTACATTCCTCGCATGTTGAATGCTTCGTGTTGACTTCGGCTTCGCCTTCAGCAACAACATCAACCACGTGCTCCTCGACGTGCTCGCTCAATTTTTGCTCGTACGTTTCGCTATAAACAGTGGCGTAGCTCTTGAGGGTAGCGAGCAGCTGATTCTCATTGTTGTCTTGTAATATTGAAAGTTTGTTCTCCGTTGGCCCATGCCATTTCAGACAAAACTCGAGATTACTAAATTGAATAGTTTCCCCTCTCGGCGACGACCATCTTCCGCTGAGTTGAATATCCGCTTCTATGAACTTTTTTAAAGATTCCACATCTCCCTTCCACAACAAATCATCTTCGCAAATATATAATAATTTAGATTTAGTGATTTCTGATGTAGTAACTTCGTTTGTTTCTTGTAAAAATTGGCAAGATAGAGAGCTCATGATTTCATGTCCATCCGCCATTTTGATTAAAAGTTATCAATTTCCATATTTTGCAAGGGGGGACAGCGTTGTGTAATCCAGATATGTGCTCGTAGGTTTTGATGCATCCAAAGCCTCCAACGCTCCCAGTACTTAAGTATTTTCGTTTGAGAAACGCCTTTCTAACTCCCCAAGGAGCATGGGAATAGAAGCTGCCTTGAGACTTTCACAGAATTCGTGAGGAACTTACAGATGTCATTGTAGTATCCTTTCTGGAAACATACAAGGCGTCCTCATAGTCAACTGTTATTCCTACAGTTGAACAGAGCTTTTATATCATCACTCTCAATCTCAGCCAAAAGCTTTCTTACGGTTATAGACATGTGTTACAGTTATAGACTCCCAGCTCATAGACATGTGTGGTAACCACTAGACCACAACAGCTGGTCTGATAATCTGCAATACAGTATACATGAAGACTATTCCTCTTTCATAATGTCGACCAGTCTAAATATTCTTTTATGTGTATGCAAATTAGCCTTTCTGGCCTCGTTACAAAGCAAAGATTCTTTCGAATTACAGACACACGAACGAGGTCAGAAAGGCTAATTTAAATAAATATAAAAGTATATTTAATTTGGGTGCCATTATGAGAGGTCTACAGGGTTTCTTTTAAGGGGCATTTTCCCCCTTTGAAAAATATTTGACCCTTCTTGCCAAATCTTGCTGGCATAAATGAGGGACAAAGCCTTACTTTTACTCCAAAACTGGTATATCATCTTATGGGGATATAATGGACCGTGTAAACCACAACGTACCCTAATCCTAACGTGGATCCATAGGTAAAGGAACTGGGGGGCTGGACACTTGTCAGGTCATCCACCACCCAAAACACTGTCAAATATGAATGGCGGAAATAATGGCACTGGAAAAAATGGCACCGGAAAAAATGGCACCGGAAAAAATGGCACCGGCACAATGACTTATGCGGAAAAAATGGCACCGCTAAACAATTGTAAAATAAAGAAACGAAAACAACAACAATTTTTTTTACGAATTTGAATATTTTAGTTTACTAGTTACTCTAAATTTAATTCTAGCAATACTAGAGTTCTCTTAACACATCTCCAACGAACGTGATTTGGAAACCTGTTTGGTGTACATATAACCACCAAAGCACAGTTTCATTCCTCCCTTGTTGCTTGCAATTAATTCCATTTCGCTTCTAATTCCTGCACGTGATACGAATACCGATGAATACAGACAAATGACATGCTAAAGTTGCACTATATTTATAGACACATCTCACATCAAACAACTCACATCAGTATCTATTTTTGAAAAATGCAATTACTTTAACAATAAGCAATGACTCATTCAAATGTCGACTATTGTCAGCGCGCTTTCCGTTAATGCTCTTCAACAATAGCCATTCAAATATCAACCATTAGAGGTGCCATTTTTATCGCAGTGAGATTTTGTTGCGAGAAACATTTGCCTTGGGAATGTCAACCTTTTTTTTGTTTTTTTCGTTTCTTTATTTTATAATTTTTAGCGGTGCCATTTTTTCCGCATAAGTCATTATTTCGGTGCCATTTTTTCCGGTGCCATTTTTTCCGCATAAGTCATTATTTCGGTGCCATTCTTTCCGGTGCCATTTTTTCCAGTGCCATTTTTACCGATTACCGTCAAGAATGATTGAAAGCTTTCTAACGAAAAGACAAAGTGATATAGCAAACCTGTAGTGATATATTATGTCCATCCATCTTAATGAATACTCAGTCATACTCGTTTGACAAGACTTTATTGCAGGCATATTCCAAAAAGTGAAACTGATCAAGTTCAGACATGGACGACATCTTTTCTCCCGTGCAAACGATCTCGTTCGAAACGTTCGAAACCAGTGAAAATATAGACTGGAACAATAACTAAAGGGCCTGCAACTAGAAGCCAACCATGGGGCAGCCATGAACTTCATCCAGTCCCACAGTTACCCATTTGATGTTGCTTTCTTGCATTACCTTGCTCAATCCATTCATTATGGACAGAACCCGATGAAGAAAACAAACAGACAAAACGAATTTTCCAGAGAGAATCTTGTGATAAAGACCTGCTGCCGAATCGGTTTGGCTTGAACTTGAAGCACCAATCTTTTGAAGGCTCAGCAGAATCACAGAATGGCTTGTAGTCTTCTCACCATCGTGTTAACGCCTTCAAACTTACAAGCCCATCGAACTTCTGTGAGGAAAGAGGCTGCCATTATGGGCTCTTTTGGATAATGCTCTTTTTGAATGGCTTCGAAGATTTCCATGACTGGCGATGTTGAAGATGGTATGCAAAGACTTGTAGACCTTTATAACATCACTTGCTGCTTTCACTGCGAAAATAAGCTGCTACAATTAAGTTTAAGCGATGTGCAGCACAGTGGACATAAAGCAACCATGGGTAATGTCTCCTCGGCTTAGCAGCAACGCCTTCGTAACATCCACTCATAACGGATGCGTCATCTGCTCCAAGCGCGAGGAGAGTTGCGGATGAGCCCAGTCTTTAATTTATTGTCAAAATTCCCTCATCCATAATGGTCTGAGCATCCGTTTCTTTCAGTCGTGTCAGCTCGTAAAATCTTTCTTAAATTTGGCCTTTGTCATTCACAAACCTAAAACAGGTTGACAGTTCTTCATGCCCGGCATTGTCTTTGCATTGATCTATAAGCATGGAATACATACATGCTTTGTCTAACTGTTCTTTTATTTCATTTCTCACCTCAGTCGCCATGGCATTTATCAGTTCTTGCGATGATCGCTTTGATGTGTAATCATACGTTCTGTACTGTTGCTTCATTCTGTGCTGCAGCTGTTTGAACTTTGGGTCAGTGGCTAGCATTAAATTGATGAATTCTTTCCATTTTCCTGCGTTGAGTGACTCGTATGTTTCATCGTGCGCCCTATAGGCTCTCATCAGAACAAAAGTACCGATGATATTCCAACAGCATTTTCATGTACTCTCGATTAGTTTTCACTAAAGATGGCCTGTCAGGGTCTAACATATTCTTAATGCCAGCTACCACATTGGTTTTCCGGATGCTGTAGCATTCCCAGCGCGTCATGGAAAAGAGGTGATCAGAGCTTGCATCATGGGCTTTGAATCCGCGATTATTTTCCATAGCCTTTGACCAAGAAGAGAAACCAAGAAGAGAAACCAACTTTTGTGAACGCTGGATCGCTTTTTGAAGTTGATGTGCTGAAGTTTCTGCACGCAAAACAAAACGCTTTGTCCTTGTCAATGCTGTATTCAAGCCATTGGAAACTTGTTTACCAAATAGCTCGAAAGCAACGACTTTTCTGGTCTCTCGGAAAGGATGGAAGTTTCGTCTGAGAAGGCCCATCTGCCAGTGTTCCAAGATTACTTACAGCCACTAGATTAACTGGGCGAACTTCCACTTTCTGCTGAGGACAGCATTCAGGAAGGAGTCTCATCATCTTCAACAGCAACGGATGTTGAAGAGACGTGAGAGCTTGGACTTGGTGTTGGGGCAGTATCGGTGTGTTCGTTGCCTGCAGCATCTTCTTCGCCCAATGTTCCAGTCGAAGAATCCGACTCATGACTCACCTCACAATTTATTCTCTTAGCGAAATATGACGTTATTGGTAAAATGTTTGCGCTACTCCTCTTCATCAGGACTTCCCTGACTTTGTAAATTGTAAACCCCCCAAAACTCAAGTTAAGTCAAGCTGTATTGCAACACTACGTCACAATCCGCTGTGCCTTTAAAACTTTAAACAGATTAAAGGTCACACCTGAGTGATCGAGTCGCCGATGCGATTTGACAAATAACAGTGCTGCGCGATTTTTCAGTTTTCGGAATGCAATAAAAATATTTCATTGTCCCTGAAATGCTGAAACGAAATTTTAGACGCCATGCATGTCGAATGCAACAATTAACAATTATTGGATGAGGTTGAGCATGACACCGAGATTTATCAAGGCCGAGGTTGTGTTATCTCCCTTGATAAATATCGGTGTCATGCTAAAACCGAATCCAATAATTGTTTTATTATGCATTTAATGTGCGTTTTCACCTAAAAATGTAATTTGAATGGCACAAGATAAACAACTCAACAACATGCCTTTTTCTAATATAGAAAAACTTTAAGTTATAACATTACAAGACCTTGAACTCGTGAAGTTATCATGAATAAACAATAGACCGTGAAAAATAAACGATAATCCCATCAAATAAAGGAAACCCTTAAAGTGCAGCAAATCCACTTAACTACATGTCATTTATTAACACAAAGAGGTTCAAAACAAGCAAAAGTTAACTTTCACTCACTGCGAGATATTAACATTGCAGTTATAAAAATTAAAAGTCCTCATATTTTCAGTGCGAGTATTTTGGATAAAAACTTCTTCTTGGGAAAGGGTTAAACTAGGAGATGACTGTTCTTGATTCGGAAGTATTTCCTGACTGACACCTTGGACAACTAACTCAGCCGACAGCGTTTCCGACATTCTTCTTTTTGTTGAGATGTCTGTTTTGCTGTAACTCCGAATACTTGCTTCGTTTTTATGCCCGCTTACTGCCATGATGTGTCTTGCTTCGAATCCAGATTTATCCAAGATAGTAACTGATGTGGCTCTTATGGAGTGGTTTGTATAAAGCCTTGAAAGATTTGCTTGTTTGGAAATAGTTTTCATCTTTTCACCGAGGGTGCGTTCTCCTACAACCATATTGTCGTACCACACTTCGTCCGGTAAATTTTCATCTAAATCTTTCTTCTTTGGACGTTGGAAAAGAAACTCATTACGTGGATTTAGGTGCTTGACATACATGTCGAACGAATTTACAGGACAAGTTGCATTACCAGGTTTTTCAAACATCACACCTCCCTCCTGTTTTTAGTTAATTCGTCTGTGGTTTTGCAAACATACCTGTTGCCTTGGGCATCGGTGTTCAAGAGAAAATCGTTTTTTTTAGTCGACGGAGATTTTGTCGACCGCGACGACAAAAGTATAGCATCACTTCAAAAAATACTTTATTTTGTAGTGTTGTAGTGTTGTCGGGTTGTTTACACCAAACACACCACTCTCGTACAACTTTTGTAGATCTTCGCATATCGGCGGCGTATGCTCAACTTTGGCGAAACCTAGTCGTTTGAGTTCGACACATTTTGCAGCAAAAACTTTGTTGGCATTGGTAAAAGCTGGGTCGTTGATGATATCTATATCGAGGGAAGACTTGAAATGTCTGTTAAGACCAAATCTCATACCAGTCAGCGTGCTTTTTGAATAAGAGGTTCCATCAGTGCCGTAAATCTCGGGCTAGAGGCCCAAGATAAGAGGCCACCCCCAACGATCCAAAGCCAACTGTTCCCTGCAAAGTCAAGACTTGAAATTGAATTTTATATCCCCCCAAAGCTCTAACTTTGTGTTTGGCGAATTCTGCAAGGATATTTATTGACACTAACAAAAAAAGAAAATCGTTGCGACAACTGCGTATGAAAGACAAGTTTGCCATTGTATGCTTGATTATAATACCGAATTCGCGAATTTAGCTTATATTTGTAAACCGCATCTTGTTGAACTAATTATAAGAACTATGGAGCAAAGCACTTGTAGTGATAGGTTGTAGACGTCAAATTTGAAGATTATAATCAATAAGTTCCACTAACAAGTATAAACAAATCACAAATCTGAACATACACATAACTACAGTACATTAAAAGATACTCCTGTGCACGCCGAAAAAGCAGCTTTATTTATTCATTAACAAAACACTTCGTTCTCATACTGCTTCATTCTTGCAAAATAGCATGAGGAAACGACCGAGCCCACGCATCGTCTTGACAGCGGATTTTTGAAACTTACTGCATGTATACTTTATTTAACAAATAGATTACATTTTTCCGTGCGTGTGTACTGTAATAGATGCACAGATGACGTCATAGCGTGTAAAGAACAAAAAAGTACGGCACGAGCCGCCGGGGCGAGTGCAGCGACTTTTGTTCTTTACACGCTATGACGTCTTCTGCGTATCTATTACAGTACACACACACGGAAAAATGTAATCTATTTGTTTTATACATCAAATACTAAATTTTCCGAACTTTAACATTCTTAAATCGTCAAGTGGGCAGGGCTTTTGAAGAGAGGGAAATTACGGGGTAAAAAAATCATCAACAAATGAAAATCATGTTTAATTACGTCATTAGTGATCTATACAATTAACGTGACCTGAATGGTTAACGAATGAAACGCAACAGTTCTGATTGGATAATACTTCAAACTGCTATAGGTCACGACTCTGACTTCAACTGTGTATCTGTACTGTAATAACGCATAGTTTTTAGCCAATCAAATTGCTAGAAGTACTAAAGTTGTTGTATAAAATAATATAATCTATTACGCTTCCAGTCGTTTTGTAAAACTTTGATACTGTTCAAGACAAATTAAACTTATTTCTACTTTCTAACAAAAGGCAAAAGCTACTACATTCTCAAATAGAATGCGCATGCTGTAATCCGTATATTCGTACAAATTATTTTTTGTTAAGATCTTGGCCAAGGGCCCCCTTGGAAACCTCCAACACAAGGGCCCCCGGCTCTGGCCGGGGAGAGCCCCTACTAGTTACGCCACTGGGTTCCATCATGTTTTCTAGCTTCAGCGTAAAATAGTTTCAAAACACTGGCAATGGACTCCTTGTCTTGCGACTCACTTATTCTTCTTTCTTTCAAGTATTCGTTAAAAGCTGTTAGAGCTGTCTTTGTCACACGTTTGGTGTTCTTCGCTTCCTTTTGATCTAGCAGATTCTGTAAATCATTTTCGGTTAAACTAGCGAATCTTCCTGAAGATTCGGCCATGGCGGAAACTGGCTTCGCCACTCAGCAAGCTATTGTCAGTCGGTTGACGTCATTTAGCTACAGACAATAGACGATTGTCTGTAGGCTATTAGCCAATCAAATTTGAGATAGAGTTAAAAATGCATAATAATATGTATTGTTACTGAGAGATTTGGATTTTTGAAAAAGTAGCTAATATAACGGAAATGATTTTATTCACTTTCGAATAATAAAATCTCGCTGCGCTGCCATATCGCGTCCAGTGTGTGTGCCTTAAACGATAAACGCTCTTGATAGATTATGTAAGTAAGGTAAATGGAAATAAACCCTTGAAAAAAGTTTATTTCTGGCATCAGAAACTCAGAATGTCAGTCTTGTCAGAGATAGTATTAAATAGGACTATGGTTCGTGTACTCCCCGTGAACACCTGTTAACAAAACATGTTCTCCTACACGTCAAGCCATTCAAATTTGGCACGCCCACATGTTTCAAACGTTCTTGTGTGAATTTTTTAAACGCGATGTATTCTAGAAGCAATTTTGGTCGAAACTATAGATGCAGAGTTTGATTTACTCATTTTACCACACAGAGCGCTATAACTAGAACATGTAGAAGGTAGGTGAAAAGTGAAAAATAGCGAAAAGTCCAGTGAATATAAAAATTTATTATTCATGCAGAAGTAAACCATTGAACGTTTGAAACATTACAAATGGGCGGAGAAAACTTGAAGTCACAGAACATGTTTTGGTGTTCACCAATCACAGGTAGATGGAATCGATGGTATAGCTTCGATTTTCTCAGCTAAAATAGCGCATATCTCCAAAATAGTTGGTAAACTCTACATATTTCATTTTGGCTAACGCCAGACAATTTTACTCGTCAGTTTGACTCATGAATAGATGACCATTTGGCCTAAGCCTATAAAGGAATGAAATTTGCCTTGAAGTTTGACAAATGGTGGGATAAAATAAAACTTGACAAAATTCGCCCCTCATTATGTCCGCCACTGCTTGAAGACGACGACGAAAATGTGCCCGGTTTGGCATATTCCGAAGAGCCTTTAGCTGATGAATAATGGATACAAAATTATCAAGAGCAGAGAATGAACATGTAGAATTTGAAGAGAAACTGCGTAAAAGGTTTGACGGCTCCATGGAAATTAGTGAATGGTAAGTAAAATAATTGTTGTAATTTAGTACCCAGTCAAGAAAACCTATACACAAATATATGAATTTCAAGCTACTTAATATGCCATGCCAGTTTCACGATATTTTGTAGTTTAAATGTAATACTCTCGTCCCAATATAGGTGCAAATGCGGAAACTGTAGTAGAAATGTTCTCAGTAATCCTAATGAATGTTTATGCTGCTGCGAGATCGACAAATGTGGGCAAGCACTTGTCAGTGACCAAGTGCTCAATGATGTTGGCCAAGACGAACATCCCGGTTTTGACCCAGTTTGCCTGCAAAAATGGAGTTTGTGAATGGCAACAGACAAGTACAAAACAAAAAATAAAGCTAAATATCATCAGATGGATTCAGAAGACAGGTTAGTCTTTTTTATACATCATACACTTCATACACCAAATATCTAAGTCAAATTGATAGGTTACAGAGAAGAGCTCTTAGGTTTGGATATATTCAATACATTACCCCAATTCAACATATTATTAGTTAGAGAGATGAGAAGTTATGGAAAAACATGAATACCTCTACACATCCACTTCACGACCTCCTTCCAGCGTGTAAGAGTCGCGTTCACATCCCTATCATATTCCACATGTTAATACAGAGAGATTTAAAAAGTGTTTTATTAATAGGAGACTTTACACATTTTAATAGTAATTATATACATACATATGTATTAAGTGTTCTATATATATTAGATGGACATTTAACTTTCTAACTTAATATTTTATATTCTATACTCATGTAAGCTTTAACGTTTGTTTGGAGCATTTATTAAAAAAAGACTATTATTATTATTATTATTATAGTATGTGTCTAAGTATAAATAAAGCAGTCCTTGCAGTATAGGCGTTTTAATCTACAAATATGTACTACATTGTATCTGAAGTGAATATAAAGTTTAAGATAGCAAATCCATTGTGAACTTCACATGTTTGTAAATACAAAGACCTGTGATATGCCTCTAGAAAAAAGCTGAACTTTTGAAATTGTATGCAACAAATTTGCAAAAACCAAAAGGTTTGGAAATAATATGAACAATTTAGTAGCATTTATGGTAAAAGTATTACATGTCTTTGCGGTGAAAAAAAATGGTAATATATGATGAATAATAATGTCGTTGTCATAACTATATAATTGTTGTTTTCAGATTATTGCGGAGCATCTCATATAGAGAATTTACCATGCTAGTTTATGGCTTACTTGGAAAAAATAGGTCTGCAAAGCGAACATGTGGGTACCGCTTGGTTTTGAACTGGAACCTTAGGTATCAATGCGTACATGTGTAAAGGACTGATAACTGAGGAGGTTAGGGGGAGGAGCATTGCAATGAATTATGTTAGCGTCGAAGTCTCGTAAACGATCTTATCGCCATCCGGGTTAGGTGCGAGCGAGAAATGCGAGAAGAAATTTGACAGTGATTATTAAGATACATTTTCGGTTACAGTAAAAACCCGCATCTCTTATGCGAAAAATTACAAAATTATAATTACTATACAGTAGCGGGTTGTTTAATGATTAGTAGGGACCTTAAGATTTACGACGGCAACCTGGGACGTCATTCAAACAAAAGAATCTTTATGAGAAACAAAAATAATGAATAATATTTATTCCCAAGAGTAATCTTAACGCCGTCCACATTCTGTTTACAACGCCACTGAGAACATTTTCACGTTTTTAGAACGACGAAAACTCGTGGAGAGATGACAGCTGTTACAAAGACTGACCTAAACACAGACACTACAATCGTTTTAGAAATATTGAAGGGTTTTGGAGATCATTAAACAAACTTTGAGTGTTTTAGTCAATCGATCGTGATTCCATTCAAATACTAAAATTTCTATTGCTTTCACTGCCGTCGCCGTCCTAGGTTGCCGTCGTAGATCTTATAAAGTCCCTAGTGTGAATATTAGACCTTTCAGGAAATACACCTATCGCGAAATATCTGGATCCCCTTCGGGAATTATCGCACCTTCGACCGCGAGATACTATTATGCATGTGACTGGTACTATTACCTACTAAGAATCATGCATGAAACCCGGCTCGAAACCCGGTATTTCACGATAGGTGTATAGTTGACTAATTAAAACAAATTGTAAGGAAATACTGTACATGTACACCATACTAGAGACAATTGTTTTTGCCCCATTATAATCATCCCTTTGTGTAAATAATTGGATGGTATTTTCTGTAAACAAATTATACCTCAACTTGGAAACGGGATCATATTAGAACTAATACGTCAGTTTGACATCAGTCGAGGTACGATTAGTGGAAATGAATTTCAGTGAAGTTTCACTTCATGTTATTAATTCTGATTTGCAAATATCACTATAGAAAACTTTTACTGATCTTTCTTTATCTTCAGGCCTTTTTGACCGGGTAAGCTAGTTCTTCAGAATATTTATCTCTAAATATACTAAGTGGTCTGCTACCTCCCCCTGGTGTAATATTGTGAATTGTTTCTCGTTCATGATTTTCGAGGAAATCTGTAGCAGTCAACATGGTATCAGTTACACCAGCTGGTATTTCTGCTTCATCTTCACTCGAATCTTCATTTTAACATTTGAATTACTGTATGATCATGTCTGCTTTCTGAATAAGCTTTTTCCTGTGGTATACTAATATCATCATCATTTGAGACAAAGTTCCATAAGGTGGTTAAGCAGTCAGCTGCAGTCTTGCAGCTGCAGTCTGCAGTGCATAGAGTGCATACTGGTAAAAATGTGTAACGATCAAGAACAACAATAAATTGTTGTGTTGGTTCTGGTGGAGAACTGTACTTTCTTGGTATTATGTACGTATTGCACCACCTAAAATATTATAAGAGAAGATTAAGATATAATCTACACAAAAGTTACGATGCAGTTATACTTAACTAAATAAAAAAATTAATTACTTGTGATATGTTGAGTTGGATGTTGAAGAGAATTTTCGAAGTAACACGAGGTGGACGTTCTCTCTATTTATGCTGACAACCACTTTTACCCAGATGCATCTTGACAAAATGGAACTGCTCATCGTGTTAAGACACTTGATACAGAATCACAATGGACAATCAGACAGATAAGCAGAAACCTGGACTAGCCTCTTATTACAGTTGACGCACTTCTTAAAGCTTTCGATGTTGTTCGCTGCAGGCCAAGCATGGTGTTATTTCACACATGCAGTAAATTGGGTTTGTTAAATCTTGTCTTTTTCACTTGAATTGAAGTATAGTGAGCACTCTTGAGACAAAGTTGCATATACTAAGTAGTCTGCTAGCTTCCCCTGGTGCAATATTGTGAATTGTTTCTCGTTCATGATTTTCGTGGAAATCTGTGGCAGTCAACATGGTATCAGTTAGACCAGCTGGTATTTCTGCTTCATCTTCACTCCAATCTTCATTTTGACCTTTTTATAATTTGGGTTAACATTTGAATTATGATCATGTCTGCTTTCTGAATAATCTTTTTCCTGTGGTATAATATCATCATCATTTGAGACAAAGTTGCACAAGGTGGTTAAGCAGTCTTGTGTATAACGATCAAGAAGAACAATAAATTGTTGCGTTGGTTCTGGTGGAGAACTGTACTTTCTTGGTATTGTGTACGTATTGCACCACCTAAAAAATTATAAGAGAAGATTAAGATATAATCTACACAAAAGTTACGATGCAGTTATACTTAACTAAATTTAAAAAAAAATTACTTGTGATATGTTGAGTTGGATCTAATGAGTTCTTCAGTTGAAGTAATAAAATTACTTCAGCTCCGATGTTGTTCCCTGGCATGGGAACATTATATACTAACTTTTTTTCCCATTTATATGAAAACTGATGTTGTTATTACATGATTTTTCATAATAATTATAAGTCATCCTAGTGGTGATTGTAGTACTCTTTGGCTTTTGTTAAAAAATAATTCTGAATGTTTAGACTTAATTAGCTGTGATTTCTGTGATGGATGATATCATGATAGACAGATAGTTACAAATTATTGGTATATAGAAATATACACATAGATTCTAGTATTAGATTACAAACGGTCAAAGTAGGATAACAAATTTGAAATTTAAAATTTAAAACCACAACAGTCAAGTATAGTGAAAGGTAAATAAGGTATCATGTTTCAGCTAGCAATTAAATATCTTTTATTATGTCTTAGTCTCAAAGTCATTTGCTGGGCTCTAATATTTATCTTTAAATTACGTTTTCCGCCTGATATCAGTATTGTGGCAATAGATATTCCAATAGATATACCATGATAGTTATTTATTTATATGATACCCAGATTGTTTTGTGATCACTAAAATAGGTTTCCAAAATCCCTGAATTTACACGTTGAGAAGTTATTTTACAGTATATATGGTCGATGAGAGTTCTATTATCTGTTGTGTAGTCTGATATTAATTGTACAAAGCTATTGTCTCTCATCATAACATTATAGAGAGAACTTCTGTCTGTTTCACATAACCAATTTACGTTAAAATCTCCAATTATTACACTTTCCTCAGAAGCATCATCACAGACAACTTCTCTTAATGCTGAACACAACTGACTTATAGGTACTTTTGGAGAGCGATATACACCTATGATTGTTAAGTTTGTATGAGTGCTAATTTTAATGATCGTAAATTCGATGCCATTGATATTATGACTATAGGGATAACCAGGAACAAAACGAACTCTGCTATACACTGCTGTACCACCGAAGGGTCATCCACCATTTGCAATTGAAAGACTGTCATTACGAAATAACTCAAAATCATTAAGTTTGTACATTTCATTTGGATCTGTTGGAGTAAATCTTGTTTCTGTAAATATTGTTACATGCGTAGATGAATAATTAAAATCCTTACGAACGTCTTCAATGTGTTTATGGAGTGATCGTGCATTTAAATAACATAATTTCAAAGCTGAATTATCATTTATATTGTACAATGGGGAAATACAAAGCTGGAGACTTGTCGCTGTTCTTAGTTCTTTCATTTCATTTACAACGTTGGAATCAACGGCAATTTTATTTTCACAGAGGTCAGTAATATCGAGTCCTTCAATGGTAGTTACTCGACTCAGTGCTACATACATACATGTTTATACATAATGTATGTGAGGGATTGCTCTGCGAGTATTGAGGTTGACGACAATTTCAGTTTGCGTATCACCTTGAGATCTATGTACAGTTTTTGCAGCAGCTGGACGTAGTGGAAATTGCTTTCTGACAATTTGAGCTGACCTGTTTCTGCCGACAGCAAACTGTGTGGTAAGTGGTTTAATTGGAGTCCATATTTGCTCAATATTAATTTGTTGACAAAGCTGCCTGTTTTTGTGTCTTGTTTTTCTCCCAACTTCTTGTTGATCAAACTGTACCCATATTATACCAGATGGTTTGTCAGGTTGATGTAACTGTACTAACTTAATAATATTACTTGCACCATTTGTTAGACCATCATCAGTTCTTACGTTTATTGCAATTTCTGATCTTTCACCTTCAGCAATGTGGAGTTTTGAAGCTAGCTGTTTAGTTTTGCGTGGATCATTTGGAATTTGCTTCATTATTTTTTCTCTGAGCTCTGCAGAGTTGGCACCAATAACACTGTCTTGGGCTTTTATTGTGTACTTTCTCCCTGTTGCTGCTTCATGGACTTGATTATTGAATTCATCAACCATAGAGTTTTGAATAAATAAATGAGTTGCTTGTTGTGGACAGTTTTGTTCAGGAACTGTTCTTTCTTTGATCTTCAAAATATCATCCTTAGTATGCTTTCCTTCTCTTAATCTGTTTAAAATTTCTGCAAATTTCTTTACTATCTCTTTGTTGCATAATTTCATCTGGTTCATGCATTCTAAAGTGTTTCTTCCATAAATTTGGAGTAAGAACACCATATTCTGAGTTATCAAAATCTTTGAATACGAGACCATCCATGACTGGTTTTAGTTGAAATAAATCACCAATTGCAATGATGCTTACACCACCAAAATCTTCCTTGCTACCTTTTATGTCTTTTAACCGATTATTTATTTGGACATTAAACATACTGTTTCCAACCATAGATACTTCATCAAGTAATATGAGTTTTAAACCTCCAAGTAGACACCTAATAGTATTTAATCTGTTAGAATCAAGAGGTTTGTAAATTTTTAGTGACTGACATGCAGGTACAGCAAGAGCACTGTGTATGGTATTGCCTTTGATTATAAATGCAGCTTTTCCTGTTGGTGCTAAAAGTAAGACTTTTACTTGATGAAAATCATCACTAGCTCTGGTGTTATAGTATTTCAATGCTGCTTGGTATATTGATTTTGTGAGATGTGATTTACCCACACCTGCTCCTCCACTTAGAAAAGAGTAAAATGGTTTATCACAGGTTTTAATTTGATGAAGTGAATGATAGAAAAATTCCTTTTGTTTCTTATTTAATGTTTGTACCATTTCTCTGTATTCTTGATCAGGCAATTCATTTAGAATAAGTCGTTCATTATTTGATGATGCCGAAGGGATACCAAGATAGGATGTAAATTTTGAGTTCCCTCATCTTCATCTTGGCGTTCAATGTCTTGGGTAATTGGTGCAATTAAATCAAATTGATCTTCATTGTCATCAGGAGCTGCATGTAATTGTTCTTGGGCATTATTCAATTCTTCGTAACAAACTGCATAAAGAGCCATTTGGTCTTGAATTGGTTCCTCCAATGCTAAGTAATGTTCTTTATAAGATGAATATTTACCAATTAAATCAGTGTCTTCATTTCGCCATGGTGTAAAAAGCATTATTAATTCCCGATAATGTTTCTCTGGGTAGGCTTCTTTGTTAAACCAAACACTTCTTATAATTCTGGCTTTTGTTCGCTTTTTTGGTTGACTTGTTTTGTTTAATTTTTTTGATTTAGAATTACAGGTAAGTGATGTGACTGTATTAGTGTCATCACAAAGCTCATCATCATCATTGTTGTCATCATTATCTGATGTCTCTAATGGTAGGCCATCAATGTCCAATTTAGTAGATTTCTTGTGGTAAGGTTTAATGTCACATCAATCATACCATGCAGCCCAGTCTGCCAAAGTTACATTCTCAACAGTAACAGGACGTTCACTATACCTCTTTAGAAGACCACCAAAGTGTATTTCTTCACATTCATCTGGCATCTTTTCAATTTCACTTAATGGTTTTAACAGTTGAACTCTTTCACTGGGTGGTGAGGTGGGTATGAAAACAACTTGTCTTGATGATTTCCTCATTGGCAATTGCAGAACTATGTACACAGCTTTTTTAGCACTAATTTCAACACTGTTTAAAAATTTATTTCCTATGTCTCTCACTTGCTGCTTAATACTAGCATTTCCTTCTCTTGCTTCAGCACACGCAGTACGTAATAGTTCACTCATTCCCTTTTGGGCTTTAGATATATATGAAACAATATACATTGCACATGAATACACATCAAGAACAAACTGAATATCCATATTTGCTCTCCAGGCACTGAGACATGCAGGATTATAATTGTTTATTCTTAGCTCATTGGGATTTCTTTTCAAAAATATTGTGGGGCAGTTGAGGGATGATCGAATTGCCAGTAAATAGTCATTTTCAGAGATATTCAGATCAGTTAATAGCTGATCAAATGTGATATTTTCGCCTTCTTTCATGTCATTTAGCTGCTGCTTTATGTTTTTCCACAAAACTTTTAGTTTCCTAATATCATTTTCAGATACATTGTCATCAAGGGGATACAGTATTTTAGTTGACCTAATTGGTGGTTGAGGGTAATTAAATCTACATTCTTTTTTTGACTTTTTGCGACAAGTATGGGAGTGTCTGTGTGTTTGTCGGTTAACAAAATTAAGTAGCTCAGGCTCATCATTTGGTAAATGGCAACTAATGATCTTATCAATAAAAGATGTGACATCATCATCTTTATCAACTGCAAATACTGGGGCATTTTCTAGCCATATTAGCATGTGAATATGAGGTGAACCTCTTTGCTGATACTCAACTCTGTAGAACCAGTCTTCAATTTTCAGTCCCAAAGGGGAAATACTGCTCATTAAAAATTCCTTCAAAAATTTATTAAACTGACAGTCAAAATCTCTTGCACAAGTTACTGGGTCACTTTGAATGAGTCTGCATTTTTCTTGCCAAGTTAATTCTTCCCGTTCATCATCAGTATAATCTTTGTGATCAACAAGTTGCCCTAATATTTTAAGGAGGTGTAACCACTTTGTTTCAGCTGAGGAAAAGCTACAGAACAAAGTTGCAGGACCCAATTGTCTTATCATTGCAAAAAGATCTTTTTTAGCTTTTTCAAAATAAGGTGGTGATCCTCTTAGTGCTCTTAAGAATTTGAAGCCTTCATCAAACTTAACAATTCTCTCTAAACTACCAGATTGCTTTAATTGTCCAGCTGTTAAGCCTACATTATTTCTATGAGTCTTTCTCAATGCAATTTGACATTTACCCAAAAGTATTTTCATTTGTAGCTTTTTAGTCTTGAAAAATATATTTTCAACACACATTGCTGCTCTTCTGTCTGATCTTCTTAATTCTGATTTGCAAATATCACTATAGATCTTTCTTTACCTTCAGGCCTTTTTTGACCAAGAAATATTCCCAGGTAAGCTAGTTCTTCAGAATATTTATCTCTAAATATACTAAGTGGTCTGCTTCCTTCCCCTGGTGCAATATTGTGGATTGTTTCTCGTTCATGATTCTCGAGGAAATATGTAGCAGTCAACATGGTATCAGTTACACCAGCTGGTATTTCTGCTTCATCTTCACTCCAATCTTCATTTTGACATTTTTTATGATTTGGGTTAACAGTTGAATCATGTCTGCTTTCTGAATAATCTTTTTCCTGTGGTATATCATGATCATTTAAGTCTAAAATATTTTGAAAGTTAGACTGCCAGTCCTTGTTAAAAGTAATGCCTTGCTCTTGATAAAGAGCACTATTTGCAGTTAGCCAAGTTTCTGCCTGAAAAACTTTATGTGGTCTTACATTTAATGACCATGCAGAATGTTTATATCGCATTCGTCTTTTAAACTGAACTTTGATTGTCCCAGTCTCATGTGGTAGTCTCGGCAAGGTATTTACAGTATTGACAACATCAGCAGGTACATTAACAACGTTGCCATTTATTTTAAATTGTTTGCCTCTTGGAGCTTGCATAAGCTTTTGAAAGGCTATTCTTGGTGCAACAAGTCTCCACTCTAATTCATTTAAATCAAATAACTCGGATGGCTTTTCTGGAAATAACATTCCATTTTTCACAGCAAAAGATGGTATTTTATTCTTTTAAAAATATTTTTCACATGTTCGACAAATCCATTCAATGTTGTCAACACTCAATTTATTGAATAAGTACTGCACCATATCAGGATTTGATATTCTCAGTTTTTCAACAGTATTGACACTGTGCATGTACCATAACTGATCACAACATGTGCAAACATGTAATGGGCCTTTTGAGACAGCTATATGAAACTTGTGGACAAGATCTGAAATCATAGTAGCATCATTTATATTTGAGCATTTTGCTCTCATTTTCTTATTATACAATTGCTTTGTTAAAATGCGCTTTTCTTTGTGCTTAGCGGTTTCATTCTCCTGTGCTTTCTTATTATACTCTTGCTTTTGTAAAAGGCGCTTTTCCTTGTGCTTAGCGGTTTCATTCTCCTGTGCTTTCTTATTATACTCTTGCTGTTGTAAAAGGCGCTTTTCCTTGTGCTTAGCAGTTTCATTCTCCTGCACTTTCTTCTTATACACTTGCTTTTGTAAAAGGTGCTTTTCCTTGTGCTCAACAGTTTCAGACTCTTTCATTTTCTTATTATTCATTTGCTGCACTAAAAGACGCTTTTCCTTGTGCTCAGCAGTTTCATTCTCTTTCATTTTCTTATTATACACTTGCTTTGCTGTAAGTCTATTTTTTTTGCACTCTGGAGATTCATTTTTCTTCATTTGTCGACGATTAGCAAGTCTTTCCTCTCGGCTTGATTCGGTTTCATTTATTTTCCTTTTTAAATAGTTTATTCGCTGAGCTTTGTCTTTTTTCTCTGTATTTTTCATCTTTGTTAACTATTTTTTTTCTCATTTTGAGCTCTTTTCCTTTTCATTTCTAATGCTCGTTCTTCATCTGCTCCCTTTCCTTTTGGGATGTTTTTAGTTTGTTTATTTTGATTACCAGTAGCTGCAGAGATGTCTGTGTTGTTTTGTCTAGGAATACATTCCTCAACATTTTGACTTATAGAGGCAACATTAACTGAGACACCCTTTATCTCAAAAGGCATAGACCGTCCACAATATGTACTCTTTTGACAAAAAGTCACTAGATTTTCAAGACTCAACAAGTAACCAACACAGCGGTGCCAGAAGAATGTCGCCTTCCATACAAGTCTCTTGAATGAGAGTCAAATACCTTATAACATTGTCCTGTATTTTTAAACACTGCAACTGTGCTGCAATCAATTGTTAACAAACAACATTCATAATTTATTTCAACTCCATCAAATAACTCATTGAAGGCATTTTTAAGTGTAACATAAGGTCCATTATTATTTCTCATGTACATTTCACCAGTCAATGACTCACTATAAGTTAAAATATATGTTTTATCACTTATTGATACCATGTCAGGTACATCGGTTAACAATAACAAATCTTTTTTAACCCTTAATACAGCTGTACAAAGAATTACCATGTAACAAAATATTATTTAAAACAGAAGAATCCCAATTAAAAATATCTTTAATGTTTTTAAAAACAATAGCAGTCAATGACATTGCTACACACTGTTTACCCGCATTGTCACCAAATTTAGCTTGATTTCCTTGACTAAAATCAGCACAGACAGTGTTGTTTGGATTTACAATTTCAAAAATGCTGGGAGTGGGGCCTGGATATTCTTCAACATCGTTCAGAGTCTCAAAAGCAATGGTACATGTACATTGTAGCACAACATTTCAAATGACAACATAATCACCAAAAACACATAAATAAAATAACACCAACATTTTATTCAAATATCGCCCTCTCAAAAAAAGGACTTGCATTAATATTTTTACTCGTCTTATTCATGTTGACACTGTAGCACCCGATTCTTGCTCGATATTGTTCTAACGTGTCACCCATTTCAAATATTTATTGCTTGGTTAACACACAACTGCTTGAAAAAGAATATTCTGTAGAGTTTATTTGTTTAGAAGCGCGCTGGCTTCCTACTGTAAAGTCTATTTTCAGTTTCACTTAATTCAGTTTGTTTACGAGCACTTGTCAGCAAAGACGGTGGCTTCGTAGAGTAGTTTTGATACTGATTTTGTATTGATTTGATTCTGATTTGACTCTGGTTTGACTCTGGTTTGACTCTGATTTGATACAGTATTGAGTTTGATTTGAGTTTGATTTGGTGGTTAGTGAACCGCACAGCAGATAGACCTGAAAAGAAAAGTAAAAATAGCTCAATATACAAAGTATTATCAGTATTCTTAGTGTCGACGATAGACTGCTTCGGAAACGATCGAAAGAAACTGCTTACCTTGCAAATAAACCACACAAACCTTATCAAAAGATAAGATTTTTCGATATTTTCCACCGTAGTTTGCACAAGACACGAGGTTATTGAGGAAAGCTTCGATGATGGCGACGACATTTTCCGATGAATTCCGAATGAGTATCTGAGTTGCGCAGTTGTAATTTCGATTTTGAACCCCTAAATACCATCCTAGAACCCTACCTAGCTCAACGCCGTGACTATATGGGTACCGCTGACCGCGGTACCCACAACAAAAGGATACCATTACCATCTTGTGCATGCTCAATGATACAGAACACATTTCCTGTTGGAAAGGAGGAGGATCTTACTGACATCGATTGATAAACACTACCAGGTTATGCACTACTAGTCAATGTAAACTCCCACCTGCCCGATCCGGGAATTACATGTAAACGGCTGAGAATAGTGGGGGACAATTAGTTGACTTCGCTAGTTTCCATTATGCTTTGTTGCCTTGCCTGCAGGTTGAAGAAACAGCGATAAAATCACAATTTCAATTGCCATTTTGAAAAACAAGTGAAATTACAGGTAATAAATAACCAGGCACATGAAGTGACTAAGTGACAATTTATTATCCTGCGTGGAGATGGATAGTGGCTAATTTCTGCCAAGCCTCTTCCTGGGTCTGGGCATGGGGTGGTTTACATTGACCAGTGTATTATGAACAAGTGAAGCCTGATGTGTTATTTTAATTAGCTGTAAATTTGAAAACAAACGTAGAACGTCATTGGCGTGTGTCGTACATAAATAGGGGGCTGTTCGTATGGGCTGTGCTGGCCTGTGGTCCCAGCTCACATAATCTTTGTTATATAGTTTCGAGATTGTATTCAAATGGGGCCGGGCTTCGCGACGCCTGGCTCATATAAAACTGTCAAGTAGAGCAGGAGCTAATGTGTGGTAAGGCAACCTTTATTCTCTAGGAACAATGAATCAAGTTGTTTCCATTGACAAAAATTATTAGCATAATATTGTAAAATAAACACCAATGCCTGTATCATGTGTGAATTTCTCACTTTGTCAATGCAAGCTAGTTCAGTTCATAGCAAATAAACTTAAAACTTGGCAAGCCAGCCCAAGTCATACAAACTGCCCTTAGTGTATCGATAGTGCATAATGTACAGTACATTATTTAAGAATATAAATTACAACAGGTAATCAGGTATATTTATTTAATCGATCACTGTCCACTGTTTCGAGGACAATCTGTGACATATTTATGTCCCTTCATGGGATGCTTGCAAGCCTTGCAATGCGGTTTTGCTTTTTCAGATTTTTCTGATCTCTCTCTAGTAGCTTGTTCTCTTTGAACTTCTGAAACTAAAATAAAGAATGGGAAGAATTAGAATGCAGACATTTTAACTCATTACAGCACAGATAGTCAGATACTGGTAAATGTGTACATGATACATCATGTATGGATACCTATATACCCGACCTACTGTCAGGGGTGTGTTTTTCTAACTTATTTAGTTTTATTCAATTTAAGCAGTAATACTCTAGTTAGTTGGTTATTTGTATCCACCGTTTAATAAAACTCTTGACAAGATAGTTAAACAAGTTTATTTTGTCAGACAGTCAAATCTATTACATGGGAAACTAGTTCATGTACACTTATGTTTTCCTGGTGTCAATCTGCTGCTCGTATATACATGTAAAAATGATAAAAACATCTGCTAAATGTTCACCATTCTGATTTGGTAAAATGGCATTTGTGTTAATTTTAGCCATATGCCACTGCTGCCCCACTGTCCAGACTCTATTGGGGTCTAATGTGTCTATTATACTCTTTATTTAGTGAATTAAATATTTTGCTTTTCCAAATTGGAATGGCTAAAGAATCCCCCCGAAGCAACGATACCCGATTTTTCCTTCTGAATACTATTCCAACAGATGATGACAAGACAATAACAGGTAATCAATTGCCTACAGCATGTAAGGTCCTGCTCTGCTTCTTGGCCCATCATCAAACAACAAGTAGTAAACGTGAGGCGGCCAATAAAACTGTTGAAACTGTAAAACACTTTTATAATTGTGAGAATCCCAAAAAATGGCTGAAGAGGTGGAAAAACTTTTTGACGACATGAAGAAAATCATTAAAATTCAACCAAAAGACAGAACTTCAGGAAAGCCAAAAGAAAGGGTAGAGAACTTCAAAAGCTGTCTTCAAACAACTATGAAGTTCTGGCCAAGAAATACTATAGAGAAACTAAACAACGACGAGGATAAAAAGTACCTACAATCTATGATGACAAACAGGCAGGCTACAATGTCTGGTATTGATATAAAATTAGAAAATTGATATAAAAGTGTAACTGAAAAAAAAGTAAGAAAAAGAACAGGAATTAAAGAGGATTGAAAAAAGCAATCAAAAAGCAAGTGAGATTGATGCTCGATGTTCAACAACCACATTGAGCGATAGTGATGATGAAGATGAGGCTAATGATATACCTGGTCCTCTTTATACTTGTGCTAAAAGATCTCACAAGAGATGTGTGAAAACTGGTGTGAGTTTTTATTCCTCCAAACATATTAAAATCACCTATAGTTGTTCAATCTCTTGTTAGAAACAACATTTCATCTGCTGCAATATCTTCTGTCATGTACAACGTTGTTACAGCGGTTGAAGGAGATCCATCTAAACTTAACCTTAGCTATGCAACGACGCAAAGATATGGAGTTGAAACTATCACGACAATTGCAGACAAAATTAAAGAAAATTGGACTCTACCTTCTGTTGCAAACCTCCACTTGGATGGCAAATTGATGGCTACCCTCGATGGTGCTAGTCAACAAGAAAGATTACCAGTTCTTCTATCAGGAGTCGGTGGGACGAAGCTGTTAGGAGTACCGGCAATTCCTCACAAGTCTACAGAAAACACTGGGGATCTGATTTCAGAAGCTAGCATTGAATTAATTGAGGAATGGAACTGTGCAGAGTGTCTGGCTGGTATGGTGTTTGACACTACTAGCTCAAATACAGGGTCAAAAAACTGCTGCCTGTGTGGTGCTACAAAGTAAACTCAACCGCCCCCTTCTCTGGTATACCTGTCGTCACCATGTTGGTGAAGTCGTTCTGACCCATGTGTGGGATACCTTAAGTCCTGAAATTATCCTCTTTAAAAGGTTTAAAGAAAACGTTGCCAGCATTACACACCAAAACAAAGAAGATCTTGATTTTCCAGAACTCCCTGTTGATTTATTAGGAAAAAATATATAAAATTATAGCACTGTGTAATACCTACCTAAAGCAGCCATTTAGCAGGGGAGATTACAAGGAACTTGTCACTTTAGTCCTTCTGTATCTGAGTGAAGGAAATGACATAGAAGGGTTTTCATTCAGCAGACCTGGTGCGTTACACCAAGCACGTTGGATGGCAAAACTTCTCTATGCCATAAAAATGGATCTCTTGGGTACAAAAATATTGAGTGAACTCCCAAAAGGTGCTATATTTGCAACTCATCAGCTACAGAAAATACGTCGTTTTGTGCAGTTTGTAGTCTTCAGCTATATCCCATGGTGGCTCACAGCTCCCAGCTCCCAGGAAGAACGCTACCAGAAAGTATTGCAGGTAGTTGAAAACTCCAGACATAATACAAGAGAAAATTATTTTCATCCTCATGGTACCTAACTCTTTAAATGGAACTAGTAGCAATGTTTAGGATTCTCATATCGAGATTCTGGATATCCTGTTGTACTGATGAACTACTATTTTGTATTATAATGATGTACTGTATGTTAATGGTCAGCTGTTTAGACAACAAACTAGTACTAGATTATTTTGGAGGACATGTCATATAAATTTTCAGTTTTTTACACAATATACATAATTATGTATAAACATATGTATAACAAATTATGGAAACATTTAACTAGTTGTGTAATGTCATACAATAACCAAATTATGACCAAATGCTCAAATTTGACTGTCACGATACCATGAAAACCACCCAAAAATTATGTTTTAGAGGATAACTTGTGAAATGAAGGTTTTAGACCTTAGAATATTAACATGTGACATATAAACTTGGCAATTCTGCATTTTTTGGGTACCAAAATCAAGTCTCTATGGTCTTCCTGAGTCAAAATATGGTAAACCTGGGCTATTTTTGTCGCATGCGACATGCCGTAATAGTAAACGGCCACCTGCTACCCCTACAAATTGTCCAATCAACTCCAAACTTCACAATTTTGTTATTTAGGATGGACCTCGCCACTAAAAAAGGTAGGGCTAATAATAAAAAGTCAGGGCATATGATGCACCCTACTATTCACCAGGGATGAGGTTAGTATATATAATTATATGAGCACATTACTTGCGAATTAATGTCATAATACAAGGTTTAATAATTGCACCAGAAACAGAATTGACAACAGTCTTGTGGGGTTATGGAAGTGTGGGACAACTGCTCCATTCTGATATATATATAGACAATAATATATGTAATTGTTGGAGCTGGGTAGGTATTGTCTGAGTAGGTATTGTCAGGGCAAACACTCGTATTGAGCTGGGCTTTGACATAGGGTCGATCAGGACAAACACTCCTATGCAGGGCAAACACTCCTATGCAAGATAGCGATCAAATTGTGCCTGAGAGCGATATGCAATGAAAGCATTGGGCTATAAGGCGGTTTTCTCATATGATATGTAGGATTTCGAGGTCTATGGGACAATTGTGACCTCTAAACTGGAGCAATTGCCGCCTGCACTTCATTGCAATCGTAATAAACACATAAATTTATTAATTAACAAAAACTAGTGCTATAAATGTTCATAAAAAACTACATGATATAAGCAAAGTCAGAGAATGTTTGTCAATAAAGCTAGTGTTAGAGACACAAGATCACAAAGTATTTGACAGTTTATAGTTCTATTACGCCAACTGAATGTTGCAGAGTTTGCTTTTGTAATACTTGCACATTTGGTAAAATTGAGAGTCAGTCAATGGATTTGGATTAAAATATATAGTTTTACATATTATACATAGGATAATAGGATATATGACCATTTGTTTATGGGAGGTGGGTGGGCGTTTGAGCGACCTTTACTGTTTGAATTCGCAGTATGAATGATAGAGCTAAGAAATGATAAGGGTGGCATAATGAACAGGGATGAATGGATAATATCATAATAAATATAGAATATAGCCAAGGGGCTTTGTGCTATAATTGTCAATAGCTGTCTGTATTGAGATGGCCTTTGTTGTAGAACAATTGCACCTCTGAATACATAGAGTAAAGACCTTATATTGATAAAAGGATGTATGTTGTATAGAAGCTTGCTTGGTATCATCCATTAACTCTAATTTTTTATTTGTCATAATTATGACATAATTACAAGTTATTGCATTGAAAGAAATTGTGATTCCCCTTGTTGCAGATTACCATGTACTTAATGACATTCATGGCAATGGGTGAGAAGTGTACTCGGGCTAATAGTGTAGAACAATTACAGAAGATGTAATGGAGTTTGTAAGTGTTGCAATTTAGTCACTTCCCTATTTTACTGTTGAGAAGTTGTCTAATATTCAATTACTACAGAGTACAACAGTAGATTTAGGGCTTGATATTATTATGCAACTAAAACTTTGTACTTGACCTTAGCAAGAAGAAGAGTTTGGTTCAGGCACATAATTAACCTACATGTAATCAACAGTTACACTTGTCTTGTTATAATTTTTAAAGTGTACATGAAATGAAAATTAAGTTTGTCTTGTTTAAAATAACTCTTGAAATGATAAAGGAACTCTGGTGCGCATTTCACCAACATTTCAAGTATTTGACAAAACGTCTTGAAATAACTATGAACGTGGCACATTTATTGTATCTGTCACGCATATTTACAGGTTGTGTGCAATAGCACGTTTCTAGTCCAAAAAGCTGTCGGCGTTTAATTCCAAATCCCTCACAATCGCTTTGAGTCTTAAGTTCAGCGTTTGGTAAATTTTCTTCGGTGGGCCTACGGAGATTCCAGCAGAGATTTGCTCCAATAAAAGTTCGTTATTGGCTTGCTCCTTCCTGATTTTTGTCACAAGTCTCCGGATAATAATCAAAATATACAGTCTACACCCATGCAGTTATATACAGTTAAGAATGAGCGGTGATACTTTGTTTTTAAACCTCAGCAAGTCAGTGCTATTTAAATCCATTTCAATGCGCCATTCAAATTCTTACTCAAATTCATTTACAGTAGAGTGAGAATGTTTCAAAATGAGAGTGAGTCATCGCTGGTTTACAAAAGTTTATGTAAATCATGGTTAGCAACGCCAACCTTTTAACGTTTTTTCGCTCCGTCTTTAACCCTCGTGAGGTGGAAGCACCTAGCATGTCATCTACTCCGCCTCCACCTTCAAACACTCAACTCTCCGACATCCAGCTGACAGATATTGAAGTTGAGGAAGTACTTCGCAAGTTGGACCCAAAAAAGGCTTGTGGGCCTGATGGAATCCCGATCAGACTCTTGATAAAGGTCGCAGATGAAATTGCCCCATCGCTGTGCCAACTGTTCGACATGTCCTTTTCCCTAGGTGTACTCCTGTTTTTAAAAAGGAAGATCCAACAATTCCGTCCAATTACAGACCTATCTCTCTGCTTAGTGTGCTGTCTAAGGTGCTGGAACGTTGCGTGTTTGTTCACTGTCATCACCACCTTGCACATGGTTTTCTCAAGGGAAAATCAACAACAACAACAACAAAACAACTGTTGGAGGTGTACCATGACATCTTGGATTCTGTAGCAAGTGGTAAAGAAGTTGATGCCATCTACCTTTATCTGTCGAAAGCTTTTGACAAGATTCCACACAATTTGCTATTGCTCAAACTCAAGAGTTATGGTATCACTGGTACTCTCCTGTCGTGGTTTCGCAACTACCTTACTGACAGACATCAGAGTTGTCCTGGAAGGTGCCTTTTCAACTGGCTTCCGGTTACCTCTGGTGTGCCACAGGGCTCAATTCTAGGCCCACTCATGTTCCTTGTGTATACCAACGACCTTGAAAAACAAACCTCATTGGGCTAGAGTTTCGTAGAGAGATCTCCGACTTGACATTAATTTTCAAATCTAGAAAGGGTCTCCTCTCTACCGACGTTAACAATTATTTAAGCACTTTTGAAACAAAATACAAATCTCGAAATTATGACCCTAATAATCTGTTGGATTTTTTAAAATTGTATCTTGCCCTTAATGCCAAAAGGTTCAAAAAATAAAAACAATGGTGCCCAAACTGAAGCCAATATGTGTACGTGTTGAGAGAATTGCGCACATTTTGTCCTATTAAAAACAAACATTCTTACCAAACCTAGGTGATGCTAACAGCGAAGGTTAAACTATTTATTTTGATTATTGGCAAAGCAGCCCTGGGAGCTTGTTGGTATCTATTCCTCATTCGCCCATTCAAAGAAACATCTACAGGGTTTAAGTATGTTCTGACGGCAACCTGTTTATTTTCCAAATGGGTTGAGGCCAAGTCAGCGGAATGTGTCTACCAAGGCCTTGTGAAGTGGATACACTGCTAGGGTGCGCCACTAAAGATTCTCAGCGATCAAGGGAAAGAGTTCAATAACAATGTAATATTTTAGCTTTCTTTCCTATAATTACTATATCACGGTACACGAAAAAACATGTCCGTAAATTTAAACCATGTTATTTTTTTCTTTCAGATGCTAAATCAATTGATATTTGAAAAGTTTAACGTACGTCATCTTGTCACAGCTGCCTACCACCCCCAGACAAATGGTCAAGATGAGTGCACCAATGGCAGTCTGAAACCTCATCTCTCAAAGGTAAAATCCCAGGCTAAAGAATGCAGATGAAAGAGCAAGTAAGATATATTATATTGCTTCGTAAGAATTTATATTGTAATAATTTGATATCATTCCCACATCAAGCCATTTAGAGAAAGGGAAATCAATAATGAAGATACTTTGAACCCACCTGCTACATATACCTCACCAACTGCTACTTGTACCTCACCACCTGCTATCTGTACGTCACTACCTGTTACCTTATCACCAAAGTTTGCTGGAAATTAGAACAGTTTAAGCAAATGGTTATTGGGGAAATGTCGCTACATGATTCAATGAAAGATTTATTCCAGCAAGTGAATTAAAACTGTTAAAAAGGGAGGTCTGGTTTGTTACCTGATACAGTAAGAATAAAGAAATTCAAAATAATTGGGTGTAACTGAATATTAAGAGGTTTTAGCTTTTGCCACATACTATATATAACTAATAACAGTCCAAAAATGTTATACTTGGTATGGTTTATCCTATGCATATGTTCCAATACTATGTTTGAAGAAATTTATCAAACGGTTGTTGCTCAGAAGATTCCAGGTTGGAGTGGATTTCAGTCCCTCAGATTCTCGAATCCTTCACCGCCTACTTCCATTGGCTACTGTCCAATGATCCAGGCAGATGCAAACGAGTACAGCATAATCAACACGGTCATGAAGCTCGCATTAAAGATGGCAAGTGCACTTGGACAGTGCAACTCTGTAGTAATTTTTGACTTGGCAATTTACGTTAAGGCAAAGCAGCTTCAAATGAGATACCCGGAAGAGTTCAAGAACGTCGTAGTTCGCTTAGGAGGATTTCACATAGCTTTAAACTATCTTTCGCTCCTTGGAAAGATGTATTCAAACTCTAGTTTCGAAGATCTTCTTATTGAATCAGGAGTGTATGCGCCTGGAACTACCACCGCATTGATAGCAGGAAAGTCATACAATCGTGGAGTACGAGCCCACAAGCTTTGTCTCGAGGCTCTGTTTCTACTAATGTGGAAAACGTTCGCAAGTTGGCTTGAACAAACAACGCCAGGCTTAGATGAAACTTCAAAGAAGAAAGTCCTCGAGTTACTTAAGAAATGCCAAGATTCTGACAATAAGCAAGAATACCTCAAAGAAAACTGGCAGTCGCTAAAAGTGCTTGAGCGCACTTGTGCATCTATTCCAAGAATTTGAAAGTGAAAGAAAAGTCAAATCACAGCTTTTTGCATTCTGGAGCGAATACATGTCAATGGTGTCGTTTCTGCTTCAGTTTATCTATTAAGGCTGAGCGAACTGCCAATTGGAACTTACGCTTGTCTTCCACTGCTAATATGCTACCCTATTTCTACACCATGGATAGGGTGAATTATGCAAGATGGCTCCCCATATACTTGGCAGACATGTATTCACTAGAGGAACAGCACCCAGAAGTGCATTCGCAGTTCATAGCTGGTAACCATAGCACGAGTCGCTCACAACAACCCTTTGGTCAAGTTTGGTCAGATATGGCACTTGAGCAATCGATAAACTACGACTCAAAAGCAAAAGGAGGTTTGGTCCGCATAACCCAACAAGATGGTGCAGTTGATCGGTGGTTCTGGACAAGTCACGAACGTGCAGCCATTACAAGATCACTTAAAGGAATGTGTGGCGTGGAGAATGACAGGATAGGAACAGACAAGGAAACAAGTGTTACTCGTATCGAGCGAGATGAGAAGGATGTCCAGAGGCTTGTCACGTTTTACCGCTGGCTTAACAAATAACCCATTTGTAACTGAAGACGAGGACGTCGCTGACGACACTCCGCTTAGCAATATTGCAACAGGAGTAGTTGTACCTAACGAAGTCGCAGATCGCTTGGTAAATGCGTCTGAGATCGGAAGAAGTAGTATGCACGACGTAATCAATTTAAGGCTTGATACTAATAAAGTTTGTTTCTGGGATCCTCTTAAGAAGCTGAAGATTGTCACTTTTAATGTTACTAAGCGAAATATATCTCTGAAAAGTCGTAACATTGAATGCTGACAGAGAGCTCTTTGGACGACTGCTCGTCGTGGCGAAAACAAGGGATATCAACCTCAAAGAGATCCTAAGCTACGAATTGTGCTGTGTTCCAGTTTCCCTTGTACATCCAGATGGGACTATGCGAAAGACAGCCAAGAGCGCATTGATGCCGATTTTGGAGAGCAACGTCGAATCCATCAGATACAAGACTTCTATTGGATGCCAAACATGCTTCGAACACTCATCAAAGAATTGTTGTTCAGTCCCCTGATACAGATGTCGCAGTGTTATGTGTTGCTCATTTCCAGAATGTCACATGTCATGAGCTATGGTTCCAAACAGGACTTAAAGATAAAGCGAGATTCATTCCAATTCATTCATTAGTCTTCCCTAGGTCCTCTGCTCTCGAATGCTTACCATGCATTGACAGGCTGCGATACAACAAGTGCTTTTTCAGGTATCGGCAAGAAGAAGTCTTGGAAGGTATTTGTCAAGGATGCCCAAACACAACAGCAACTCGCCAGCCTAGGTTAAGAGCCCCTTACTCAAGAATCTCAACTCCAATCTTGTGAGGCATTCGTATGTTCTCTTTATACCACTGCCAGAATGTCAGAGGAACAAGACAAGTGACAATCTGCCTCCCACATCACATTAAAAGAGCGAACTTCCAGACATATATATGGAATACAGTCCTTTGTCCAATGGAGAACCTTCCTTCACCGGAAGGATGTGGATGGAAATTGGAAGATGGTGTACTATTGCCAGTCCTTATGACGAAAAGTTCGGCACCAGAAGGAATTGCAGAGTTAACAACCTGTGGCTGTGAGAAGTCGAAATGTTTATGCAATTGTTCATGCAAGTCGTCAAGTAACCTTCCTTGTACAGAAGCATGTGCATGCATGGCTGATCATGAAAGCTGTTCAAACCCCGTTAATGATGTTGTCGACTCCAGTGATGAGTGATCTAGAGAGTGAAAGTGACGATCTTGACACTTAAAAATTTCTTGGCTATTTTGATGAAGATGAACTAAAGTCTTGAAAACTAGAAAAAAAAGAAAACTAGAGTCTTGGCTTCAGCAATCAAAATATTTGGCATTACAGTCGGCAGCGAACATACAAAAGTATGTTTTCTTAAAAACGTTTCTAGTATAAGTAATACCAAGTATCAGTCATCACTAAGTCAGTTTTAAGTGCAATACAATACAATATAGAATACTTGTTCATGCATCTATGTTGCTAAACGATCGACTCACCTGGAAGTATTTGTTTTTGTCTCTTCTTTTCCACAACAACTCTCGTGCTTTTCCTGTCGATGTCTGAAGCGAACTTATGAAATGTCATTTCACTGTTAATACCCGGATTTGTCGACTTCACTGATGATTTAACCTTGGCACTGTGTTCATACACGCTTATGAGACTGGAAGATTTAAGAAAAAATAACAGGAAATGATTGGAAATTATATTTTTTGTGGCATATAAATCTAAACAACAGAAGTAAGCAAAAGGTTGTGCGTTGATGAATGTACGAGTTTACCAGCTAAACTAAGGTAAGACTTAAACAAATAACAATTATAATATAAACTATCGTAAACATGGAATTAATTTTTAGCATTAACTAAAGAGAATTACGTAAAAGTTACCATTTTTGAGGCTTTCTCCTTGTGGCTTTAAAATGAAGCAAACACAATGGCCGTGCGGGGCTTCCCTTTACCGCAAACTACGTCATAGGGCTGCTGACGCCAGACTTATTAAAAAGGTCTATACATACGCCGACAACACAACAAAAACATTAATTTCCGATCCAACAACTTCAAGTGAGATGTCTGGCGTACTGCATGAAATGGCAGAGACCCCATTAACCCAAAGCTCTGTAACTGTACAACCACCCATGCCGTGTATCTCGAATGGTAGCGCTACCCTTTTAGTCCTAAACCACACGAGGCGCACTTGTGCACAAAAATCGATCTTCAGCTGGCATACAAATGAATGGCCCAAAATCAAAACTTTGGGGGGAGAATCTGACATACCTTATAATAACAAAATTTGTATATATGGTTTAAAATGCTATTTAGATCCACCTTATCAAAAACAAAACAAATAAAGAAACCTTACCTAACATAAAAGCTTGATCTTTTGACATCTTTTTGAATGAACAGCACATCTGTATTGTTGATATTATCTTGGATCACACATTGACATCAGACTTTTGTCTTGTTGGCCCTTATCTCCCTGCCCTTGGTTAGGCCACATAAAAAAAAAACTTGTTTAGCATCCCCGCCCGACCTGGGAAATGTCCCGATTTATTTTTGCACAAAACACCTTAAAATACCCTGCTCATGTTTACTGTCCATTTGAGCATTGACGATCTCCATTGTGTCAGGCACCTCGATGAGACCATGATCAGACAAAAGTGTGACCATGGTTGATTGAAATTTTATATCCAGTTTTCTTTGTCACGACGGTTTTTAATATAAAGTGGGTGGACACTAAACAAGTAATTTTTTTTATGTGGCCTTATTTAAACTTAATGTTTAACTATTAACATACATATAGACTAGGAATTGAGAAGATAGAAGACATTCGTGTGCAAATTTTGCTTTGTTTTTCCATTGGCTAGAAAAAGTATAATTTCGACTGTGTTCTTTAGCGTGGCATTGGGTTGTATCATTCTTTTTTTTTGTGCTGTTCCTTTTGTCAATATGTTATTGTTTGCAACTTATACCTTAATAAAAATATCACAAATTACGTGGTACACTATAAAGCTACATTTCGTGTCCATCTCTGGATTGTGTCAGAGTGGTTTACATGTGACATTTCGTAGAAAATGGAAGACATTACTTGAACATTATTTTTGGCCTGCAGTAACATAAGCAATGTATATCAGGACATGGAAATATCCATCACTACTGCCATTTGAAAGCCACCGTTAAGCGTACGATTTTTCCCATGTTTGGTTACGTTTCAAAAGTGCGCGTTTGACCGGAAAACGTTGAACATTAAACAATAAACCAATCAACTTTGGCCTTGATGTTGATAAGGTTTTGACAGGTCTTGCCCCTACGTTTTCAACAGGCGTGGGAAGGTTTCATATCAACTTAAGGGGGAGCTTTCCCCTATTTCCCGTTCTAAGTAAAGGTAACAATATTGCTAAATTATGGCAATTGTTTCACTACAAACCATATAGAACCATATATTTTCTGAATCAGCATGATCTATAGAATTATTTGCAAACAAAATTTTTGTGATACAACTCGGCATAAGCCATTTCTGCAGGATCAAATTACAAGTACTCAAAAGTACCTAAAATAACTTGAAACATTGCTACTGGAATGCAATTAGGGCTATCAAGCTAATACTTAGCACAAACAAATATAACAAGATACTACAGGTGCCTATGATTCAGTTTTTTATTTTAGCCAACCGTTGCCATGGAAACCAATATAGAAAAGCATCAAATTTCAAATGGATGTAACTTTCAATGTAAAAAAATGACTTAGATCTGAGTCATAGGCACCTAGATAACAGTACTAGCAATAACTGTGCCAAATTTGAATTCAATCTGTTGCATACTCACAAAGTTAGAATGTTTTACGTCCGTACCATGTTCTAAAATCAGTTATTGAGAAAACGGCAGTTAAAGTTGAAGTACCCTGAAAAAGCACTAGGAGAGCAGTTTAAAGCCTCTATTTAGACTTCTATTGGTTTATTCCCTCTTTCTTTCATGTACTCTAGGTTTTTTTCTCTTTTCGCGAAGAGGTGCACTCAAAATTTCTTCATTGAATGCTCCGCTCTGATACGTGACACCCTCTTTCTGCTTTCACTTTTCTTCTTCTCTGAGCTTTGCATTTCGAACTTTCGCTCCGGCTTCCTGAAACATTTTGGTGCTTCTTGCCAGTGACTGTTTAACTCTTTTTTCATCCTTTTTCTTGCTTGCAATGTTGGTGGCTTGATTTCCAGGAATTTTGAGTTTCATCATTGTTGCTCCACTGTTGAAATGTGTTGTTGCAGATGCTGCGGCTGTTTGAATGGAACGGAATCCCTGCTGTCTGTGTTTAGGTGCCCTATTCCACACCAGGGCATTCAAAGACTCGTTGGCATTTTGAGGCACACAGCTCTTCAGGAGTTGGGAGTCACTCAGTCTCTTGAATAGTGGAGCCAAAAAATCTAGGAATACTGGATCAAGGTGGTGGTTTTTGTCTTCGAAGGACTTATCTCGTTGATAGGCACACCAGGATTCTGATCCTTCAGGACAAAACTTATGCCTTTCATCAGGGTTTGGCTGTTTTACTGTGTGGTGGAGTACAGCATTGATGGCATTCTGCATATTATTTACGACCCCTTCAACTTCAGCTTGAGTCTTGTCTTTTGGATCCACAGTACTCCTGATGGCATTTCCATAATATTTCTGCAATTTGTCGATGGTCCCTCTTGTTAGGCGCCCAGACCTTCCTCCGACTGACTTCCCATCAGAAAGCTTCTTCCCCTTCGCCATGTTGAGGAGGTTCTTGCCCATCCTTTTCTGGACGTGGCCGATGCAGTCGAGCTTGTTGACGCGCTTGCAGTCTGTTTCACCAAGCTCATGGTCAGCTTCCCACTTGTCAAAATCCTAGAATTCATCCATGCCTTGTTCATGCGTTCATATGTTGCACATGTATCACATACCCCATATGTGTCCCACACCTCAGTGTGTAGCCTTGCTGTCGCCGTCACATACCATATTTACATATCGTAAATCATGTTTTTCAATGGATCGATTCCAAATAATTTTCGCTGTTTCCTTTTCCATGGCGGTGCTTGAGCCATCAAAATTCTTTTCGCATTCCCCACTGGCTTCATGAGTTTGCTGCCACTGTTCTAGTTTTTCAGGATTCTTTTTGAGTTTACTGCTTTGCTTGCAAGCCTCACAAACCTTGGATAAAACAGCATAATCGAGAACTTTGCCAGTTTCTGCAGCCACGACAAAACTCACTCCATAATTTGCGGTGAACCCTCGCTTGCTCCAAGTACCATCAAAGGACACTGCAACATCAATAACCGAGTTCTCGGTGATGTTTGGATCCTCTGCCATCATTTTCTTCCTCAGTTATGTTGCTGCACCTTGTAATTCTTCTTCGACGGTTTCAATCGAAGCTTTGTTGATAGCTTTGTTTTGTTTCTGAAAGCAAGAATCAACAACCGGTGGAGGGAGATTCATAATTTCACATATGGTGGCCAATGCTTCACGTCCCGATCCAACCTCACTCATCGCATAAACAGCTCTTCTATTTATTTCAATAGTTTGTCCACAGTTTTTGCTGGTTTGTAAGGTTACTTGATGTTTACAAGACGTACACTCAAAACAAATGGTCTTCCACCACAGTAATGTCGCCTGTTTTGCACTTGTGCATGAGCTTCATTGCTGCTTTCAGATTCTGAAGGTCCACAATAATGTTACCAGGCTGTGGCTCGACTTCAGGATCGCTTGTAGCTTCGGTTTCGGAGTGTAATTCCTGCGGAACCCCCAATTTGAGAGCCGAAATTGACCTTGGTTGCCCAAAACTGGGAAATTCTGGTGTATCAGAATGCTGGTTGTCAACTGAAGTCGAAGAACCATCAGGGATATCTTCAGAAATTGGAATCTCTTCACTGCTTTGTCCTTCACTCTGTGTTTCCGCATTCTGCCATTCTGGAACACCTTTGAATTTCTTTTTTTGTAGCCTCTGACTACTGGATCTTCTTTTATTTCCCATTTCAAATCAGTACCAAGGCCAAAACGCAAGAGAAAGCAAATGACAACTGCAAATATTTTCGACTTTTCGTATTTGGGATTTTGGGTACTAGTGGGGGTATCAATTTATTGTTTACTGGACTCAATTGAGTACCCCTAAGCTCGCACTTAGTCCCTTTTCAAAAGAACATCTTGAAATATGCAAAAAAACTTTGCAAAAGCCGTTATTTTCGGGGAAAAACACAATGGTTCCCATGGCAACGAATCATGAAGATATCAATACATAATATCCCCTTGCGTAAAAGCGCGTTTAGGCTGTTTGGAGCCTGAATTTCAAACTAAAAACAGCGAATTCGTAAAGATTATATATTTTTCTACCTATAAATAGTAATTCGTGAAATTTGAATATTAAATTGTTTTCGCGGTTTTAAAGGGGAAAGCTCCCCCGTGTGATACGTTTCTTGTAACAATGTGTTCGTTTTCGTTTTGAGCTGTAACACGTGAGTGGAACCTGTGGGTCACAACATATGGTATCTTGTTAAAGTTAGCAGTTAGTTTGTTCTGTTTTTGTTGTTGTACTAGAACATGATCTCCTACTTTAATGCCACTCTTTTTGACATATCTCTTATTATCAGCATACTATTTGTTGTATTGCTGCTTGTATGTTTCATTCTTGCAAGCGAGCTTGTGTCGATTGACAATGTTCCGTTTGTGTAAAATGGGCAGTTTCCCTTTCACTGTTCGGTTAAACAACAGTTCTGCGGGTGGTACACCAGTTGAACTATGGGGTGCTGTCCGATATTGTAGTAGGAATCTGCTGAGCTGTTGCCAGGGACGGCCTTCAATGTTTGCTGTTCTTAGCACTTTGCCCAATGGCTGCATGAATCTCTCCAACTCTGCATTTCCTTGTGGCCATTTCGGTGTTAAGAATTCTGGTTTTATTCCAAGTGCTTCTAGATAGCGACTGTACTCGTTTCCATTGAAGGGTGGACAATTGTCCGTCTTTATTGTTGTTGGAATACCACGTGTTGCAAAGATTTTATACAACTGTCGATGCTTTTGTGGATCTAACAATTTCCACTTCAGGAAATCTCGAATGTCTGTCAATTGCTACAAGCAAATATTCTCCTGAAGGAAGGGGTCCATAAAAGTCAATATGTACAGTTTCCCATGGCCCCTTTGGCATCTCTTCCATAGTTAAAGGTTCTTGATTTATGATTTTGATTTATTAACTTCGCCAACAATTACAATTAGATACGGACTGTACGTACGTACGTATGTCAAGCAGTGGGAAAGCCATCGCCTCAAGAACTAGTCGATGAACTAGTTATTACTATGGACAATTTGAACACCTTTAAAATAGCCTTACGTCATTATTTTGCTGCTGTTAATAATAACTATAACGCAGATGATCCAAGAACTTATAAGACAATTTGTTGTAAGTGTAACACTGTCCGCAGTCTTACGCGTTATATTATTTGTTGCTTTTAATATTGTAATTTATTAGGATTTTAGATCTTATTCCTTGGGTCTGCTGTAATTGGCTATGCTATAGCGGTGTCCCTGCCATTTGTTTTGCTGTTATTGTACATAAAAATTGTCCATAGTAATAACTAGTTCATCGACTAGTTCTTGAGGCGATGGCTTTCCCACTGCTTGACATGGAATGCATTGATCAATTGTAGTTTTCACCATGTTATCTATGTTAGGAAACCAAACTTTCTCTCGGATTAAAGCATTTGTTTTGGTGAGACCGGGATGTGTCTCATGGGCAATATCAATTGCTCTTTGCTGAAGTGATTCTGGTATCACTTCTTGATCCACGAAGAATTATACCTTTGGAAGTGATTGTGAGTTCATCTTTTACAGCTTTATATGGCTTGAAAATGTCATAGTTCCACTTATTTCATTTAATTGCTGCTCTCAGTCCTTTCAGGGTTTTATCTTCATATGTAGCAGTTTCAATTTCTTCTATGGTCATTGCTTTTGGTACACTATTACGGGTGATGAAGTTTAGATACTCTTCATGTCTGGATAGATAATCAGCAGGGTTGTTTACTCCAGGTCTGTAAATTACGTTAAGAGTATGGTTGAAGACATGGGACCCAGCGCTCTATTCTTGCTGAAGGTTTTGATTTCCGACTGCCGTATATGACTTCCAGAGGTTTATCGTTAGTTATCAGAGTAAATTCATTTCCATACAAGTAGAGGTGGAAATGTTCCACAGCCCAAATTATGGCAAGAGCTTTTTCTGTCTCCGAATATCGTGTTTCTACATCTGTCAAGGCTCTGCTTGCATATGCAATGATCTTTGGATCTTCTATCCCCTTTGTTTTTTGTGACAAGATTCCAGATACTCCTACCGGGCTGGCATCCACAGTGACATAGATTTATTTCTGCTTGTCGAAATAAGCCATACATGGTGCAGATGAAAGAGCTTTCGTTAATTTATTGTAGGCTTCTTGCCTTATATTGGAAGATTTCTGCTGCTGCGTTTGTGCCGTAATTTAAGCGTTTATAGCGAAAATGCCAACGTGCGTGCTGAACGTTGTAATGTACCGACTTGCTTCATCTAGCTCCAGTTGGTGGTACGCCTGTGAAAGATTCAGTTCAAAACTGACATCTTCTACGGTAGGTATTGGGTGACAGGTGACAAACTCTCTTTATTGCCTCATTGGCAAGTCTCATATCTACGCAAATTCGTACGTTCCCATCTTTTTTCGGCACCGCCACTATTGGTGATACCCAGGGTGTTGGTTGATTGTCTGGTATGCGTTCGATAACACCATCCTTTTGGAGCTCTTCCAACGCGTGTTCAACTTTGTCACGGATATTTTGATCAATGTTCAATTTTATTGTCTCTCCTTTTAATTTTCCTAGACCGTGGAAGACTTTTCATGTTTGGTCAAAACTTTCTCAATTGTCCTGTTCTTTCTTCCAGACAATTTATTTAGGTGAAGACTTATGAGACCAAGGTCTTGTGCTGTCGCTGAAGATATCAAATTACCACTGTTCTGTGTCTTGGTAACGTAGAAGGTTGCTACGGCAATGCGTTTCAGAGTTTCGATAAGCGCTTAAAATTTTCCAACGAACTGCACTGGATTTCTAGCGTTATAGAGGAATTGTCCAGCAGGGTGACGAAAGTAGTTAGTCTCCTGCTTCAATATCGGGATGAAGGAACGTACGTAACGATGAATGATGAGACAGATGTAATTGATGCTGTAAGATATAGCATTCCAATCCTGTAAGATGAATTGATACCTGTTTGTCTAAGAGTTGACAACGATTCAACATTGTGATTCCCGATGTGACTCCCTCAAAAAGCGTCCATGTAATTTGGAGCCGAAACGAAAGTTGAAGTTTTCGGTCGCAAAGCATCACAGCTTCATGCACAGCTTCTATTAGCCAAACCTATTGAACACCATTTAAAGCAGGCGAAATTAGATATTGAAAGTAAAAAGACAAAGCTTCGGGAACTTCAAACCAAAGACGAAGCAACGCAAAATAAACGTTTGCAAGTTTGGTCCAGTACAAGCGATGGGAATATGTGTCCTAACTGCCACTTGTGTCTTGGACATACTTCACGTAACTGTAATTATGGAAAATGCATCTATGTTTACAGTTGCGGTGAGGATTACATCATGGCGAAATCAACATGAAACAGCAACAATCCATAATTCAGAAACTAAAAAACGAAATTATGAATCTCGATCGAAATATTGCTCAAAACCAAGAAGCGTCTGATCAGACAAGGCAAACACTGGCGAAAAAAATCGACGAAAATCTGTTCAAGGAAGATGAAAATGAATACATCAATAACGGTCACAGAAATTGGCCACTTCTCTGCAGGCATGTCTGTTTGATAGAACATTATTGTAAAAAACATTTTGGTGGCAAAATACTTCCCAAAGCACAAACTTTCAGATATCCTAGTGCCTTGCATGAGAGAGAAGGATTTCGACAGGGTCCCCCAAACAAGTAAAGTCAAGAGGAAATCCAGCAAAGAAAGTCCTCGAGTCTTGTGGAATTGACTTTCCAGCTGCTGCTTCAACTACAAGTGATATACAAATTTTTTAGCAAATACCTGGGTAAGTACTTCATGTAAGAACCACAAAACAGTTTGAACAAATATACCAGCAGTTAAGGTATGTGTGGTTATTCTAGTCTTAACACTAACCCTGACCTTAACTATTTTAACCTACTTTAACTTAACTCAAACTATTATGTGTTGCACTAAGTCGCACTGAGTTCTGCAGACAGCATTTGCTATTAGATTGTTATTGTTACTATTATTTAATGACAGCTACTGCCCTATATCCGGGACACTGAATATAATCCCCTTTCGTAGTGATTAATAAATTGATTCTTCACTATAGTTAAAAGCCTGATTGTTAGATTAGTCAACCTGCACATCTGACTTGCAACTCACAGCTCCCTGATTAACTAAACCCTTAAACAAAGTATGCTTGATGTGATAAGTTCAGTGGTGCAACCTCAACCTACAGTGGTTTACCAGCCATTTATTCCGCAACAAACATTTCATCTTCCGAATTATAATACATTACCTACTGTTTATAATTCTCAACCTTATAATGCAAGAGAAGCCGACGCTGGCGAACCGTTGAAAACAAGCTTGGTGGGGTAAGAGTACAAACAATATCAAACTGAAACCCTTTATGACGAGGATGACGCTGAAACAGCTCAGCTACTTTTATCTTTATCAAAAAAATCTTAAAATACGTCAGTTATAACAGAACAGTTGTAAATATTAAACGTCGATTTTTTCATGTGCCTGAACAAAGGGAATTTTGCTAATTTACAATAGGTTCAGCAAGTGAAAAGTACGACATTTGAAATGTTTCATAATCATTAGCTATCATTTAAAATTAGCTATCATTAAAACACATTTCGATGGGATTAGGAGAGTAAAAATTACTTCAATGCCTATTTCCTCAAAAGTATTCTTCTAAAACCTCTCATGCTTCGTAGTGGCGAACAGCTAAATTGTCCATAACAACAGCATCCTCAACTTCAAGAGCAGGCCGCCTTGACAACATACTGTATTACTGGCTTCTGATGCTTCAAAGAAGAAATTCCAAAATTGAACGGTGTTGGTGGCACCATCGACGACACTGAAGTACTGCACTCCATTAAGGGAGGCAAGTAAACATTCTAGCATTCAATTTACGCATGAATTTGAAAACAATTCTCTTTCCTTCCTTCCTTGATGTTAAAATCACCCGTTCCAATGGATCTTTCACAACTGCTGTTCACCACAAGTATACTTCTACTGGTTTATTTACTAATTTTGATAGTTTTATTCCTTTAACTTACAAAAAAGGTCTCATTTTTTCATTGCTTTTCCATTACTTTAACATTTGCTCCACTTACATTTATTTTCATTCTGAACTTCAGAAGTTTAAACAAACCTTTATTGTCAATGGTGATTCAAAAACTTTTTTGGAAAACTGCATCTCTGTTTTCTTAGATAAGATGTATTCTCCAAAACCAAGACCTGACTTGTGTTCTAAACAAACTATTTACTTTTGTCTTCCTTTCCCTGGCCCTCATGGTCTACAAATACGGACTGAACTTCTAAAACATTTCTCTTCTACTTACCCTCAAATCTTCTTTCTGATTTTCCCCTTGAAAGACGGAATTCCTTTTGGCCTAAAATCACACGTTGTGTACTCGTATAAGTGTCAATACTGTGATGCATTGTATGTCGGCCAAACATGCAAACACATCCACAAGCGTATTTCAGACCACATGGGGGTTTCGGCTATGACTGGGAAAGAACACTCCCTGACAGCAACATCTATGTCTAGTGTTCTCTCTCACAAACAAGCATTGTACTCCTTATAAATTTGAACTGTTACTCAGGGAAAGTCTTATGATTTCAAAACTTAAGCTAAGTCTCAACGCCAACATAAGTTCTGTCCCACTCTCCCTAAGTTTCATTAACTTGGCCAACATTTGAATTTAATCTCTTGACTAATCGTTATCATATATATTGACTGTTGTAATCGTTTTTTTTAAATTTTTGTGGTAAATATGTACCTAAAATGAACAGGTTTTGTTATTGGCTATACGGAACAAAGGTCGTTACGGTTAGGTTTCTTTGTGGTTGATTCTATTGTTTTATTGTTTTAATCAACCAATCACAAAACTTGATCGTATAGGTAGGTGGCGACTCAATTTTTGCCCGTTTTGTAACCTAATACTGAGTATAAATGTATACCTACTTGTATCAACTAATTTAAATCACTCTGAAGATGTTGCATGTCACAACAAAACGTTAGTTAATAAATTTCGAATTTCTGTTTGTCTAAAAGTCCTTTGCCGGGCACTTTAATCTTTATTTTTAATAAACGCACCATGAGTACTTAAACGTATATACAACCGTAGGTTCACATTGTACGGTAGGTTCACAGTGTTAAACCATATCACATTTCCACATAAATATCTTGTAGGATTTGTGAATGCTGTCTGGTTAGGATTCTTCATTGAGTGAATCGAAACTTGAAAAAACAGGGATTCATGGTTATGTGCATTAAACGTTTTACCATTGTTAAAAGTTGTTACAGAAAAGTGCATAAAGAAATCGAAATTCCAATGTAATTAATACTTTAGTTTCAGTTTAAGTAAACTTGTCTATTCCTGCAAAATTGCTCTTACAAAATTTCTAAATTTCTTGTTCCACTTCTTTGTCCTTTTTCTACTAATACTAATTCAATCATTGATACATTTTCTTTTGTTTCTTAAGCAGATACTTGGTCTCATTGGTGAGCTTTGATATTAATATAAAATATGTTGTATACGCAGTTATTTATCAACTATCTGTCTTTAAAAGATCCCCAAAAAATCAAATTCTTCGATGAATCGGGGGTGAAAACTCCAGACATTGGTACTCGACTATACGGCCATGTTCCCATTAGGTTACGCTGTGTTGAAGTGGTAAGTAAATTAGAATCTCCAAATGTGACTCTTAACTTAGCATTAAGATATGAAAGAAAAGGAAGTACATGTTCTTGGGAACCGAAAATTAAAACACAATCATCAACATATCGGCGATAGAGTAAAGGTTTAAAAGTATCCGGACAATCAGCAAGCCAAGACTTTTCATGGAAGCACAGAAAGATGTTTGCAAAGAGACGGCCAAGTGGTGAACCCATTGCAACACCATCAATCTGCTCGAATACTTCACCGTTAAACAAGTAACAGTGTTTAACACATAAACGTAAAAGTTTGGTGAAAGCACATAGCATTATTATTTAATAATAATATTTATTCGATCAACAATGATATTAATGGTTTCATCCAAATACGCTACACGGCTGACAGCCATACAATATATATGCCAAGTTCAAATTACACCCCAAATTTATACCAGTAGGATAATTCTCCACAACTATTCTTTGGAATATTTTCAAATTAATTTACTCTATAGACAATTTAATTCTCTTTCGTATGGTGTATGTTGTGCAGTTGGAAGAATGACACAGACGATTTGTACATCGAAAATTTCAATTGCTCTTATCTTCAATAACGTCTTTGAATTAAATACTATATTACTCTCGCACAATTCTATATTATATTTTCAATTAACATATGTTGTAGAGAATTTAATTATCTTTCGTATAGTGTATGCAGAATGGTACAGACAATACGGCAGATAAACGTTTGTGAGCTCAGCGTATATATGCTACACGGCTAACAGCCGTACAAAAATATATGCCAAGTTCGAATTACACCCCGAATTTATACACGTAGCCTTATTTCTCTGCAACTATTATATAGAATATTTTCAAATTAATATATGTTATAGACAATTTAATTCTCTTTCGTATGGTCTATGTTTCGCAGTTGGAAGAATGGTACAGACGATACGGCAAACGATAAACGCGTCGTGGGGCTCAGCGTTACGCTATGGCCAAGTTCGAATTACACCCTGAATTTATACACAGCCTTATTTCTCCGCAACTATTCTATAGGATATTTTCAAATTAATATGTGTTATAGACAATTTAATTCTCTTTCCTATGGTGTATGTTGTAGTTGGAAGAATGACACAGGCGATTCAGGAATGCGGCAGACGATTTGCACATCGAAAATTTCATTTGCTTTTACCTTCAATAACATTTTGATTACATATATATTACATTTTTATCATCTTCGATAAACGTGATTAAAATATGTAGCTCTGAGACTGAGGTAGAAACAACTAGGATAAAGCGCCATCTACCAACCACTGTATGTTCCCCCGAGCGGAGTCCTCAAGCAAGAAAATTATCCAAACCAGCAAATAAAACAAAGGCAGTAGCTAAAAAATTGCTTATACAGTATGAATTGCGGTGGAGATTTCATTGTTTGAGTCATCATTTCCTTCGAAAGCTCCACTAAATTCTAGAATACCCATCCACTTTTGCCATTTGCATCTGTTGACAGTTAGTAAAAGGGTCAAATTACGGAAAGTTCATCATATACAATTGCTTCGTTCTACTTTAAAACCCCATTTAATTTGATAACTATCAACAAGTACACACAATATAAACCTTCGACATTATATTTAAAGAGATTTTTACCTGGTTAGTAACCTGGTTTCTATTTCTGCCTTTAAATGTGGTTTCAAAAGTGGACAGGTATTCTAGAATTGCTCCGAAAGCTCCACTGCAGTACAATGGAATAACGCAGCTTCTGCTTTATAAGATACGACAATAACACTGCTGCTATCCACAAAAGACTATAGCTTACAGCTATCCCTTAAAATCTTCAAATGCAAAACCATGAAAATAAAACAAAAAATTCGAATATATTTACTAACGTTTCGTTGCACCCAGCAACATCTTCAGAGTGATAAGTGTTATATAGAAAAACGGTTATAGTTCAAATTTAAATATTTAAAAAATAACAAATTGGACGTTAAGATCAATGAGATAATTTGAAATAATATGAACATTCATAGAGTAATTAAGATACCAACTGTAGAAAGATGGATCAGTATAGAATGACAAGATTAAGTAACTAAAACGGAAGAATTAAACATTTTTATTGTCTTATTTGGAAGAACCTTTAAAATGATAAAGTAACTTCTTTTGAAGATGTTCGTTTCTTCGCTTTGTTTTTGAGATATATCAGTTTGTTTGATATGCAAATGTCCGGAATTTACGTCACACATGCATAATGACTTATTGGAGAAATGTGTGATCTCTTTCATTCTCGAACGAAATCCTTTAAGATCGATAAGTTTCGTGTTATTCACACTTTAGTGTTTTTATTTGATGAACGCAAAGATATATAACATTCTCTAATAACTCATTATGCATGTGTGACGTAAATTCCGTACATTTGCATATCAAACAAACTGATATATCTCAAAAAGAAAGCGAAGAAACGAAAATCTTAAAAATAAGTTACTTTATCATTTTAAGTTCTTCCAAATAAGACAATAATTTTTTTTAGGTTAGGGGCACTTTAAAAGAGATTGAAATAACGACAGAGGTATGGAATAGTTGTTTTCGTTCAGTGATGGTTTAAATTTGGTAAACTTTCACGAACGAGAAGTTTGAGATTGGAATTGGAGTGAGCTGAAGAAATTATAGAGAAATCATCAGACGAGATAGCGTGTTTAGTGAACCGAGAATGTGCGAGAACACTTGAGAGTGCTGAGACGGTTAGCTTTTCGCTATGGCGAAATGCCCATGTGCTCAGTCACATATATAGGGACAGGTCTAGGATATTTTGTGAGTAGTTTCCGAGCGCCGAAGGCGCGAGAACCCTCCATATGCCCCCGGAAATTTTTTGATTCTAGGGTCTCTGAAACACTTTCCTGCATTTTGAGGGAAGTTTTAACAAGAAAATATTAAGATCATTGACAATGACAAACCATAATTTTATGGTTTATTTTCTCATTGTGAATGACAATACCTGACCTGGTTTCCAAAATTGTGAAAACCAAGTTAAGCATATTTCAAAAATGTACGTTATGACACAGATAAATAAATACAAAACAGACAGGTTCGAGCAAATCGTTTGCACCCTTTCTAGTTATTTGTGGTTCCTCAAAAGGAAATAGTGCACAAGAAAACTTATGCGTGAAATATTTGCCTTGGAGGTCTTTAAACTAGTGGCTGCATTGGATTTTTCATTCTCAATATTGTGTACTCAGGGCTGGCACGCAATCAAGAACACCAAAGAAGTCCACTCCAACTGCATGTCCAAGTTCAGTAAGAAGTCCACAAGGCCACTGCCTTCCAATACCAATCGGTCATGCGTGCACCATGCACAAGATAATGCCAGTCTGCTAAGATTTGTTGCCACTTTTGCCTTGGATCGTGATGGTATAAAGTTTACTCTGATGAAGTGCTCCGCTCGAAACGTCAGTATTTCGTTACTCAAAACCTCAGCAGTTCACATCCTTTTCGCTTTGCTATATATCAGAAACACTGTCTAAGCAGCACTCTACTTTTTTATACATAACAAATTGATTAATGTCACTTGAATTGTTGATCACTCCACAATCAAGTAAGTGCCAAGATCAATGCCTTGGTACTAAGGGAGGCTTAGAGGTTACTCACACTTGCCTAAGGTGTGACCTACTGGAGGCTCGTGGAGGGAAGGAGACGTCTCACTTCTCCTTTCATGGACTGCAGTAAAACGGTCCCTTGCCACTAGCCATTTAAATCATTAAGATTAAGTTGTAGAAATATTGTAGTAATTTGTATTTATAGTTATCAAAAATTAAAGTAATTAAGGATGGGCTACCCAATAATTAAATAGAGTAATTAAACTATATATTACTTTATATTACTGTCTATAACCACCATACTATAACCACCGTCTAACTTCAATGTTCAGAAGACTAGCAAGGAAGTTGAAAAGAAATACAGAAACACCTCAAAGCACCACAAGCTCTCACAACTTTAATGACCAAATATTTTGTAAGCATTATCTATTAGCTTAATGGGGCCACCAGCGAAACAAATTTTCTGTGCAGCAATTAAAGAAAGACATAAACAAACTAAACAAATATTCTTGCAACAACTTAATGCTTATCCATGTGATGATGTGCAGTGTTTCAATTCTATTTCACAATCATCATCAGAAAACTATGAATATCAATGATGCTTGTTGGCAGACCAATATAATTATTATATATAATTTTAATATTTAATTTTTTTCATGCAGATTGGGTATTTATATTCAGAAATTTCATTAGAAACCAGCAAACTCCATACAGCTACTTTTAAAATTAATCAAACCACTATGTACAGTACTGGAGATTTAATTTTCTGTGACCTGAAGAAGGACGCGTAATCCAATAATATACGTAGGTAGTCTTAATACTAAAGTATTTTTCGACACATTGAAGTTCTCCTAATTACTATTTCTCCTTTCATATTATATCCAGTTCTTTTGAGAACTTAGTAGCTTTCATATTTATTCTTATTATCACTTACACTGTCAGTATGTACATGTTACTAAGACTTATACATGCACAGTACATGTAAATCAAATATTGTGTTTTAGAGGCATATCCATCAGAATTTCTACAAAGTGAGAACTTATTAACCTGGAATGCATTACGAATTGAACAAGACTTATATATACATTAGAATTGGAATCTACTGTGAGTAATATAATAGACCTAATCATCACTGCATAAGATGTGTGTCATTCTCATTCGTCTGGGATGAAGAGCAGCAAACAAGTGAATAATTTGTTCCAGGTCTAGGGGAATGTCTCTATGAGCATGCATAAGAGCCAGGCCATTCAATCTACTTTGTTTCATTGTATTTCTAAGATAATTTTTCAAATTCCTAAGAGATGAAATTGACCTTTCACAAGAACATGTTACAGGGATTGTAGCCAGAACCTTCAAAATAGCAAAAACATTTGGAAATGATGCCTGGTCAACAACCTTTAATGTACTGGACACTATCTGGAATTTGTTCACCCTTCTCTTTTTTTCTCAGTCCACATTCTTTGCCACAGATCAAACTCAGCAAGTATGTCAGCAACATTTGGAACATAATGTTCACAAAACGTATTGACACATTCTTTCCAGTTGCGTAGATCATCTAGTAAAATGCTGGACACTACGGAGAACCCCTTGATGATGCAGATATAAGCATTGGGAGGGAATCCAGTCTGAATTTGTTGCAATGCATGGTCTAGAAAGGTAGCAGTAAGATTTGCCCTGTAATAACCCTCTACGGACAATGATGTCAAATTGTCTCTGTGAACCTGGCGCTGAACAATTCTAGGTTGCCTAGGCTCGATCCCAACTTTTGCAGCAAGTTTCACAGCCTCTTGGTACAGCCAGTGGTGCTCATCATCAATATCATTTCGCATGTCTTCAAAAGATCCAATCAAAGATGTTATCTCTATATCAGCTTTCAGAAGATCCATCTCTTCTCTTTGCAATTTAACAGTAGCTGGCCCAGTTAAATCTAAAATATACCTAACTATGACCAAAGTAACAATAAAAGAAAAACAAGGCACTACAAATATCGCCATCATCAACGTTCTTTCACTTCGCGCGAGCCAAAAGTGAAAACCCACGAAGTGCCGGTTCTATTTATAATTTTTGAGTAGTTCGTGAGTAGCTTCTGTTAATTGGAATATATTATATGAATGTACAAAATGGTATGTATTATATATAGTTCACCGTGAAATGTTAATTATTTATAACTTTGAATAGTGATGCAAATATTCATTTAATATGAAACATGTTATTTCATGCGACGTGTAGGTCTTCATTGTCATTGAACGGCTGTCTACTGCATCCACTTTTTTATCAGTGACAGTGAAAGTCTGAGGGCGCGCGCACAATTGTAATGTAAATTAGCATGTTAATTTTTCTCAGTTTTTGAAGCGAATGGTAACATAATTATTCGCCAAAATTATGCCGTGACCCACACTTTCAATGACAATAGGCGCAACTGCTGACTTCATTTACGGTCTTACAACATCCTTTCAATTCGTCTAAATGAAGTATCTTAATCTGTTTAACGTTTTAAAAGTTTCACTATTCGTTTTGAAACTGTTTTCCCTTGCACTACAAATGTCCTTTACGATGTTTTACAAAGTTAATCAAACGATTTCGCATGGGGTGGGGCCATCTGGTCCTAAAGGGTGTATCTATAGTCCTAGTAGCACATGCCAAGGCCAATCTAGAGGAGGCCATCTCGTCCTGCTACACTGGTATCTGCTGTGAATGTGCCTGTCATTGATAGATTATTACAATTTTTATGGGTCGAAGTACAACCTGTCGATATTATTAATGTACGCACTGAGTATGCGCCAATGACATATCGGGTGTGTATAAATATACCACTTAAAATCGCATATACGTACACTGTTTTATTTTAATACAAGTCGCATGTTACATCATTAGGTGACTAACAAATGTACCCAGCTTCTAAAACCAGAGTGCTCGACACAGGAAAACAAAAAGCAGGTGAGTCCTAATCTTGATAGCGTGGAAGATTTTCCGATTCCAGTTTCTCCCTCAATATCGGAGTTAAAAAAACGGAAAGAATAAGACACAAGCCGAAAATATTTACCCCTAACTGCTCTTCAAGTAAAGTTTACTGCTTTTGTCAGAAAGAAAATACATCCTGGTATTTGATTTGTAGCATACAAGGGCCAAATTGTTTAGTTTACTATCACCCAGAATGTGTAGGATTAGAGTGGATTAAAACTGAGAATGATGGTAAAAAATATAGCAATTGCACAGGCATGTCCAACGTATGCGTTCATTTCCAAAACCGGGAACGACGAGAAAAGTCGTCATGGGATAAAAATGAAACCAAAACCAGCTATTAGACAATAATCACAACATAATAACCGAAACCTGGTAATTGTACCAAAATTATCAGGAGACCCATGGGCTCGGCTCGAGACCTCAATGGCGTCATCATCCAACATCTTATCAAATTCATTATTAACATCCTCTACTTGACTAAGAGGAATTCGAAGTAGCCGCTGACTCACCGGCTTTAATGGTCTAACTTAATTTTATGAGAGTAATTCGTTATTTGACCTAATCCATGGAACAAATCATACTGTTGAACTAATGATTCAGTTTATCATCATTAATCTTCTTAGATTCGACCTGTTTGACAAATTTAACTTGTTTAAATATGCCTAAGTCAAGACAGCTTTTTATTCAGAAGCGACTCCGCCTGACCCTCGATTACGTACATTTGACTATCAATGATTGCCGTACCTGCTTTCAGCTTGGCTTCGAAACACCCCAAACACTTCAGTGTAGTCTTCTGACCATAAGCCATGAATTGCTTGGTTGTCTTCTTAAGTTGGTATGCTTTGAATTGCTCTCTGTATAGCTGAGAGGAGATGATGTTCTGCTTACAACCCGTGTCCGCTACCATCTTTATTTTACGACCATTGATCCATGAAGAGAAGGGGTTGTTCTTCAGATTCACCATCTTCATCAAACCAGTCGCTATCAACTGCACGGACATTCTTGCTACCAATTGCATGCACAATCTTATGCATTTTGCTTTTCTTTTTGTTTGATGTCCTTCAGGATTCTTCACCTGGCTTTACTGGTTGTGTCTTCGAGCTGCAGATACAGGGAAAATGTCGAAACTTCTTACAGTTGTTACATTTCATATTTAAGGTACGACAGTCTGTAGGCCTGTGGTCCCCACCTGTAACAACTGAACTTTTGGTTTTGCTTGTCTTCACTATTCAACCGAGCAATGTTAATGGCGAAATCTTTTGTTCCCTGCTCTAACGAGATCTAGGCGATCTTGCGAAAGGAGTCTCTTTTTCAACAATCTGGTCACGCATAGCATTTCCTCTTCGAGTCCACCGAACTCACAAGTCTTCGCTAATTCTCTGAGGCTGAAAGATACGCGTCAATAGATTCATTGACATTCTGCTGCCTGCTTCGGAATTTATACCTCTCGGCAACCACGTTTCTTTTGGGAGCGAAGTAACTTTCTAGTACTTCAACTGCGTCTTTGTAGTTGTCTTTCTTGCCGGTCCCAAACAGTGGAGCATCGTTGCTAACTGGACCTCTTCTGACTTGTTCTCAAGTTCTACTGTGGTGGCTTAAATGTGGAACGAATCTATCCACATTTTCCATTCTGTATAGACGTCTACTGCTTCAGTGTTGAATTGCTTTGGCGGTGGCAGAAGATTTTTAGTCATCCTTGTCGCCAATGTTGTGTGAGCACATGCAAGCAAAGTCAGACTGGAAAGATTCTTTATTCAAATTCTTACCTCTATTTATAATACTTAACTATGAATACTTGAACCTGCCACCCTGCAAGTTTAAGGCCTTAATTCAGGCTGGAATTGAACCTGCTATGCTAGCGCAGTGAGCTACTGACCACTGAGCTACGGAGGCCGTTATCGAACTTAGAACATGTAGTTTAATGGAGTGAAATGCCAAATAATTATTTTTACTTTTATTATATGGCACAAGCTACTTCCGGTAAATTGCATGCTGTGATTGGATGAGACACGTCACGTGCCGGTCCGTTATTGCCCTTAATGGACCGGTCCGGATTACGGATTTTGTCAGCCATTTTGTTTACAAAGGAGCGAACAACGATAGGAAACTTTGAAAAGCAGCAAAAATTGAACGAATTTAGTAAATTAAGCACTAAATCATGTACGAGTCAGACGATGAACAATCTAAATGAGAGTATTACTATCATGAAAGCAATAAAAGAACAAGATTGAAAATGACGATTCTGTCACTCAAAACATATGTAAAGTATGTTGTTTAAAAAATCCATGCCATATAATAAACCTCTTATTAACCTCGACCGCTTGGTCATTACTGGAAAATATCAGACCTCGGTCTTTTATGTACGAACCTCGCCCTACGGGCTCGGTCCGTACTGTCAAGACCTCGGTCTGATATTTTCCCGTAATGACCGCGCTCTCGGTTAATAAGAAGTTAATAATATACCCAAAATCTTGACACTCTTGTTTTGTTAAATATATTTTATTCTAAAAAGTTAAAAATCTTCCCACAAAACATTTATCTAAACAATATCAAGAAAAAATTAATTTTTTATTTTAGTATTTTTAAAATAATAACGTCCATGATGGTGGAATTGCCCTTGAGGCTGTAATGTACTGATCAATTCGAAACATCACCATCCCCCCAGTGGCGTAACAGAGGTAGACTGGGTCCTTATACATGTCTGGGGCCCCATGAAGGCTCGACTATAACTTCTATATTATCAGTATACAATACAATGTTAAACAATTGTAAATATACACATCTATATATTCCTTCCTCCTCGAGTTAACGTTGGCAAGTCGATAAACCAGCTCTTTCTTATCAACTCAAGGTCAATCTCCCACCCAGGACATTAATGATTCTTCACTTGCAGGAGGCCGGGGGTGGTCCGGGAGAATAAATTATCGGGGGCCCCTGGAAATTAGTTCTGACTAAATAGGACAACGAAATATATGTCAGTAATGTAGCGGTTAAACCATAATTTTTCGTTATAATCGTCCACTCATATTTTTGACAGGGGGGCCCCATTGGGTCGGGGGCCCTTAGTTCTCGACCTAACACTACCTAATGAGCGTTACGCCACTGATACCCCCAGGTTACAACTAGTACTAAACATGTATATTTTAGGGTGAAAGCCATGCAGTAATAGGCCATGCAGTAATAGAATTTTAAATTTTTTGGAAGTGCCTGTTAATGTTAAGCCCCAGAGGGGTGGTATCGGGCATATGTGGTGATTCATGCAAATATCCCACGTTGGGATAATAGGCCTTTCAGGATTCCTTGAACAAATGTTCAATTAAATATAAATGAATTACACCAAGAAAATGGAAACTTTTCTAACAACGAAAAATGCATAATCGCAACCAAACGCGCTGCTTAGTGTGTAAAATGTCCAAAATTAACACAAGACAATAGGCATAAAAACAAGCTTCAAACAAATATTCAAGAGTCAACAAAATGATTTATGTGCAAAGATAATTAATAATTATCCATCCCTATTAAACTGTGAACAAAAATATCAACATATTTCACGATCCTTTGGTGAGATCAAATCGCCCCACCTCGGGCCAAGAATAACGATCAAATTCCCGACGGTGGGGCGAGAAAAAACACGGTTAATGCCCCACATATGCCCGATGCCACCCCTCTGGGGCTTAACATTGACAGGTGCATAATGTAAATACAAACTTTGCTTTGATCTAATAATAATAGTGACTGTGTGTTTTAAGGGAGCGCCATTAAATATGGAGGGGGGCGGGCTGGAGGAGAAATTAATTATTTTTGGAAAATTTTCCATATATATATATATATACATACATATACATATACATATACATATACATATATACATACAGATATACATAGATATATAAAACCGATATACATAGATATACATACAGATATACATAGATATACATACATACATCCATCCATTCCATTCATACATACATACATACATACCAAAAATAGTATCTGACAGTAAAGTCACTAAGTCAGCACAAGGTTTAAGAGTGCTCTATACCATTACCGGTAGAACGGAATCATACAATTGATTTTAACACAAAATGAGTTTAACACAAAATGCGATTGGTTGCCTGAAGATTGCATATGGCATGAAACTCAGAGTAGCAACAGCATTCAACCTCAATTATATATATTTTTTTTTCATAAGAATTTACTAAGGAACCCCCTTTACAATATATATAATTTTCGAGACCCCCCATTTTCTCCTCCAGCCCCCCTCTTCATATTTAGTGACCGGTCCCTAACAGAATTTAAATAATATAGTTAATAATTAACAAATATTGTCAGAAAGAAAATACATCCTGGTATTTGATTTGTAGCATACAAGGGCCAAATTGTTTAGTTTACTATCACCCAGAATGTGTAGGATTAGAGTGGATTAAAACTGAGAATGATGGTAAAAAATATAGCAATTGCACAGGCATGTCCAACGTATGCGTTCATTTCCAAAACCGGGAACGACGAGAAAAGTCGTCATGGGATAAAAATGAAACCAAAACCAGCTATTAGACAATAATCACAACATAATAACCGAAACCTGGTAATTGTACCAAAATTATCAGGAGACCCATGGGCTCGGCTCGAGACCTCAATGGCGTCATCATCCAACATCTTATCAAATTCATTATTAACATCCTCTACTTGACTAAGAGGAATTCGAAGTAGCCGCTGACTCACCGGCTTTAATGGTCTAACTTAATTTTATGAGAGTAATTCGTTATTTGACCTAATCCATGGAACAAATCATACTGTTGAACTAATGATTCAGTTTATCATCATTAATCTTCTTAGATTCGACCTGTTTGACAAATTTAACTTGTTTAAATATGCCTAAGTCAAGACAGCTTTTTATTCAGAAGCGACTCCGCCTGACCCTCGATTACGTACATTTGACTATCAATGATTGCCGTACCTGCTTTCAGCTTGGCTTCGAAACACCCCAAACACTTCAGTGTAGTCTTCTGACCATAAGCCATGAATTGCTTGGTTGTCTTCTTAAGTTGGTATGCTTTGAATTGCTCTCTGTATAGCTGAGAGGAGATGATGTTCTGCTTACAACCCGTGTCCGCTACCATCTTTATTTTACGACCATTGATCCATGAAGAGAAGGGGTTGTTCTTCAGATTCACCATCTTCATCAAACCAGTCGCTATCAACTGCACGGACATTCTTGCTACCAATTGCATGCACAATCTTATGCATTTTGCTTTTCTTTTTGTTTGATGTCCTTCAGGATTCTTCACCTGGCTTTACTGGTTGTGTCTTCGAGCTGCAGATACAGGGAAAATGTCGAAACTTCTTACAGTTGTTACATTTCATATTTAAGGTACGACAGTCTGTAGGCCTGTGGTCCCCACCTGTAACAACTGAACTTTTGGTTTTGCTTGTCTTCACTATTCAACCGAGCAATGTTAATGGCGAAATCTTTTGTTCCCTGCTCTAACGAGATCTAGGCGATCTTGCGAAAGGAGTCTCTTTTTCAACAATCTGGTCACGCATAGCATTTCCTCTTCGAGTCCACCGAACTCACAAGTCTTCGCTAATTCTCTGAGGCTGAAAGATACGCGTCAATAGATTCATTGACATTCTGCTGCCTGCTTCGGAATTTATACCTCTCGGCAACCACGTTTCTTTTGGGAGCGAAGTAACTTTCTAGTACTTCAACTGCGTCTTTGTAGTTGTCTTTCTTGCCGGTCCCAAACAGTGGAGCATCGTTGCTAACTGGACCTCTTCTGACTTGTTCTCAAGTTCTACTGCGGTGGCTTAAATGTGGAACGAATCTATCCACATTTTCCATTCTGTATAGACGTCTACTGCTTCAGTGTTGAATTGCTTTGGCGGTGGCAGAAGATTTTTAGTCATCCTCGTCGCCAATGTTGTGTGAGCACATGCAAGCAAAGTCAGACTGGAAAGATTCTTTATTCAAATTCTTACCTCTATTTATAATACTTAACTATGAATACTTGAACCTGCCACCCTGCAAGTTTAAGGCCTTAATTCAGGCTGGAATTGAACCTGCTATGCTAGCGCAGTGAGCTACTGACCACTGAGCTACGGTGGCCGTTATCGAACTTAGAACATGTAGTTTAATGGAGTGAAATGCCAAATAATTATTTTTACTTTTATTATATGGCACAAGCTACTTCCGGTAAATTGCGTGCTGTGATTGGATGAGACACGTCACGTGCCGGTCCGTTATTTCCCTTAATGGACCGGTCCGGATTACGGATTTTGTCAGCCATTTTGTTTACAAAGGAGCGAACAACGATAGGAAACTTTGAAAAGCAGCAAAAATTGAACGAATTTAGTAAATTAAGCACTAAATCATGTACGAGTCAGACGATGAACAATCTAAATGAGAGTATTACTATCATGAAAGCAATAAAAGAACAAGATTGAAAATGACGATTCTGTCACTCAAAACATATGTAAAGTATGTTGTTTAAAAAATCCATGCCATATAATAAACCTCTTATTAACCTCGACCGCTTGGTCATTACTGGAAAATATCAGACCTCGGTCTTTATGTACGAACCTCGCCCTACGGGCTCGGTCCGTACTGTCAAGACCTCGGTCTGATATTTTCCCGTAATGACCGCGCTCTCGGTTAATAAGAAGTTAATAATATACCCAAAATCTTGACACTCTTGTTTTGTTAAATATATTTTATTCTAAAAAGTTAAAAATCTTCCCACAAAACATTTATCTAAACAATATCAAGAAAAAATTAATTTTTTATTTTAGTATTTTTAAAATAATAACGTCCATGATGGTGGAATTGCCCTTGAGGCTGTAATGTACTGATCAATTCGAAACATCACCATCCCCCCAGTGGCGTAACAGAGGTAGACTGGGTCCTTATACATGTCTGGGGCCCCATGAAGGCTCGACTATAACTTCTATATTATCAGTATACAATACAATGTTAAACAATTGTAAATATACACATCTATATATTCCTTCCTCCTCGAGTTAACGTTGGCAAGTCGATAAACCAGCTCTTTCTTATCAACTCAAGGTCAATCTCCCACCCAGGACATTAATGATTCTTCACTTGCAGGAGGCCGGGGGTGGTCCGGGAGAATAAATTATCGGGGGCCCCTGGAAATTAGTTCTGACTAAATAGGACAACGAAATATATGTCAGTAATGTAGCGGTTAAACCATAATTTTTCGTTATAATCGTCCACTCATATTTTTGACAGGGGGGCCCCATTGGGTCGGGGGCCCTTAGTTCTCGACCTAACACTACCTAATGAGCGTTACGCCACTGATACCCCCAGGTTACAACTAGTACTAAACATGTATATTTTAGGGTGAAAGCCATGCAGTAATAGGCCATGCAGTAATAGAATTTTAAATTTTTTGGAAGTGCCTGTTAATGTTAAGCCCCAGAGGGGTGGTATCGGGCATATGTGGTGATTCATGCAAATATCCCACGTTGGGATAATAGGCCTTTCAGGATTCCTTGAACAAATGTTCAATTAAATATAAATGAATTACACCAAGAAAATGGAAACTTTTCTAACAACGAAAAATGCATAATCGCAACCAAACGCGCTGCTTAGTGTGTAAAATGTCCAAAATTAACACAAGACAATAGGCATAAAAACAAGCTTCAAACAAATATTCAAGAGTCAACAAAATGATTTATGTGCAAAGATAATTAATAATTATCCATCCCTATTAAACTGTGAACAAAAATATCAACATATTTCACGATCCTTTGGTGAGATCAAATCGCCCCACCTCGGGCCAAGAATAACGATCAAATTCCCGACGGTGGGGCGAGAAAAAACACGGTTAATGCCCCACATATGCCCGATGCCACCCCTCTGGGGCTTAACATTGACAGGTGCATAATGTAAATACAAACTTTGCTTTGATCTAATAATAATAGTGACTGTGTGTTTTAAGGGAGCGCCATTAAATATGGAGGGGGGCGGGCTGGAGGAGAAATTAATTATTTTTGGAAAATTTTCCATATATATATATATATACATACATATACATATACATATACATATACATATATACATACAGATATACATAGATATATAAAACCGATATACATAGATATACATACAGATATACATAGATATACATACATACATCCATCCATTCCATTCATACATACATACATACATACCAAAAATAGTATCTGACAGTAAAGTCACTAAGTCAGCACAAGGTTTAAGAGTGCTCTATACCATTACCGGTAGAACGGAATCATACAATTGATTTTAACACAAAATGAGTTTAACACAAAATGCGATTGGTTGCCTGAAGATTGCATATGGCATGAAACTCAGAGTAGCAACAGCATTCAACCTCAATTATATATTTTTTTTTTTCATAAGAATTTACTAAGGAACCCCCTTTACAATATATATAATTTTCGAGACCCCCCATTTTCTCCTCCAGCCCCCCTCTTCATATTTAGTGACCGGTCCCTAACAGAATTTAAATAATATAGTTAATAATTAACAAATATTGCTCAAACAAATTAGAGTCAATTCTAAACATCACCCCTGCCCCCCAGCAGGGCATTTGAACACTTTTTTGCTCAGCCAGATGGAAATTTGAATGATCAAAAGTTCAAATTCCCAGGTCTGCCTGGGGGGATGGTGTTTCAAATTGATAAAAAATACTTAACGAAAACTAATAAAATAATTATTTGCAAAACCTGTATTATATATATATATGGTTATATGTGTTATATGGTTATATGTGTTATATGGTTATATGTTATGGTTATATGGTTATATGTATGGTTATATGTACCTGTATTATATTAAAGAAATACCTAATGGTTTTCCGTGTTTGGATACTCTGATCCAAACACGCGGGATGTTGCGAGACTTGAGAAAAGCGTAAAAAAACACGAGCCGCTAGGCGAGTGTTTTTAGCTTTTCGAAAGTCGAGCAACATCCCAAGTGTTTGGATCAGAGTATCCAAACACGGAAAACCATTAGGTATTTCTTTTATAAAATAACCACAGAGAAATATCACTAAAAGTTATTAATATAATTGGATCAACATTGCAATTCTCCCAAAAACCATCAACTACCAATCAGGGGAGGTCTTTCTTGTTCTTCTAAGCTAATCGGCCAATCATGGATGGTTTTCTATCATGATTTATGATGCTGACGACAGCAGACAGCCAAAAATAATTTTGGCTGTGGTAAAAACATCAGGAAAACATGCTTAGAAAGATGAAAAAGATATTTCCAGATGGCTTTAATCGCGAAAATATGCCGTTTAACGTTATGTTGCATTGCTGCAGATGTAAAGTGATGTTGTGAGTTTGCCTAGCCTTCATATTCTACAACAGAGAATCTTTTTGTGGTTTTATCTCACTGTCAAAGTGTTGTTCGGTGATTTTTTGTTGCAAGAACAAAATGAATGGTTTCTTCGTGAATATCCTGACCGACGAGAGGTAAAATAAACATTTTACACCTTTTCCATGTTCTCTTGGTGAACTATATCTATAAAAAGTGTTGTGTTCTTGGGTTTTATTGAAACTTTCAATAAGGTAAACGTCGCCCACACAAATTATATGGGAATTCTCGTTCGCTTTAGCATTGCTTTGTCCACTTTAAATACTTATAATTTTGGCCTATTTTTGCAAAATCAATTGTGCAAATTAACAGGGAAGATTGCTATATTTTATTTGTGGTTTTCTCTCACTGTCGAAGTGTTGTTCGGTGATTTTTTGTTGTCTACAAGAACAAAATGAATGGTTTCTTCGTGAATATCCTGTCCGACGAGAGGTAAAATAACTGACATAATTTTACACCTTTTCCATGTTCTCTTGGTGAACTATATCTTTAAAAGTGTTGTGTTTTGGGGTTTTATTGAAACTTTCAATAAGGTAAACGTCGCCCTCACAAATTAAATGGAAATTCTCGTTCACTTTTAGCGTTGCTTTGTCCACTTTAAATACTTATAATTTCGGCTTATTTTTGTAAAATCTTGTGAAAATTAACAGGGAAGATTGCTATATTTTATTTATAGTTATTGTGCATATGTATAGAATGTTAATAAATGTTTAAAAACGATGATGGGTCGGCATGATTTGCTTTTTGTGTGTACAAGATCGACCTCAAAATTGCCGTGTTTGGATACTCTTATCCAAACATGGGTATTGACCAATCAGAGCGCTTGTTGTGTGCATGTTATTTTATAAATGTATATCCATACGGATATATATATGTATACAATACATATGTATATGTGGTAATAATATATGTGTACGGTATACACTATACATGTATAAACTATATTTGTATCATGTAATGTAAAATATACATGGTTTGAAATAGACAAACCATATAGGCTTTCTTATATTACTTGTCCGGTTAAGCGCCCACCCCCCTTTTTTGGCTAAAAGTAATTTCCTGGCTATTTTTAAACATGTCGGTTTTGATGCAATGTCTTCGCAGAGGTCCGCTACTTTATTAGCCAATCAAAATTTGATCAGCATAAGTAAATAAAAGCTTGTCGATTTCACTATGATGTATGTCTCGCGTAGTAACTCCCAAGATAATTCCGCAGTACTCTCGAGAGATTTCATAGTTTTAATCAGGACAATGTCAATGCCACTCAAAATGAAATGGAAACAACATTTCTGCAACCTCACGTGAGTTTGGTGTTGACCGAAAGCATGTGCGTGAATGGATCTTGACATATGACAACCTTTTGCTCAACAATGTTGGCTCGAACAAAAAGAAAAAAAACTACATGGAGGCAACCCTAAATCCCGACATGTTGACAATGCAGTATTTGAATTTTTACTCGAAGAACGAGATGAAGGAAGATGCGTGCGTGTCCAATGACATGTTGATGGAAAAGGCCCGAGAATGTGCTGCCCAACAGAACATCGAAGGGTTTAAAGCAAGTGCTGGATGGCTACGCAGGTGGAAAAACGATACAGTGTTGGAATACGGCGAGGGACGAACGATTCCCAAAAAGTGTCGGAGGACTATCTTGAACATTTGCTAGCATTCAGGCGTTTCATAATACACCTTCGAGAGCGTCACGACTACACTTTAAACAACATCTGTAACATGGATCAAACAATGGTCAGATTTGATTCCGTACCAACAAAGACCATACGTATTGCATCTTCTGGCGCCAAGAAGAAAGGCTGTACCGTTGCGCTTTGTGTTTGTGCAAGCAGTTGCAAACTTCCTGCTTACATTGTTTTCAATTAAGAAACGAATGGTCAACTTGGCCCACGTGTTCTCCGGCAACTGAACATACCTAACAATGTTAAAGTGAGTGCTACAAGAAACGGTTGGATGACAAAGGAAGAAATATTCCGATGGTTTCCGAGAGTATGGGGAAACCCAAAAGATGGAGTTCGTCGACTTCTAACCCTTGACCCCTACCGACCTCACATGAGCGAGGAAGTGAAGCAGATTGCCAGTCAACGTTGCACTGATCTTGTTCTCATTCCTGTACAGCCTCTTGATGTATCTATCAACAAGACCTTTAAGGATAAACTGCGAGCCGAATGGGTGAAGTGATGCAAACTGCTGAAAGAAATCAAAACGGCAATCTTCGCCAACCAACGCGGCAAAATCTGCTCAACTGGATCAGGAAAGCCTGGGAAAGCATTGATGAAGAAATCATCATTCGAGCATTCCTGTACTGTGGTATCTCCAACAAACTTGATGGCAGTGAAGACGATTTGGCGTCTGACAAGATTCCATCTCTTGGTGAAGACAATCTGGGTGAAGAACATATGAACTTGCTTTTTGATGACGATAATTCTGATTTAGATGGGTTTGATGAACATGATTTTTTAAATAACATGATTTGTTTTGATGTGTTTCATATGACAATTTAAATGTTGTTAGTAAGCCAAATTAAAGTTTTTAAGCAGAGAGAATGCTTTATTTTTGTCAGTAATATTCGCGTAAGCGCCCATTGCTCGCAATTACGGTCCAGGGGGGTGGGGGGTGGGCGCTTAACCGGTCAAGTACGGTATACTATCTACTTTAGTGGATAGAATATATAGTAGAATATATAGATATATAGTAGAATATATAGTTGTATATATAGAATATATATATTATATAGATAGATAGATAATGTATATGTATATAACTATATAATGTAGATAGAATATCTATTTTAATTTTTTATCATTTTTATAGCTCATTATTCTTCCTATTTTAAAACTTTGAACTGACCATAGACAAATTAATTAATAAATATAATGTAAACTAGGTGTCTTAAAAATTAAAAAGCCTGTAAAGGTTTCTAGTAGACCTCTAGCCCTAACAAATTACAACAACTATCAATGTAAATACATAATAATATATAGGCGAAATAAAATAATAAGACGTCCGCTTGGCATTAACTCGGGCTAGTGGCTTGTTGAAAGACATTGTAAGCAAAATCTATCGCTGTAGGTAATGATCAGTGGCGGCGCGGCAATTTTCAGTTTCGTAAACGGTCGATGCCACCATTTCACTGGCGTTAACGCGTCACACCCACGTTTGAAAAAAAACGCCACGCGCAACGACGAATACACGGAAACCTATCGCTTGTATTTAATAAATAAAGAAATAATGGTTATGTCTTTATATTACCGGATTGTAGACGTATGAATTCAACGCACGATCGAGAATCATAAATATATTTAAATGCCACAAACAACAAGAATGTATGCTTAAGCTATTCCGTACTTACATGAGTGCTGAATAAACTTTTACTTTCAAAAAGATTCGAAGAACACTAACCTTAAAAGTAACCCTGCTTTAGAACGGAATAGTTTTAAGCATTACATTCTTGTTGTTTGTGGCATTTAAATATATTTCTGATTCTCGATCGTGTGTTGAGTTCATACGTCTTCGATCTCCCGGTAACATAAATCGTGCGAAAATATTTATAACACGAGTTCAACTGACATAACCATTCTTTACACAATCGACAGGTTTCTGTGTATTAACCGCCATTGTTGGTGTATGAAAATCAGTGATGAAAATGCGGTTTGAATTTTCATACGCGTGTGCTATCATATCGTGTTTCAGGAGGGCAGGATGTGACGCGTGAACGCCAGTGAAATGGTGGCATCGACCGGAAAATTGCGGCGGCGCGAGTGGAGGGGCAAGGCCGCCCCCAATTTGCCCCCCTAGTTTTAGAGGTATTTATTTTGGAACATAAAATACAGCACATCATAATTGTGTATTTGCCAATTTGTGCTTCTGAAAGGGCACAACAGTTACTCAGTGCCAATAATGAATCTACTTTAAGATAAAGAAGTCAATTGTTGGAAACTTTCCAGTTTACACTATACTTGACCTTAGCCAGGATATCTCATTTTTTTTAATTCTCAAAAAATGTCAATTACACTTTAGAACACTGTTGTGTGAAAAAGGTTTTGCCCCCCCCCAAAGTTAGTTTGCCCCCAAACAAACAAAAAAACTGCGAGGCCTGGCGCCGCCACTGGTAATGATACAGGGGCGGTTAAATTTTCAACATCACCAAACTGCGCACCTGTAACAAAGCCATCACAGAGGATTATGGATAATAAACGTATATGTAGATAGTGTCAATGCCAATGGCTTTGATTACATGGAGGTGAGTTGGCTCCTGTTTGCCAGACTGGCCAGATGAATTGTTATTACTGTACATGAGCACAGGCCGACTTGCTTGCCAGGCTGACCCAGTTGGCTAGAACTGAATTGGGTCATCAAACAGGATGGCTCGTTTGACAGGCCAGACTTCAGTAAAGCCAGCTCTGGTTCAGTTTGATCAAACATTAAATCAGCTAATCTTTTTCTCAGTGTATAAGGCATAAGGTGTCGTAAGCTAAACAGCTTAAAGAAATGTAATTCAAAATCTTTATTTCTTCATGAAGTCAACATTTTGAGCCAGTAAACATAATTTTAGCACATTTATTATTTGATTGATTAGTAGCTAATTTATAATGACATACAGGTACTCAGGAGTCTAGTGGGCCAGCTCGCTTCATGTAATATCAAGACAGATCACTAGTGTCTTAATGGTTAGTGACTAGGGTGTAGCCATTTTATGTGCAATGCACATCGTTATTTGCAGAAAACGATAACATGGTGAGCCTTGGTTGATAACATGGTATCGTTTCCACATGTACTGCCTATCACTTCTGGTAAACTCTTGTACATAAGGAGTTTGATGAGGCAATTTGCCTAAACTGTAAATATCAAAATGAAACATTAAAGGAATCCTTTGACTGCATTTGGAAAAGGGTGCATAACATGAACGAGGCGCTGATGAATTAGATGATGGTGAAACAGAGGATGAGAAATACAATGATGTAGAAATTCTTTGAGAATAAAGAGTCCATCCATAAACACTACTGTGATCGTGTTGCACAGTACAGGAAACTGGCGGAGAAGCAAACCAATAGCGGCAACAACGACCTCAATCAAACACACTGCCCAGCATTCTTCGCTTTTATTGAAGAGTTGCTTCCAGAAATGCCTTTATGGTCTGGTGTGTTATTGGGTCATGTAGATGGATATGGCGATGTTTCATCGAACTGGAGAAGCGCCACTGAATGCCAAGAATAATATCTATGTTTATACCTATCAAAGAATAGCAAAACAGAAGGGTACGTAGAGGGTGGAATGAAAAATCTTAAACAAGATGACTTTAGTGGTAAGAAACATCTTCGTGCAGATGTTTTCGTGTCCGAGAACTACCAAAGAATAAGGAGACGCATTAATGACTTTCTGGACAGGATGCATGTAAATATATATAAGTGGAGATGTGCACCTAAATTATCTTCTGAAACACATCCAGGTCGTCCGGTAAATGAGAACGAAGAAACGTACAAGGCAGAGGAAAGCTGGTCAAAACGCTCTGTACCAACACCCGTTAAAAATCCTAAAATGGGACAGTTACAGCAGTCACCAAGTGTTCCTTTAAGTTCAACACCAGATCAGAAGTCCAAATCAACAAAAATATCTGGGAACAAAAAGAAACGTGTTACGGGATACATGATTTTCTTCAGAGAAACCAATTAGGACTTATATGCTAAATGCGGAAAATGGATGACCATGCGAAAATACGCCTGGTAAAAATGGTCGACAATTAATAACAAGAGAAAAGGAGGTACCAACATTTGGCATCAAAAGAGCACAGCACTGTTGAGTGCGGTTCAAAGAAAAATAACGCGAATGCTTCTGCCAGGCAGCCCATTGACCAAAAAGAGAGCAAAGATAAAAAGCAAAGAGGATACGAAAACAATCCAAGTACTCAGAAGAGTACGAACAGAGAACAAGTAACTGTGAAACGTGAACAACATGGCGAAAAGACTACGCCAAAGATGAACACTCAGAAGAATGATAATAAATGTGTGTTTAAGAAGTCTGGGAAAACAGATTGCAGTACATACGAGATTACAACCCTTTGAAGGTACTGTATTTTCTGGTGTGCTGTTAAAATTTCTGAATATGATGCAAGAAGGTGCAAAGGATCCATTCTACCCTGAATAATTGCATAATTTATTTCAAGTGAAGTTCACTTACATGAAAGGACGTCAAAACAATATCCATGAAAGTTTCATGCATTTTAGCAGTAAGCCTGAGGGATGAACTTTGCACAGATGGCATATTCAATGTAAATATTTTGATAAAACGTGTACCAAATGCAATATGTGAATGTTCTGCCAGCAGAACCATTTCAAACAAGGCATTGACAAAAGCAAAGTTACCTGACTCTTCCTGACGTTATACCAGTTATTTTCAATCGATTTAAAATAATTGGTGCGACTTTCACTAAAAACAATGTAACTGTTTTCATGGAAAAGGAACTAGAAATGCAAAGTGTACAAGGAACATTTGAGTATAGTTTACAATCATGTGCCTTGCATCACGGCATCTATAACAATTCTGGTCATTACACTACGTTGGTTTTTCAGGGTGATAAAGTAATTCATATTGACGATACCCAAGCAGTTGATGTAAGTAATACTTGGAGACTCGTCTCTGGAAAATCCCTTCATACCTTGCATTCTACTGTCAAGTGACGAAAGTCACGGCAGGTACGCTTAGAAATGATTTACAAATTAACACACGAGAAGAAAGTACATGCGAGAGCTAAATCATAATGACACAACGCAAAGTAGTTATGGGCCTGTAACTGCAGATGACGACGTCCATTCAGCATGGATAAAAATTGAAAAAGACATTTGCAAACAAATGATCTGCAAGATAGTGATGGAAAATCTATGCAAGATCAGTTGATCACAAATATTGGCGTTTACGAACTATTATGGAAGGGATTTCAAGACACTTGAATCACCTGTTCACACTGCTAACTATCAAGATGCATCACATACAGGCTGTGTGTCATACCTGCACCTGTGCACTGAATGTACATTAATGAAGGTGCATTTCATCGTTTTTCGTGACACAATGGATAAATGCTATCAGAAAGAGAAAGAAGGATCCATCTGCCATATCATACAACGTTACCACAAAGGAATTAATTTTGAAACATGACGGTTTGGTGATTCCTATTCTTGTTAAAAACGTTCATTGGTGTTAATGATAGATAGATAGTTTATTAAACAAAATTTACATGGGCTGAATTGCGTAAATATACAGATGAAATTCTAAGATTTAAACTATTTAAAAAAAACCATTAATATACAAATCACAGTTCTAACCTAAAAACATATGCTAATTTTAGAACGATATATGCAATGTAATCTAAAAGTTGCTCATTGCTTGGATAAAAGTGTTCTTAAAACGATCTGTGCGCATGCGTGGCATATTAAACTTACGTTTGTGCCTTAGATTGTATTTGGCTTCCTGTCTTGGTGGAAGCAAATGATGAAGCTTATTTGTTGGGTCAGATACAATAGAGTTAAATAGCTTGGTGTATAGATCTTGGCGTCTCTCCTTTAGGGTGCTAAGATTGAGTAAATCTAAATTACATGAATACGAAATACCCGGGGAAATGATTGAAAAGACACGCTTCTGTACATGCTCAAGGTCATTGCTTAAATAAACTGGGATGGAGTGATGGAATACCTGCGAGCAATACTCTAGAACAGGTCGAACGCAAGTACAGTAAAAACTAATATCTGCTGACGGTACTTCTGCTGCGTTTATTTGCCTTTTATATAGTTCCATTAATATGTTCATTCCACGTGAGATTATTCGAAACTGTAACCCCCGAGATCTTAGCATGTTCAGTTAAACTCAAGTAAGCAACTGATAAATTATTATGACCCAATGGGAAAACCAACAAACGCAAGTGAATCAATTCGAATCAAGTTGTATTTTGAGAAAAAAAACCCTGGCAAGAGGGGATATTATGAAGGTAAAAGTTAAGCCATTTTTGACAGGTTTCGCTGTGAACTATAGCGAAGATTTTTTTCCCAAACCGATTCTTCCAGTTGTGGAGTGTATATATTATGTTAGTTGGCAACTAGTTGCTTAATATAGATCCGCAAAAAGTTAGTATAAATTCCATGAGGAACGCTATTGCTTCCGAATTACTATCTGGGCAAAAAGACAGCCCTGTTATCCTTAGCAAGGTATGTGGACTGTCGAATGAATGCACCGTTCCTTCTGCATATTTTAAAAACAGTGGTAGTGACGTTTTCCTTCGTTGTTTTGCAACAGGTTTATCAAATGCCAGATCACACACATGGTACAGAGATAGATAGATAGAATAACTTTATTTAACCACGCTGACCCCGTCAACCGAAGCTGATTTCCACAGGGGGCGGGTAAAAAATAGGAATATATACAATAGTTAATATTATTTACAAAATATGAGGCACAGTTATAGTGTCCAACAAGATAACGTTGATATTGGTAAGGGTAAGATATTTCAATTCCGATTGACGAAATGCACCGAAGGAATGTGTCAGTGAACGGACGGGAGTATTGTTGATTCCAACTTCTGCGCAGTTGTAATAATTTCAGTGTTAAAAATAACCTTACAGACAATTATGTTGTGATATCTACCCATCAGATACAGTTTAAAATATACCTTCTCGTGATCGCGGCCGGTAACTATCAACCTTTCCGATAATTACGCCATGTACACTGCTATATAACGAAGCTGTCTAGCTAAGTTTCGCAATTTTCGAATTCGCAATGTTTGTACATTAGTTAGAAATGTCGAGGTTTTATTTGAAGCATAGTTCGAGTTGCTGCAGTATGCCTAACTTTTTAAAATGTTCAAACTTTTCTCAAATTTTTCCGTAATAATAATAGACTTTATAGGAATCAGAAGCTATTGGAAAATGCTATTTGGTGAATAATTTTATAGTTTCTGGCAAAAAGAAAGTAATACAAAAACGTAAAAACCATGTCGTTATTATTACGACATATATGGTGCGAACATTTTGGACAATTCAATTTTTTTCGCATAACGCAGAATTTTTAACTATACATCAATGTAAGCTTATATTATTCATTTTGCCTTAATTAAATTATTTAAACACGTGTAACCTAATTATTAACAATAGATTAATTATACTATTATTTAATATATAAAATATAGAAAGATAAAAAATAAACAATAAATAAAATCAAGGATGTATGTACTGCATATAGGTATTAAATGTTAGCCTCAGTGCAGACAAACTCAAAATTTCCTGCAACTGGCACATACAAACTAATTCTGGTACCCCTTAGGCACAACAAAGCGCGGATCGTAGGATACTAAATGAAAGTCGTTTGTATCCAATTCATGGTGGCAGAATATCTTTCCGCTCTTAATTGAAAGTTTTGTTGCTAGTTCCTTGTGGAAATTTGCACATTCCGTGCTCATAGCACCGTTAGTACCAAAGATTAATGGCGTGAAGGATCCGTTTTCAACTTGCATGATACGATCGTTGTAGGCACGCTTTTTCTCTTGCTCAGCTTTCTTAAGCACTTAATCTGTCGAGAGATTTCTGTTAGACTGGTCATTAATATGCATTACACGAACATCAAAAAATGCACTTTGCCCCTTCCTCCAAAAACCTCTAGCGTTATCCTCGATATTTGCTGTTCTGTGTTGGTAATGTTCTCCTGTTAGGGGCTAAGTGATGGCTCAACGACACATCCTTACATACTTCAAATAGCATGGCAGCTTCGTGGTCACGAATTTCGTTGTGTCCTGATGGAAATGAATCCTCCACGCTTACAGTCCATTGCATGTTGAACACTGAACAGTGTGCCACATGGGTACATTGATGACAAATTTTTGATCGGTCGAGAATAGCGAATGTTGAGAGCATCTTTAAATTCACCTTTGTTTAGGACGAAACCTTGGTACTGAATTGGTAATACATTCAACCAAGAAGAGATCTCTGGCTTGTTTCACTGACCTAAGATGTATCGATTTCGTCAGCATGATTGATTTTTGACATTCTGCAACGTGCAGTCTCTCTTTATTTGCTCAAATCTTTCCCTTTCTGGTAATAAATGTTGTTGCTGGTGAACAATAATATGATGTAATGGTTATCTGCATCTTGTACAGGATTGCTAATGCCCAATTATACAATGCATGCATGATATATTGCAACAATGGCAAGTTCAATCTGAAGTTATATCCATCGTGTTTTAGCATATTAGCAAAGGTGACAAATTAAAAAAATGTGAAACTTGGTTGTACAGCCTCGTTTTCATGCAGCGGGGCATATTTTATCGGAAAGATAAATTGTGGCACGGTATGTGGAGAGTTGTTTATAACGAGTGCGACGGTAAGATGTACACGTTTGTGATTATGTAGCTTTTTTCGTAACGTGGTTGAACGTCTCGCACTGGAGAAATATAACACAACCTGCACCACTGCTGTTGGTAAAGGACAAGATATAATTATGATTATTACAAACATTCCGGCTTGTGTTGCAACATATTCATGTTTACTGCATATCCCTTCAATTGACGAAGAAAACATAAAGGAACATCATAAACGTATGCTGGTTCTTGCATAAAAACACCAAAATCAACGAAAAAATAGTTAATTTTATAGAATTTTAAATAAAAATATGGACTAAAAATAAATATATAAAAATATGGACGTGTCTTATGCTGCTCGTTTTTTAAAAATGTAGTTCTTCTGGTAATATAAGTCACAATCACAAGTCGGACATCTTTTATAGTCTAATTTATATAATTTATTGTTATTAAAATGCCAAAATATCAATCCTCATAATGCACACCATAGTTAAAGAGCCTCTTCAGAAAGCAAGAAAGTGCCTGTGTTCATCACAGTCAGCGGTTTCATTAAGAAACATGCGTGGAGTAGATGCGCAAGTGATATGTTCCTCGAGGTTTAGGAATAAATCATGAATAAATTTTCTAGTTTTTTTGAGAGAAAAAGGGAAAATTCGTCCGCAGAAACAGCCTATTCAACAGACGAACCTCCAAAGAAAACATCATCCACAGGAAAATCTTCTAACATATAAACTGGGGCAGCACTTAAGGAAAACACAGCTCAGAAAAAGACTGTTTTGAAGTGGCAGCAGGAATTTTCCCTGGACTTGCAGTATCGCTTGGCCGAAGGAAATGCCGAGGTGGTAGAACAAATCTGGTGTCAAACATGTCGAGACTTCAGTACTGAACGATCGTCTTCGGTAAGTGACATTGTAAAGAGTTTTAATTTCAAATGTTTGTGTTTTATTTGCTCAATGTTCAACAATATTAAAGCAAATATTCCGTAGTTGCTCCTACTCCTCATTAATCTCATATAATTTCCTCATTAAGTTCTTGAAAAGTATATTTAAGAATTAAGATTTCACCAGTGTTTTATGCTACATATTTTATTACAGTTTGTCTTGGGCAGCAAAAATGTAAAAAAAGAGTCTGAAGTTCCACAAGTTGTCATTATCACATATCATCAACAATCTGTGAGGGCCAAGATGGCTAAAGACAAGAAAGATCATAATGAACTAAATCCTCTTGAGCTTGTTAATATGTTCCGATAAATATGTTCTGTGACAGCCGCCAACAAGAAGAAAAACGAGACGATTGAATGCTTTTCTTCACAGTTAAGAGTGTTATGTTCATTTGAGCAGCCGACGGCATTGTCTAGATTGAGTAAGGAGAATGTATATTTTCATCATTTTAATAAAAGTGTCTTATTACTTATTACTCGTGAAAGTTTGGGATAACTCGAAATAGCGTGGAAACACTCGCCCTGCGGGCTCGTGTTCCCACTAATTTCTCGTTCTCCCAAGCTTCCACTCGTGTTTCTATAACTGTATGTAAACACGGAAAATGTTTTCTATTTCTTAAATTTACTATGGTTTCTATGGTTACATAGGGGATTTTAAATTTTGCTAGTGATTTTGGAATTTTTGCTAGTGAGAATGAAACCTACTGGCACATGTTTGCTAGTGGTCTCAAAAGTTAAGGTAGACCCTTGCTTGGTCGAAACCGTTTTGCGATTCGACGATGGCAAGTATTATTTTTCTTATTCCGAATCTGGAGTTGTTATGTCCGCCATTAATCGTTCATGTTCTTGACCAGTGTAACGAAGTGACGTCAGATTCTCAACGCAAAGACTCCAGTGGCTAATTCTTCAAGTAAATCAAGGTCGTTTTTTTCAAATTCTTCATCTGAAAGGCTGGACATTTCATCTACTTCTCGAAAAAAACAAGAAAACAAATAACCTCTACCGAAATTCAGGCGTAGCATTGAGAATCTGACGTCACAAACAATATTACCTTTTGAAATTGCGGGCTCACTTGGAACACGTTTTTAGTAATGGTGGCCTAAGTAATAGTGATTTCAGAGCTCAAAATACTTACTTCAAAATACCATTTTTTAGTTTTTTTTACATCAATGATCATTTTCGACCCTGAAATACTATTCTATGCCAAAGAAAATCTAAAAGATGGGGATGAATTTTCATCGTAGTGGCACTTTAAAGATCTGTTTTAAATCAATGTCGATAGATAGAACTGCACGGATGTTTAAATTGCTCCTTTTGTTCGAAAAAGAACTTGAGTCCATTAGACTTAAAATACTTGTGTGACAAGAGTCAGAGATGGCGGTCATGCGTTTTACAGCTCCGCTTTCAATATTGATTCTAGCAGTTATATTTAATCAGAAATCATTGGAAATTCCAGAGATTGTCTCTGGAGTACCTGATTTTGGTTTAAACATGTGCTTCGTAAACAGGAAACCGATTGCAGTAGGATTGGAAGCGATTAATGCTAGTCGTCGTCGAGCCGTAACCAACTTAAATCTCCAGCATACATGGAGACACAGACCGGCGCTACACACACGGGTGTTGCTGTCACTTTTGTTGCTTGGTGGCGATATACAGATTAACCCGGGTCCTAACTGGAAATACCCCTGTGGAAATTGCAGTAAACCTGTGAAGAAAAATCAAAAGGGAATCCAATGTGACTGTTGTGACACATGGCTTCACATTAAATGTTGTTCAATTAGCGAAGCCGAATATACACTTCTAGCAAATTCATCAGTGACTTGGATTTGTCCTGAACCGGGATGTAATTTACCAAACTTTTCTGACTCTTTCTTTGATAGTTCCATCGATTTAAACCTTACAAACTCGTTCTCAGCTCTTAGTGAGGAGTCAACGACTGTACCAGAAGAAATAACAAGTACTCAGTCAGCCATGCCACACCAACGACCCTTTAACAAGTTGAAAATACTCACCGTGAACTGTAGGAGCTTAAAAAGTAGTCGCAAACAAAATGACATACTTAAACTCCTTGAACTGCACGAACCTCACATTGTCTGTGCAATAGAGACTCACCTGGACGAATCAATAAAATCATCAGAAATTTCCCCCCCTAATTATGAAGTCTATCGTAAAGATAGAAATTCAAATGGTGGTGGAGTACTTATTGCAATCAAGAACAATTTGGTTACAACACCAGAACAACAACTTGACGAAGATTGCGAAGTAATCTGGGTAAAGCTTCAATTAATGGGTAGTAAATCGCTATTTATTGGATCTTATTACAGACCACCAAATCGTGATATAGACCCTCTAATAAGTCTCGGATCATCCATCAGTAAAATTCCTTCTTCAAACGCATTGCCAAATATTCTACTCTCTGGGGATTTTAATCTACCGGATATTAACTGGTCTAATCAGTCAACAAAATCAACTCCCCAGTATGGCATTGAGGTGAACCAAACAATGCTTAACATTACTCAACAGTATTCCCTAGAGCAATGTAATAATATGGCAACTCGAAATGATAACATCCTTGACCTGGTTTTTACAACTAATCCACAACTGGTTGAAAACATTAAAGTTTGTGAGGGAATGAGTGACCATCAGGCAGTAGTTACAACTATTTTCACAAAGGCAAAAAACAACAAGAAAAAAACAAGAACTATATACCTATTTGAGAAAGGCAATATCAATGCCATTAAAGCCGAACTTAAAACTTATAACAGCGAATTAGTTGAACTCAGCTCCAAATGGACTGTGGAACGCATCTGGTCTTCTTTTTGTACAAAGCTCGGCGAACTGATTCATAAACACATACCCAAAAAAACTGTAAGTGGTAGATCAGGTGTGCCGTGGATAACAAAACATATTAAACGTTTGCTTCGTCGTAAACAACGTATGTTTAAAGTGTTTATGCAGTGAAAAATTCAGTTGGAAATAAACTATCTTACTTGAAAGAACTATATAAATTATAAAGATTGGCATTTACAACTCTTCCATATCTCACTTTGTTCTTGAGATATTAAGATTTGTTTGATATGTAAATGATCCTCACTGTGACATCACACTGCATAATAACTTACTGAAAAAACATGTATATCTTTGGGATTATTAAATCAAATCACTGGAAACGTAACTCCGCACATCTAGTATCATGGGACACACATACAGATACACACTTTCATAATTTCGTGACTTAATTCCAAAGATATACAGGCTTCTTCAATAAGTCATTATGTAGTGTGACGTCACAGTGAGGGCATTTACATATCAAACAAATCTTAATATCTGAAGAACAAAGTGAGATATGGAAGAATTGTAAATGCCAATCTTGACAATCTCTCTAGTTCTTTCAAGTAAGAGAGTTTATTTCAAACTGAATTTTTCACTGCATAAACACTTTAACAAAGCAAAAAGAACAAAGAATGAAGAAGACAAGAAAGCGTTTAAACGAATGAGGAAACAAATTAAAACAGAGCTTCGCAAGTCGCATATTGAATATATTAATAACTTATTGGACTTCAGACCAAATGAAGGCGACAATACCCCTAAACCTGTGATTAGTAAACGTTTCTGGTCTTACATTAAAGGAAGAAAGAGAGATAATATAGGAATCCCTCCTTTGAAGGTGAACAACATAGAATATAGTAGTAGCAGTGACAAGGCAAGAATCCTAAATGACCAATTCCAAAGTGTGTTTACTAGAGAAAACCTTAACAATATTCCCAACAAAGAATCGAGCGTATGGTCTTCCGTCGTACAGAATATAATTTTCGATAATCAGGGTATCTTCAAACTTCTTAACAATTTAAATCCAAAGAAAGCATGTGGTCCTGATTTATTGCCCACGAGAATCCTTAAAGAAGCGGCTGAAGAAATACAGTAGCACCAATATTGCAGCTGATTTTTACTAAATCACTTGCATCTGGTGAACTTCCCACTGACTGGCTAGCTAACTGCTAATATCACATCTGTTTACAAGAAAGACAACAAGAGCTGTCCATCCAATTACAGACCAATCTCTCTGACTTCAATTCCCTGTAAAATAATGGAACATATTATATATCGTAACATTATGATTCATCTAGAAACAAATGAAATTTTATCAGGTCGTCAGCATGGTTTTAGGAGTGGAAGGTCATGTGAAACTCAGCTCATTAACACAATAGAAGAATTAACAAGGTCTTTGGACAATGGTCAACAAATAGACACCCTGATACTGGACTTTTCGAAAGCCTTTGACAGTGTTCCTCACCAAAGACTACTTCATAAATTAGATCATTATGGCATCCAAGGTCCAATCATTGCATGGATAGAACAATGGTTAACTAAAAGAACCCAACGTGTAGTAGTTGACGGTGAAGAGTCCGATAAAGTTTCCTGTACTATCTGGGGTACCACAAGGAACTGTCTTGGGCCCTCTGATGTTCCTCCTATATATAAATGATATAGAGGATGGTATAAACTCCAATATTCGCCTTTTCGCTGACGACTGCCTATTGTTTAGGGAAATAGTAACAGAAGAAGATGCGATGGATCTCCAAAGTGATCTGAATGAAATTTGGCAAATGAACTTCAACCCATGCAAATGCTATACTCTCAGTATACAGCGCAAGTCGAAACCAGTTAAGTATAGCTACACAATAAACGAGCAAAGTTAATTTTATTTTTAATATTAACATTTTATTATTATTATTTTATTTTAATTTGTACTTTATAGTTAAATTTTTTAGTATTTAATAAAACTTATGTATATATATATATACATATTTTTTATATCTGCGTAGTGCTACCCGGCGTTGCAGAGTATTAACATAGATGTAGATGTACTTGCATCTACAAATAAAAGTATTACGTACAATGGGGCTGGTTGGTGTTGGTCTATAGTCAGTGCGACAGCCTTCCATCGCTAACATCGAGAGTCCAAATCTAGGTCCGGTCAGGTATTAATTGTTACATTGCAATACATGTCATGGAAAGAGTTTGTTAACTCTCTGCCAAAAGACTAGTCTTGTGTATTCTAACGGTTCTCCGGTTTTCTTACACTTGAAACGTTAGTATGGTGGGCTTATATAATTCACCTGGATATAATATGAAAACGATAAATAAGAGAACTTCAATATTTCGAAAAATACTCAAGTAAAAGTACTTACGTACGTTTATGGAAATATACGTTTTACGATTATTTTTCGACATATCGATTCTTTTATTTCTCATTTTCATACTATCCAATTCTTTTTAAAACTTTTGAAAACCGCGAGTGAAAACTCGGCTACCCACAGTAGTTTCATCAGGTTTACCCTAGGTATGACGTCACCAACTTCCCAGGCATACAACAAGATGGCGGATGACGGGATTGTATTTGGTCAAACTTAGTGCTGTTGTTTTGTGCAGGAGTAGTTTTGTTTATTTGGATTACCTTTGTAGGGCTGTAATCAGATGCTCTGTTCCATGGAAGCTAAAGGTCACCGAGGGATACAGATTGACCGAACCTATTATTTTTCATGTTCTCTTGTAACAACAATAGTAATTTATTTAATACCGTAGATATAGATGCAGTCGTATATACGGTATTATATGTAATAGAGCAAACGAGTGTTTGCTTCTTGACCGAGTATGATTTTAACTGGATGTTTAAAAGTCTCTTTACAAAGCTGAATCCTTTTGGAACAGTGATCACCAATATGTACAATCATACAAACGTTGTTTGTCTCTAGAGGTAAATGGCCAAAGGCAAAGCCGTCGCTTTGGCTTAATATCGCTTTTAAACGGCCAAAAGCTACCATTCATTTCAATATTTGGCACACATTTCAATATTTGACACACATTCAAGCAACTTATAGAGGCATTCGGAGAGCAATTTAAAGGTTTCAATTGAAAAAGGAGCAGCACCGTGCCTTAGTTTTATCGTTAGGAGATTGTAAAGTTTTTATAATAATGTAAATGAGTGTTTTATCTCTGTGTTTTGACTAGGATGAATCTTGATGTCCAATCATGAAGCGTATCAAGATTCATCCCATCAAAACACAGTGAACCAAGGCCTTTACCTGGTATCAAATCTCATGCACGTCTCGAAATGCTAACTTGAATTGGCTGATAATCTCATCAATTATTAATGAGGTTGAGAATATATCTCAATCTCATTAATAATTCAGGAGGAAAACAAAGGAAAATCATGACCGAGACGTTGTTTGGCTATGTGATCTTAATTAGCATAAAATTTCGACAACTTTCACCTCGATTTTCTCTTAATAGTATACTATTTCATACCACTCATAATTCATGCTCATATGTGATTTAGGTTTCGAGGGCATGTGGATGGGTTCATAACTTCGTATGTGCTTCTCCACTTAATTTCCCTTTGGGACCATCGTTTTAGGTTATTTCATTTTCACATATCATTATGAGCGGTATGAATACTTGTTTGTTTGAGATGCTATATCATACCCTTGAAAGCCGTTTATGATCTGATTGCCATTGGCGTACGGACGAAATTTTGTAGGGGAGCTGAGCATAAATTGCCCGAATGAGATGACGTCATTTTGATGACGTCATAATCATCTCGCGATATTACTATTAAATATGAAACCCGTGAAGAACATGGATTTCCATTGTTATTCCTGAGCGATACATGTGTTAGGGACCGACTAACGAAAACAGTTATCTTTGGTAGGGCAGTGCTATAAGAGCAGGGAAACTGGCACGTTTATCGATTAACAATTGTACATTATTTACAAGAAATATACCTGATAGATCTTGTCTTTAAAACAGTAAAGATACCTCCTTATCAATTTCATCCAAAAAGTTTTAAAGAGGAACTGTCACTGAAGCCTAAGCTGTATAAAATGAAAAAGTTATTTCTGGAATACAAGAGCAGAACCTTGATTGAAACTAGTCTAAGATTTCGAATTAGTAATAATTATGCAAACCTTTTTATAAATTAGACAGTGTACCACTGTACTGTAAATCTGTAATAGCTTTTTACAATGACGTCCAGATATCTGCATGTTATCACATTTACATGTTAGTATCAGTTAAACTACTGCTCCGTCTACGCATGCAGAATAATTTGTTCTCCTAAAAGAAATAACTATTACGACTGTGTCGCTTCCCAAAAGTGTTAATGATGCTTTGCATGTCATTCTCCAGCGTCTTGTTGGCGTAAGCTATTTCACTGTTAATTATGGCGATGCTACTCAACCTGTCCTGGTCCATTGTGTTTCGAAGATAGGTCTTTAAGCGGCGAAGACAACTGAATGACCTCTCAGCAGAACAGGATGTTGCTGGGATCGTAGCCAGAATTGTAAAAACTCTGTACACAACTGGTAGAACTTCATGAATACCATTCTGATACATGGTCTTCACAATCGTCGAGGCGCTTCCGTATCATAATTTTCGAAAATTTGCTTCTCGCTTCTAAGAAGTTCACTGTCCAAACCATAAAAGTTTGATACGAAGTCTATGCAGGGACGTGGCGAAGGAATCACGATTGGGGGGGTGTCATATGATAGTGACCAACTTTTTGCGAAATCGCCAATATGCGATATCTACTGCTCAGCGGCGGTTCGCGTAAAAGTATCCAAAATATAAAATAAGTTCAAAAACGAATTACATGAAGTATCGCACTTCCATCCTTATGAAACCTTTTTCAAAATGGCTGCCAAACTGGCAACAGAGTAAGTCAGTGAGAAATTTAGAAAGGATAAAAATATGACCTTTTTTAAGAAGTTTTTAGTTGGGTTTGGCAAGGGTTTATGTTCAAACGAGTTTAATAAATGCGTTGACAAGCGTATGTCAGTATGTGAATAATTTGAGCTGGCCGCTGGGCTGCAACGTTTTTGTATGAGCTTTTCTAAAATGATGAAATTAGACTAATAATAACATGCATCACAACATTAAATTGCACAACTGACTTAAGGTTTGTAAATTAGCCAAATGACATGCGAGCTTGTGAGTGATACGGATCAATGGCTTCAAACAATTGAGCCTCGGATTTCAATGGTCTGCGGTCTCCCGTCTCCAGATCGGAAATACTTCACTACGGAATACATCAACTGTACTCACTTAAATACAATTTTTGCTGGGGATGTTTGAGCGCTATTGACCAACTGTTGACCGACAATTGATAAAAAAAAAAAATTTATTGACCAACTGTTGACCGACAATTGATAAAAAAAAAAGTTAGCTTTTTTTTCTGTCTCACCATTTTTATTTTGGTGAGCAGCAATCCCTTGTGTGACTAACTTTTTGCTATTTAGAATTATTGGGGGGGGGGTGCCCCACACCCCCCAGTCGCCACGCCCCTGAGTCTATGTTTGCATTGGTTGGCGAACTGCTGAAGACAACGTCTGCAAGTGCACACAACAAATCTTGATCATTGCCCTCGAATCTTGCACGCATTTCCGCGACAACTTTGTCAATGCTGGTGTAGTAGCATGTTGTGCGATAATGATATTCCGCTGTTTGTCTTTGTGTACCATCATTCACTTCAGGTGCTTCGCCGACAATAGCCTGTAGCCGGCGCGATGGTTTGGTTCTTGGTACCTTGGCTTGGCGTCTTTGAATGTGAACTCTGTGCCTTCAATTTCTTTCTTGATTTGTTCTGCCACAATATCAGCCCGTGACCACATCAGATCGAAGCTCTCCTGGTTACGACACCCACTTAGTGTCTTGATCACGGCATCTGCAGTTTTCCTCGCTGTGACCACATCCATCTTCTTCCCTTGTAGATATCTACTTAGAGCATCAGTGTTGGATTAAATGACCTTCAATACCACCAAACTGAAAACGAATTGAAAGTCACACATTGCATAGAGTAGTGAATTGCTGTCATTGTAGGTCGTAGGATCGCGGTCTCTTGATAAGGCGAGAAGAGCTTTGATTATGTTCGGTATTTGTTCTACCAGCGACAGGACCATCTGGTAACGCTCTGCGATTTCATCGTAAGCATTATGCCCTCTTCTTCACTCTCGACTTCCTTGAAGAAGGCGTGGCGCTTGGTACTCCCTTCTAGAAAATTGTAAACTTGGAGGGCCAAGTTGAGCCTATGACCAGCAGTGAACGTAGATTCCAAGTGGTGAACACTGCTTCATGCGCGTCGCGAGACCTTTATGAGCTCCACTCACGTTTGCAGCACCATCAAAGCATTCGCAAATTATGTTCCCCAGACTTAACTCGAGCTTATTTCTTTACAAGTTCGTACAATACTTCTCCCTCCGTGGAGTCCGTCTTGTAGAAACCAGCGAATGTCTCTTTGGTTTCGCCATCAATAACGTACCTGAGGCACATGGAGACTTGCTCGGTTCGACTGATATCCGATGTTTCATCCACAATAATTCTGTAGAACCCGCTACGTTGAATGTCTGCCGTAATTTTCACAAGGACCATGTTTGACACGATATCCAGTATTTCATTTTGGATCGCAGGCAATGTCCACTGAGCATGTGACTGCAGCTGGCTTTGAAGTTTAGACTTCAACCAAGGAAAATCTTCGCATCTTAGGTGCAATAGTTCGATAAAGTTTCCTCTGTTTATATCAGAGACCTCCCATATATCTTTCCATCTCTCTTCATGACCTCTCATGGCAATATTTTGCTGCGCAGTAAACATCAAACATTCAATGATTATTTGCAAATACTGCCTATTCGTCGCGACCTGTTCCTGATGTTTGCTGCAAAACAGATGTTTTCCTTCTCTGTATTGCTGTGAACTGTGCCCATTGTGTCATAGATTTGACATGATTTTCGCTCTGGCTATGTTTAGTTAAGTTTGATGTTTTTTTCCAATTCGTAAACACGAATGATGTATCCTTCCCGAATGCTGCGCAGCCAAAACACACACACGCGTTCTTGTCCACTTTGTAGCTAATCCACGGATACTTCTTATACCATTCAGGTTGAAATCTTCGTGCGAAGGCTTCATTGCCAAATTTGTTGCCGGATATTCAGTCAATATCGGTTGTTCCGGACCTTGCACTTGGCCAATGGACATCGATGTAGTCGCAGTTGACATTTCTTTATTCGTCTGACTGTGGGGAATTGACGCGTTCTGACACTGTATTTTCGATTTGAATAAATTGCGACGGATTGAGTTCATCAATTTCTAAGGTTTCTTCGACCATTGATGGATTCAATTTCCAACCCAACCCGCAAGGCTATCGCATCAACCATGGGCTCTTTCTCAGACATATCTTCCTCCAGTGCTATCTGATTTGACTCGGATATGACCAAACCATCGCCATCGGCTTCAACGGCTTAAGCCGAATGACTACCCATCTGTTCGGACTCGTCAACGGTTGTGACCAGGTCAGCGTGTTTGTCTGCTGCTCCACTTTCAGTTTCAGCACCTTGGACAAAGAAACCGCTTATTTTTGCCTGGGTTGAGTCTGATGAATCCGGTATTGGATGACATTTTACTTTTCTACCATTGTGAACTAACCGAAAATGTCTCTCTTTACAGTCACTGTCAAATTCCTTCTCGCATTCCTCGCATCTAACACGTTGTCGATAAGATCGTTTACGAGACTTTGACGGTATCATAATTTTAATAGTATTGAAGTCGTTCAAGTCGAAGAAACAAGAAAGAGAAATGTAATACAATTAACGTCGTGAGCCAAGCATGTGCATAGGTGTTAGTCTGGCTTTTCCCGTTGTAACCAATCAGATTTTGAGATTTAATGCCAATAATTGGTAAAGCTCATGAATCCCGAGACCGTTCGCCTAGCTCGGGTATCGGCCTATGACGGTAATTTCTGTCATCACTCTCTAATATGACAATAATTTTCCGAATAAATTGCCACAGATGACAGATCCGCAGTTAATCTGCTTCGCTAAAACTGACAGATAACAATTTAATCAAACTATTCAAACATCATTTTTGCCCGAATGGCAACACCATTTTTGCCCAAAAAGCAATAACATTTTTGCCCGAATAGCTTAACTTTCAATAGCCCCCCGGCCCATACACCTATGGTGATTTGCAAACACTTTGGTGTTTGTGTGTTAAAAACCGCACATGAGGTCTATATCAGATTTAACACCCGAGATGAAACCGAGATGATATAGACCGTATTGCAAGGTTTGTAAATATCTTTAGTTAAAACAGAATGATTTCATGTATTCATTGGCGTATAATTCGGGGTGTAATTCGAACTTATATTTTAACATATATTTTTGTACGGTTGTCAGCCGTGTAGCGCATATACGCTGAGTCCAACGAAGGCGTTTATCGTCTGCCGTATTGTCTGTACCATTCTTCATACACTATACGACAGAGCATTAAATTCTCTACAACATATGTTAATTGAAAATATTCTATAGAATTGTGCGGGAGTAATATAGTATTACTTTTTTGAATTTTTATAATTCAAAGACGTTATTGAAGATAAGAGCAATTGAAATTTTCGATGTACCAATCGTCTGCCGCATCCCTGAATCGCGTGTGTCATTCTTCCAACTGCACAACATACACATACGAAAGAGAATTAAATCGTCCATAGGATATATTATATATAGGTATATAGAATAGTTGTGGAGAAATACGCTACTGGTATAAATTCGGGGTGTAATTTGAACTTGGCATATATCTTTATACGGCTGTCAGCCATGTAGCGAATATACGCTGAGCCCCACGAAGCGTTTATCGTCTGCCGTATTGTCTGTACCATTCTTCCAAATGCGCAACATACACCATACGAAAGAGAATTAAATTGTCTATAGTATATATTAATTTGAAAATATTCTATCGAATGGTTACGGAGAAATACGGTGTATGAATTCGGGATGTAATTTGATAATGCAAGTTGGTGGCATCTGTCTCACTGTAGCGTATATACGCTGAGCCCCACGAATAATTAATATCGTTCCAATACTCATTCGCCATACCCTATCTTATAATAATACACTACCACACCTATGAACATATTAATTACTTGTAATTGCTGTAGTTAGTAATTTTGTATTAGTTAGATTTAGTAGGCAATGAACCACCATGTGGATAATGGATATACTATTAATAAATCATTAATATTAGTATTACTAGAAGTTACTATCGCAAGGGGAAGTGCTGCCGCAAAAGTCATGGGAAGCCTAATTTTTTATAAAATATCCAAAATGAACCCACTGTAGTATGTACAAATTTCTATCAATTCTTTTAATTATATTTAAATACAGCAGACTTAAATTACAAATGACTATCACTTATCTGACCATAATTAGCAAGGCTTTTCACTGTATAGACAGTATACATTATGACTACAGTATGTAGTTGGTGATTGGTAAACAAATTTCTGATAAATCAGTGCCACAATAAATCATGCTTCTTACTGTGGCAAAGCTGTCAGTGGAATCGCAAGTGTCTGATATGTTATGGCAAAGCAAGAGCTAAACAAATAGGCACTGACTAAATAAATACCAGAAATGGTACTGTATGTAACCGATGTTTATGATATTGTTGCACCATTATTTATATCATTTAACTTTTATTGTTGAGAATGCAATACTTTATGCAAGGAGATCTTTGTGATGTATTAGTTCATTGCATGTGTCCACGACTCCACATATTATACTGTAATTGTCGTTCGGGAATACACCCACGGTCCACTGCAACCACTGTATTTTATTTTCCCAAAGAACTTGTAATATTGTATTTACTACATACCAAATATGGTTATCCGTGGCACACAAATAAAATTATTTGTGTGCCATGGATAACCATATTTGGTATGCAGTAAATACAATGCAAATCCATTGTCCACTGAATTTTCACAAAGTTGAGGTAAATAATTTGTTGAAGAAAGTTCCATGTACAGTTTATTACATATACAGTGAATCCACATACAGCTTTGTGCATGAACCATCAAATCCAAGTCATATGTTAGTGGTATGTGATCATCGCATGAATATACTAGATGTAGTGCCATAGGTTGAGGAGATGGTGTATCCATATGCTTTAATTCACAGTGAACTGAGTATACAAAGAACATGCCTTTTTTAGTTTCCTTGTTGAAGGAAGTGATAATCCATTTCTGTTGATATGGGCACGTATAATTTGCATAGATCCCACGGTTAACAACGCCGGTAAACTCATGAAAGAACATTGCTTTCCTCGAGACTGGCCACTGAAACGTTCATGGCCTTGATGAATACTTCCACAAGCAAATAAATGCATGATTTGTTGTACTTACCGTGAATTTTTGTCGAAGAACACAAACTGACTGAAATACCCACTTTAAAATTGACTGAACCACTTTAAAACTGACTGAAATACCAACTTTAAATTTCAGAAGTAGACAAAAAAGACAACTGACAACGTGTTAGCTTCGGAAGTAGACAAAGAAGCACTGATCTAAAACAACTGACAATGTGTTAGCGGGACATGCACACTTGAGCCAGTTGAGTTGAGATTACATGATCTAACATCTCGATAAATCGACGGCAAAAATTTTACAAATCGAGATTCTGGTCGGATACATAGTTCGGCAAAGGGACTGGCACGAGTTAACACGAAACGTCAAGAATAGTGTGCTGTCTCCCTGAGGGGAGGCAGCAATTATTATTGGTAGTATTATTAGTCGAGAAAGACGTACCGTACTGCTCAGAAATAATATTGCGTTCGCGTTCGAAACGCCATTGTGGCCTCGGTTGAAACGTTCGTCGGAAATTTTTATTTAGCTTCGTTAATCTCCGACTTTAGCCAATTGTCAAAACTAAATTCGTTATTGAAGCGCTTGCGGTATATGGTTTATTAAACGAGAATAAAGGAGAAAGTACATTAAATTGCAGTCCTTTGAAAGCATGATTTTCCCCAAGTTTATAATGAAGGTTTTTATTTCAACGCTATTCAAAATCATATTCGTTAGGCGTGAGAGTAAATAAAGCGCATCACGGACAATTTGCAAAGTGCTACGTCTTAGTTTATCTATAAATATATTTATACTAGTCTAGAAAAATACTGAAATAACTGTATGTCGTTTATATATGATTTGGTCGCCCACTTGTTGCTTTGATCCTCGCTGCCTCAAGTTCGCTTCCGCTTCGCTTCACATCATTGCATGTCGTGAAGCCATGTGTTCCGTAAAGAATATTATCGGACGTCAAAACAATGGTTATAAATTCAAGTCTGTGGTTTGCTTAAAGAACGAAGATCTCTTTAGTATCGGGACACTCTTAATCGAAGAATGAAGCCACTCTGCGCTCGAAGTTCGATGAATTCGACGAGCAAAGATGAATTTCCAGGCGCATGTTGTCAAATTACATTGTAAGAAAGCATATTCAGTTCGCCGTTAAGCTCTTACTTCGTGTACCGGACACAGAAATTTAGCACTGTGTAGAACTGCCTTGCTCTTTAAAAAATCTCGTTTATTTTTGTCCTGGAATTGTCCAATTCATGAATTAAACCTATCCTAAATAAAATAAACGGGATTTTTTAGAGGCAGTTCTATTCAATGCTAACTAACATTTATTCATGCAAATTTCTGTGTCCGATACACTAATTAAGAGCCGCCGTTTATATCCAGTTTCTTATATATATTTTAACAGTCGTAGAGTTTGCCCAGTTTTCTTTCGTTTAAATGATCCTAATTTGTTGAGACAGGCCGAAGTAGAGTCTATTTCAAAAAGATTCGATTGGGCTTAACGTTCGGAAAACAGCGAAGATCGCCGAACCGGGGCCGATTTGGTCACGATATTTGAACCTTATGCATTCCGATTTTTCGTTAGGTTAATTCTGAGCAGTACTGTACCTTGATATCCTTGCCGAGACACAGAAATGGAGTGTTGCTGCGGTAAGAAATGCAAAGGATTAAAAGCACTAAGAGCACACCGAAGGTTTTGTCATGTTGATTCTATACTAGATTTAAATACCCTGTTTGCTTTGGAAGATCTGACTCAATGCAGTGAAATGCCCTGCTCACAAAATAACGACGAAACGGACTTACCACATAAGAAAAACATATAGAATGGTCACAATAGAATAGAATGGTCTAGGGCTAACGATCATTTTAAGGAATCATTGAATAACTGACATCGATTATGAAATCCAAAGCCTGCAGGATGAAATTTATTAATATTTCGAAACAACATACGGCTCACATAATACGGTTGTCGACCAAATCGTTTTTTCCGAATTCCAAGGCAAGTACAACCATCTCTCCCGTCGTCAACTGAAAAAAGATTTGCATTATCTTAAAAGCTTATACGACGATGCGTTGTCGGCCGAGATTAGTTTTATTAGTAAGCTCCTACCTTGGATGAAAAGACTTACCGAGCCAAATGACGAATTTAATACCTCAGCACCAACTTATTCTGAAATAGCCAGTGTTATAAAATGAATGAAATCCAGTTCATCGGCTTGCCCTTTCGATCAAGTAAGCATTCTGGCACTCAGTTTTGAATAATAAATACTTAAACTGGATATTTGAACGTATAGGATTCGTTTTAAATTAAGAAAACATCATTCAACAACATTCAATGAGCAATCATTAACCCCACCGAATATTTGGATAATATCCATGGGTAATATCAGGTTTTCAATTTGGAACTTATAACTGTAAAGTCAAATTTGTTTTGCACAACATCACAATACTTCATTAATACTATAGGGCATGAAATCATTCAAATATCATAATTTATTGTAATAGAATAGTACTGATTACAGTGCTAAATAGTATGTCAATATGGTATATGTAATGTATCTTAATTTGTAAATATGTCAGTGCAATAGTTGCTATCAGTTAACCTTGCATGTTTAGGGCTTAATATCCCTATTGGCTGTTGTGTACTTGTGCTTGCCTTGTATATATTCATGAAAATAAATAAATTAAAATAGAAAGTGCCAAATATCCTTTAATATTAATTGCTGCCGACCCTCAGTGGATGTTGGATGGATGTCCGCACAGTTTTATGACGTATTTCTTCTCGCGATGACGTATTTCTTCTCGGGTGATTACGATTGCGGAATCAGTGTTTGGGTTTGCTAACTTTGCTTGCTGTGTCTGTGATTTCGAAGCAAGCGAAGATTTCCTTTTTCAGGTAAGATGATTGAGATAGCAATATTAAGTTAATATTATATATTAAAGACATAGTAAACGGAGATTTGGCATAGGAGTAGTTTGACATAGTCCTGATCATCATCATGCCATGTGCTACGATTATATTAATATGTTTTTTTCCTCTTTATTTCTGAATTGTAGTTATATTAATATGTCGACTTTTTTTTCCTCTTTATTTCTGAATTGTAGCTGTACATTTGTGAGTTTGATTCTCACGAGGAGCCATTGTGTTCGCGCTGATCAGCAATCCGATCAGACGCTATTTGCCTGTGAATACAGAGCAACAAAAATCAAACATAAATCAAACGTAGCCATTGTGCTCGTTCGCCCGTTGAGGCAAATAAAACTCGCCCGGTCGATCAATACATTTTATTGTCAATTTTTCAGTAAAAATTGAAAAGCATCATAAACATGGGTGTTACAATCGAACAATATAGAGCCAGAATTGGTGGTCACAATAGTTTTCTTAAAACAACAGGAATTATATATCGTCTTGAAGGTAACTTTTGGAATATAACGTTATTTAATCTCAATAGATTGATGTTATTTTGTTTATTGTTCACTCAATTGTTATATTACAATGTGTATGTGCCATTGTTGTTGAGAATAGCAAATGATGTTGAGGAAAATCCTGGCCCTACCATATATGATGTTGTTGATCCATCTAAAACAATATGTGCCGATTTTAGCCAAGGCAATACAAGAAAATTTAAACAAAATGCTGGTAAACAATGTGTAGCCATGTCTTTGACTGCAATAATACACCAACAAATAAAAGATGTTACCACATGGGATTCACCATTGTTAAATATGATATTATGTACTGGAAATAACCTTTATACTTTTATAAGTAATTCTATTCAAAAAGATTTCTTACTTTTAACTGATGTGCCAGAAATGGTCTCGGTTTCTAATACAATCTATAATTTAGAATACAGTGACTCATATACTGGTGATTTATTTATGTCAACCAACAACCTACCTTTTTATTCTTTGGAAAATGCTCTCAACCTATTGTTGGATTCCCAATTAAATTATCAACATTGTCTGTTGACTATTGGTTGCAACACTGTTGCCATTTTTAAGACTTCAAGAAGAACACCGACTTCATCATGTGGCACAGATGACATGCACTGCATTAAGCGACTCGTAAAACAAAGGTCGAGTAATATCAAAGGGGATTTCCATTGTGTAACCCAAGTTATAATTAATGTACTGTAATATGCAGTACAGAAATTTACCAATAACTTACCATTATACATTTTTTTAATACTATCATTTTAAATTAGAGGACATGATTGGCAAGGTTAATGGTAAGTCTTTATCTCTAATAATCTTATTACTACCAGTATATACTATATATAATATATATATATATATATATATAACCAGTTATAATACCCCTTCTCTTCCGCCTGTGTTTCTGTATGTATGTTTGTTAGTCTAATCAATTTTCCTTCTTCGTAGGCTTTAGCAATTCTTGGTGTATAATAGTCTATGGTGTACAGTACAACATGTTTCCCCAACAAAGAAATAACTGAATGATGAGTCTACTGAAAAGAAATGGATTACTGTACATCTGATATTGTGATGTGATTTGGACTAATAATAATCCCTACAATGGTTTAAATAAGAAAAATCAACCGTTTTACTGAAAGCACCAACATGGATGTTTTGGACAACATAAATGGATATTATATATTATGTAATCAATGAATGAATACACAAATGTACATCTCGCCAAAAGAAATGGAACAAGCTTGACAAGGACACTAAAAGTGATTGTGGTAGAAGGTACCTGCCATGTCATAAACAATGGATTTACTACCGTTCACCTGTACTGTACAGTATCACCTGTAACTGTCTCCGGTCATTTGAGAATATAATCTGCTCCCAATCATGGATTCTTAGAAGACCCTACTATATGCATACCTGCAAAGTGCGAATTGTGTGGTGAAAATCGCCTCAAAAGGAATGTCTATAGGCCAGAGGAAAATAATAATTGTCTGATTCCTACATTACAGGCAATATTTCTGCCTTGAAATTTCAAGTGATATTAATGAAGTCAGACATTAACAATCAACTAATACCTATAGTGCATGTACTTTATATTATACTGACAATAGCCTTGCCAATTAGATTGCAAAATTCATTATGTAGCAATTCTGTAACTTTAAAATCTACATATATATCTATATATGTTAAATTAAATATTTCATTTAATAACACCACGTTGACTTTCAATTTCTATATTACCCCAATACAATCTCCCAGGGGGCAGGGGCCAGGCCCTATTTCAAATATATACCAACAATCGAGTTATGACAGACTCACAGACAGTACATGCGATACGTGTCATTTCGGAAAATAATCTACAATCCTGAATCCTTCCAATCATGGATTCTAAAAATTGCTATGTATAGTACATGGAAATACTACCCCCAAAACTGCAAAAGGGATGGCTTTGTTGAAAGGTCACATACTGTACTGTATATCACCTTCCTTTCCAATGAACAAGTTATTTCCCAAAATAATATGCAATGTCAATAGTTCATTAAGGTGGCTCGATACCCTAAAAGAGCCTATGTTCATTCCTGTTTTTTAGACTTTTATAATTTGAATTAAGCAAATATATTTTGTTGAGACATGAATTCTTCCCAAACTTCATTTGCAATAAAATTTGGGTTCCCCCACTAAATTCTAAAGAAGCCACCCCCTGATACTAATCACACCCAATCTCAACTCTCAAAAAGTATGTGTCACGGGAAACATGATATCTCCAAAAGTACAAGCATTGAAGACTTCATTTTTTACATGGAGTTATATTGATAGATCTGTTCAATGAACCACTTTCAAGTATGTGAGGCTGGTATGTCTTGAGAAATTAGTTCACAAAGTTATAACATTATTTTTCCTCTGAAAGCACATTGGAAAAACTGTATATAATGTGCATAGGTTGTCCAATACATCTCATTTTGTTCATTGTACAGCTAAAAGGTACACAAATAGTTGGTGAAATTTTCAGATCAATATCTCATATAGATTTTGAGAAATCGTGTTTCTTAGGTGAAACAGCACCCAAAAATCAAGAATTCAGAAAATCGCGTTCAAAGACAAAGAATGTTTTTGCAATGGACGTTCAGTTGAAAGTACACAATTAGAAGGCCCCAGCCTCATAAACAACTCCCTCTTTTTCTTCCAAATCATCAATGTATCCTTTCTTGGCATGTCTCAGCTTCCTTCTCCTTGTTTTTGCATGATCTGAACTTTTTCTGCAGGAATGACGCAGCCTTGTGCTGTCAAGTTTGCTGCAAGCCCTTGTTGTATTCGCTCGAGGGCATATGTGAAGGTTTCCCAAGATCTTCAGAATGGATTTTGCACCATCATTGAAGTGACAAACTGCAAGGAAAGTTGCTAGTTCAACTGTAAGAAGTCCTGAATGGGTCTCTTTAGTAGCTCTTTGCCAAATTAGTGCATTGAATGCCTCATTTTGGTTCTGAGTACCTCCATGCAAGCAGCTCGTTAGTAAAGCTTCATTGCTCAAAGCAGTAAAAGCAGGTAGGATGGCTTTCGAAATTGCCTTGGGAAGTGGGTGGCTATGAGCATATTCACAAGTTCCTTTTGCAAGATCTCTCTGAAAGCCACACCACGAATCTTCACCAGCAGGACAAAGGTTATGCAATGGTTCAACATCCGTTGACTGTGTGTGATTCCAAATGGCCATGACAGCATCTTTCATAGTAGTGATACTTGCTGAATTGTCTCTTATGGCCCGACCATAATAGACTTGAATTTTGTCAATCACTTTATCAGTGAGCCTTCCCCTGCCACCAATACTCTTCCCATCTTCTAGCTTATTCTTACCTGAGCGCTTCTTGAGGGAACGGAGGCGAGAACCCATTCTCTTTTGGACATGGCCAACACATTCAAGTTTGGCAACAACATTATCACCATAAACTGACTCTTCAGTCAGTAAGGCAAAAGCTTTACTGTCACCATCTCCTAGAAATTCAGTGTACCTCAAGGAGTAATTCTCAATGGATCGCTGAAATATAGCAAGTACTCCAGTACAATCCATTGCAGCAGACGAGCCGGTAAAATTTGAACTACACAAATGTTGACATTTCTCCCACCACTCATCAAATTCGTTTGTTCCCTGTTTTCCTTTCCAGTTCACACATCCTCTGCAATCTTTTAACATTATTTCAATGTCAATGACTTTGCCAGTTACCAATGACATACATGTAACCACTCCATAAGCAGAAGAGAATCCTCTCCTTCTCCATGTACCATCTGCTGAAATCCCAATATTACAAGTTTCATCTTCTTCAGGTTCATAATGTTGTTTAGTTTCTTCAACAGCAATTTCCATACTTTTTTAGCTGCCATTTCGGCAGCAGTTTTACAAGCCCTGACATGATCTTTGTAAGAGCTCTCATTCATTGGGGACAACATGTTTAAAACACCAGCGAATTTCAACAGACCTTGATGGCCAACCCCAATATTTCTAGCAGCAAGTACAGCCCTTCTATTAACTTCAAATGCTTGCCCTTTGTTTGTTCTTGGAGAAGTGTAGAAACTGTTGGAAAATTTACAATTTCTGGCTGTGCATGTAAGTGTTATAACTGAAGCAAATCCCATCTTACCTTCTTTGTCTTCCTTCATTATGACATGGCCGGACTTGCAAGTGGGACACCAAAACGAACTGAAAACAGAGGTAAGGATTGAGAGATGTACCAAACGAAATCCCTCAGCTTCTTCAGTGTATCCATGACATAAATCACTGTCCAAAGAGTCAGAAGAATCGCGTGATGGTGATTGTAATTTCCTCTCGGAGGCGGATAAAGATGAAGCTGGGGTTTCATCACATTCATCTTTACTCGATTCTCCACTGACTTCTTCGCACGTTTCAGGAGCTTTCTCTCGAGCTCTGACTTGAAATTGTGCCAAACTTTCACTGTCAACATACTGATTTCCTCCAAACCTTCTCCTCTTACTTCTCGATTTTTAAATTTCTTTTTTGGAGGCATATTTAGGAAAATATCTAAGAAAATATACTCGCTTGTCGTTTGCAGTTGTAATATCTGCTTCACTATTCTCGCTATGTAACCAGGCCTCAATGTTTAGCTAGTTAACAGGCCTCCTCGCATGTTTTGGGGGATAGCACCTCAAAAACAACAAAATAACTGCATATTTCTCAATAACAAATGTGTAAATAAAAACAGTTTCCATGGAAACGAACATCACAAAAACGATGAGACATTTTGTAGGACTGTTATTTCAAATAAAAACCTGAAAAATGATTTTTTTCTTGATTTCCCCTGAATGTATAATATTTAAACATACTAAAAGTGATAATACCCCCAAAAAATGTTTTTGTCAAATTTTAGGGTATCGAGCCACCTTAATAGAGTCAGAGAAATTAACAACCAAGTAATAACACAGTGCATAGTGTATAATCTATATTATGATTATTATGCCAAAAGCCAATTTTATTGGATAATAGCTTTTCTGCGCATGCGCACCATGAAAGACACTGCGGACACTGCGGGCACTCGCGCGGACTCTCACGCGATGGCCGCGAGTAGGAGTCGGCTGTGGCAGCCACGCGTTCTTTCAGCCGAGTTGTCAAGAAGTCAAGGTCGACAACCATGGACCAACAAGAAGCCTCGAAAGAAACACTGGAAGGTCGGTACTTTTTACTGCGCTTCCCAGTTGAGTGTGGACCGGCCATAGTTTTCCCACGAAGTTTGACCGTTTCAACGCAGTTGTGACGTATTTATAGGAAACATGTTGTGTAGGCGTTCTCAGCGCATTCAGCCGTGCATGTTGTCCATGTTTACTGAAAGGCCGTCCTTTGTAATTTTGTATTGTTTGTCTGTTTTTGCTCCAATCGACCAAGATCAGGAATTCAAAAAACATCCAATGAAAAGTGGATAAACGTTTTCGGTACGTATAATAAAGTTTTAAAACAGCGTGCGTACGCTTGTGTAAAGACTAAAGTTCTGTTCGGAGATGACATCTAATTTATAAACCCATAAGTCTTCGATACACAAGTCAAGACTACGGTTTGGGGACGAATATCGATGTAAAGATACCTGCGACAACGCCAAAACTATAACAGATACAGAATAAATCAGCGCGGTGTGAAATAATTCACCGTATGGCTAAATGGTAAACAACTCTGACACTCGCCACCAAGAAAAGCGAAGGACGCCCTTTCACTTTCAGGATATTAAAACACATTGACAACATGATAACATGTTTCGTAACACTCCACAACTGCTTTGCCCAAACGGTCAACTGGCCTGTCCACACCCAACTGGAAAACGCAGTAAATTATGTGTCTTTACAGTGCCGCTCACATGAAACTTAACCATTCTGGAGAGTTTATTTAGAGCGAATACCCAATTTTTCACTTTTGCCTTTAACTTAATCATGATTTACTGTTTATTAAAATACTGCTGTTCAGCTAGCCTCGTTCGTTTCAATTTATCGAGTTATTAAGTTCCATTTGAATTATACTGTATCACCAGTGCATGACTTGCCCTGGGAAATAGAGTCATTGAGTCAAGCAATATGTTTTATACTTTTTACTCTTTCATATTATTTAGACCCTTTGCACTGCTTCATCCATGCTGTTTCACCAATCAGAGAGTCTGCATCCCACAAAAAGTATTTTAACTGCACTCTGCAGACCAAAAAAAATGCAGTGAGGGCAGTGTGTTTTTCTCCTGAAAAACAGAAAGAAATCCAGAACATCCAACATGCTAAAAGCCCTGTACGCCTGCAACATTTTCGCAGTTCTTTCAGTTTTGGCAAGGAAGATGTTGTGATTTTGAAACACACCAACATTACCCCAATACCACCAACTGCTGATCTTTGCTATTCAAATGAACTGAACTCAGCATCAGTGGCAACTAACACCATAAATCTCAAGACTATTGCCCCAGAGCAATTGGTCTCCTTGAAAGGTCAAGTAGCTGAAATATCATCTCTTAAATCAATATCAACCCAAGATGGGCGTACTCTAAGAAAGCAAGAAGTTTCTTAAGAGACACCACAGCTTCAATAAAGCTTGTGCTGTGGGAAGACCATGTTGACAGCCTCCAAAGAAACATGACCTACGACTTCGAAAATCTGCGCCTAAAAATTTCAAGAAATGAGAAGTACCTGAATACACCAAAATCAGAAGAGTTTACCTATACAGAAACAACCCCATTCCATCAGGAAGATCTGGTAACTGTTGACCATGATCTTAGCAAATTATCTACATCAACAATTTCTGCAGACATTGTTGGTGTACAGAAGGCATCAAAGAATCTCAGTTGCATATCATGCTCTAAAAAAGTAAAGGGAAAATCTGCAACCATTGGAAATTGCAAAAACTGCCAACTCATGCAAAAACTGATCAATTGCAATTCTCAGTGGTATTTGCGTGTTGTGATTCAAAACACAAAACTCAAATCACAGAAACTACGTCTAACAATGTTTAACCAGTGTGTGCAAAAATTTTCAAAATCTCTGAGCAATGTTGATCTTAATACTACATCTGAAGAAGACCTGATATTCTCTATTCTTGAATGCACCAAATCCTTTAATATCACATATGACAGTGTTGATAACAAAATAACAGATATTGAGCCAGGAGAACTTAAAACCACACCCTTGGAGGAGTGCACAAGAGAAACAGTTCTTGATTAACTTTTATATTTATTTTCTATATATTTTGCAAGCTTAAACAGACTTCTTAAGCTCTTATACATTGTTATACAACTATGCAGGTTCCTTGTTCAAGTTACATGTTAATTGTTATTTAATGCTGAACGTTGACTGATCAATATCAGTTGACTGATGAACATTTGACAATAAGTCCCCACATAAAGTTCTAGAGTAAGTGTACTGTTATTACCATTAGCACTTGCCGTTATATAAGAAGTTTCTTGTTCATATGTGATAAACTTTTTATATTTTACCACTATAATACCCTTTGTTAAATAAAAGAGTATTTTTACTTTCCCAAATGTTAGTCATGCTCCTTGGTTCCATGTATTTGCAGGACCCAACTCCAACCCGTACCCTGGGTCCCTGGGACTTACGTGGGGATTTCATATGAACCCCCAAAATGCCCCTACCCCTGGGGACATTGTCCTACTACAAATGCCCCCTTACTTAAACAATTTGGGGGCGGTCAAGGTTTACGTTGACTCCTACATTGCCATTAGGCAGCACTTCCTTGCGATAGTAACTCCTAGTTTGAGTAAGTGTATAAATTATTGTCATTGTAGGTTGCCTAATAGTACAGCAGTATCACATAGTGATAGCAGTGATAAAGACTTGCATACTGTTAGTACTAATCCAGACCCATGCACTGGCATCAACCAGGGTACCATAGATAATATTCCTAATCCTGCCTCAAATGGGGATTCTGTGACCAAAGAAACAGACGATGAGAATCACCCTTATCCACTTGTTAGCACTAACCAGAATACTGCTCCTGATCCTGCTTCAACTGCCACACCTGAATCATTTGTGAAATTACATCCCCCTTCTTACTATACATTTCCTCCACGAATGTATGGCAAAACACATGCCAGACAAAGAAAATGCCTCCATCAATGGTTCAGCGAATTTCCTTGGATGCATTATGATGAGACTAGAGATGCCATATTCTGCTGCACTTGCATCACTGCCACAAAGAAAAAGTTACTTTCCTTCACAAGAAGATTATATATGACGATACATTTATATCTGAAGGTTTTCACAACTAGAATAATGGTCATCGTATCTTAAAGGGGCATAATACGTGTAATGTTCATAAGGAATCCATCGAGAAACTTAATGTAGATGCTAATTATTCAGGGACTGTAGCTTGTCTCCTGGACAAGGAAATATCTACTGAAAAAGCATTGGCTAATAGAATGATTGTTGAAATAGTTAAAGCACTTAAGTTTCTCACTAGACAAAACCTAGCAGTTAGGGGATTTACTGTGATTGGTGCACATGGACCTGAACCAAATTCCAATTTTTGGCAGCTACTTCAGTTAATGGCGGTGAATAACTTAGAGTTGAAAACGTGGTTAGACAGGCGTACAAATTATGCGTCACCTGAAGTGCAGAATGAGTTTCTGTCCATAATATGAGTAACATGATTGTAAGAAACATCATAGCACAAATCAAGGCATCTGGCATTTACTGCATTATGACTGATGAAAGTACTGACATGGCAAATAAGGAACAAGCAGCATTCTGTCTGAGGTGGGTTGATAAAGATCTGCAGCCCCATGAAGAGTTTTTGGGGCTGTATCAGCTGGTTAGTACATCGGCAGACTCATTGGTGCATATGATAAAAGACTGCCTGCTACGCTTTGGATTGCCACTTGCAAACTCTCGGGGACAGTGCTATGACGGCGCTGCTGCTATGACGGCGCTGCTGCAATGGCTGGAAAAAGAAACGGAGTTGCCACGCAGATAAGTGCAGAAAATCCCAAGTGTTTGTTTGTCCATTGTTATGCGCATTCCCTGAATCTGGCGGTACAAGATATGGTGAAAACAAACAACACCATTAAAGATTGTCTAAACATATCTTATGAAGTAACAAAACTAATTAGGTTTAGTCCAAAGCGAGATGCCAAGTTAGCTGCAATACAAGAGGAAGATTGTTATAATGTTGATGATGAGAAGACTCATTATGAGAAGATCCACCTGTTCTGTGCAACCCGCTGGACTGTTAAAGCTGCTACCCTGGGATCCATAATTGCTAATTACAAATGTTCACAAACCTTGTGGGAATCGGTCCTGGAGGAACGTGCAGCAAATGCTGAAATCATGGCAAGAATTATTGGTGTAAACACGAAAATGCAAACATTTCATTATCTGTATGGTGCATTACTTGCTGAAATGATATTCAGACAAACTGACAGCTTTTCCAGAGCATTGCAAGGTGAACATCTCAGTGCAGCTGATGGTCAACGATTGGCACAACTAGTCATCACAACATTAAAGAAGTTGCAATCAGATTGGGATTTCGACCTCTTCTTTACTAAAGTGGAACAGAAACGGGTTGAACTGAATATACCAGAGGGGCAAACGTCAAGCCAAAGAAAAAGACCAGCACGGTTTGATGAGAACACATCGACATACACTCACTTAGGAAATATCAAAGAAGAATCCACTCACTTAGGAAATATCAAAGAATCCAGAGTGGCATATTTTGAAGCATTGGATCTAGCAATTAATGGCATTTTGAACAGATTTGATCAGCCAGGTTACAAGATTTACATGAAATTGGAGAGCATTCTTCTGAAGGCAAGTAAGAGTGAACCATACGAGGAAGAACTTAAATCCGTTCGAGACATGTACGCACTTGAAACGGAACTAATCATGCTAAGTACAAGTGGTGTAGCAGGTCATGTCAGATCAGCAAAAGAGTTTCTTGAATGGTACAAATCCAACATGAACAAAGTACTCTATCCCCAACTTGGAAATATTTTGAAGCTCATCTTGGTACTGCCAGCAACTAATGCAGTCAGTGAAAGATCATTCAGTGCAATGAGGAGAGTGAAGACATTTCTCAGGTCTAGTACGAGTCAACAAAGGCTGAACAATACAATGATGCTACAATGATGCTACATGTCCACAAGGAACGACTAGACCAATTGGATGAACAAAGTGTTATATCAGAATTTGTAAGTCATCACCCGAACAGGAGACAAGATTGGCACAATATAAACACGTATGCCATACAAACTTTTAAGTGACAGACTTGAAAAAATATATATAATAACAGTGATACAAGCGGGATAAATATATATAATAAAAGTGATATAATCAGTTTACATAACATGACTTTCATTGTTAAAATGCGCCAGAACCTACATTGTATAATTAAAATTGAATTTTGAAATTAATCCTGTGAAAGCTTGCCCCATCACGTTTCCCTTGCACAGTGCCAAGACAACAAGAACTTTGGTGACTTATTAATCTAATCAAAATCCAAAGTTATTCAGGTCTCGGGGAGAGAAAGTACCTTCCAATAAAACTGGTCTCAACTGAAAGTATGGGATGCTATTTGTCAGTGTTTAATATACAAAATCACAAAAAAATATTTAAAATATTTTTCTAAAATGGCAGTTCAGTAATTCCTGCATGGCCACGGGGTCCCCTAGAGGTGTTTCACAACCTGCAGTGGTACTTATATATAGTCCACTACGGCCCTGTGTTGTCAACACGTGGGTTGTTATCGGTGTAGACTGAAATGGGAGGCATAGTAAAGATAATCACGGAAGTGCTCGCACACCGCCCATTTCAGTGCTAAAAACTCCAGTTTACCAGAATGGTACTTCTTTTCTGTAGGGCTGAGTGATCTGGAGCCATATCCCATCACGCACATCTTACCATTTTGCTTCTGGTACAAAACAGCTCCTAATCCTTCTTGCAACGCATCTGTATTCAGCACGAATGGTTGGTTGTAATCTGGGTATCCCAGGATTGGAGGGTTTGTCAAATGGTTTAGGAGTTTCTTAAGAGCGTTTTGGTGTTGTTCTTGCCACACAATTGGTTTTGATGATGGTACTAGTCCACTGTTCTTGGATTTAGAGATCTTGCTAGAATATTTGGTCTTCTCTGTAGGGGGAGCTTGTAACAGGTCGAATAGTGGTCGAGCAATCCGTGCGAAATTCTGAATGTACCTTCGATAATATCCAAGAAGTTTCCTTACTTCTCGTACTGTCGTTGGCGTGGAGTCTTTTAAGGTTGTCACTGCTCTGACCTTTTCAGGATCCAGTCTGTACCCCTCTGATGAGAAATCTGTCCGAGATAGTTCACTTCGCTTTGAAACAGCTTACATTTCCTCGGTTTAAGCTTCACTCCATTAGATCGAAGTCGCCGTAGAACTTGACGAATATGCTCTACATGCTCTTCGAATGCCTTGCTAAAGACGATAACATCGTCAATGTATGGTATACAAATTTCATCCCTGAGACCCTCGAGACAATGTTCCATAAACCGCTGAAATTCTCCAGGTACATTCATGAGGTCAAACGGGATACGAACCATTCAAATAATCCCCACGGTGTGATAAATGCTGTTTTGTGTCTACTCTCTGGGCTTACATAGCCTTGGTGATATGCCTTTCCTTGATCTAGCAGTGAAAACCAGTTGTTACCGCCAAGACTCTCCACCCTTGATATTGTTGCAAGTGTCTCTGGAATCTCGAGACCATCAGGCCAAGGGCACTCTGGGTTTGGTTCACAGAACGTGGGTATCCTCTCCATCGATGGGGCCAGCATTAACATGGCAAGAAATGCGAAATGATTGACCTGGTGGTATTACTGTGTCACGTTTGGTGGTCTTGATGGCAGGTAATTCACAGCTCTTTTAAGACTTGATAAATTCTACAAGGGCTTCGACTTTCTTTTTCCACCCCAATCAAACTAGAGGAGAGCACATCCAGTTATGGTGGTTGCTTGTCAGCAGTAATACTATTGGTTGGGTTTTGAGTGATTTCCTCAATTACATTATACCCAATGATAGGTAAGTCTAGGGCGTCCCTTGAAACCAGGAAGGGTACTTTAATTCCATAGCCATGATTTGCTCCCACCAGCTTAAAATCAACTTCAATCCACCCAAAATAAGGTAGCTCAGTCCCATTAGCTACTTTTAGATCCAGTTCACTTACCCCGAGAAGTGTCTTGACAGTGTTCAATTTAGCCTCTGGTAAGTTCTTTAGGACCCAATCATGAGAAACAATTGATACTTGTGCTCCTGTATCCCAAAGAGCAGTAGTTGTCACCCCATTCAATGAGCAATTCACAGTAAACTTCTTTCCGACTAACCGGACTACAGTTGCAGCTCCCATGGGTGATAAATGATATGTGTACGTTCACTTGGGTTTTTTACTATTCTGTTTATCCCCGCAAAGGCCTGTGGGCGAGGGTGCTAATATCGACTGGCGTTTAGTCCCTTATCACGGGAAATGCAAAAGGAATCTGAAGTTGCATCCAGTTTAGTTATTTATATATGTTCAAGATCAACGGCTCATGTGCGGCATCGGAAAATTTGGCTCTGGTAACTAATTATGGTAAATATCTGCATTTGAATTAATATTTAAATTGAACCGTAAAAGAAAAGTATGTGTTTTGTCGGGTTATACGCTGAATGAAGATTTGAGTTAAAAAAGATAGTGAAAAGGCAGTGAAAATGCAATATCGTCGGAAGATGTCAAGTTCGTAAATCAAGTTTTATACGTGGCGTTAAAACTAAAGGTAAACCCGTTTTCGGTTTTTTAAACCTGTTAATCAGTTACAAAGATAGTTTTGCAAACATGTCCGAGTATGTTATTCAGGCTTTTATTTGATGTATAGCATGATTTTCTAGAGTTAGTAGTTCAAAAGATATCGTCGTCTGAATTACCTAAAATATTTACTCAGAGTTTGTCAATCCAATCCAAGCGTCGTCGCTTTTTCAAGCTGTTAGCTATCAGTTACAAAAATATTTTTGTAGGTATGTCAGAGGCTGTTAATCAAGCTTTCATTAGATATGTAGAATGAGTTCTTAGAGTTAGTACTTCAAAAGATATTGGTTGGAACATTTCACTTTTGGCATGGCGTCATGGCGACTAAAAACAAAACAAAAACGTGAGTCTGTCAATTGAATAGTCGAAATTGAATAGTCCTTACACACGATTTCTTACATGTATTTCTAACACTACCTAGTGCCTACACAGTATGCAGAACAACATTTTTATCGTACTCTTCAATAAAACAACCATATACATGTTAGTCATGTTAACAATTTGTTATTGTTAGTTGCAAGTTTAAAGTTTGTACCTATCATGGAACAATTTAAACATTTGAATTAGCCTATACAGTACTGGTATTAGGTGCAAAAACATGCAGACTATACTGGTAATAGCGTCGAGAGGGGGGGGTATGCGGGGTAATTACCCCGGGGCCCGGGCCAAGAAGGGGCCCGCAAAAAATTCGGTCCATGAAGATATCATATTATATTATTAATTAGCAAAACCTTGCTGCTGGGGCCCAGCAAAACCTTGGTAAGTTGATCATTGCTGGGAAACTTTCTGGTCCTGGCTAAGGCTTAGTATTCTTAATAATAATATAGTATTTTGTCAAAAACTGAAGGAGTTACAGGCCCCAGTCCCAGCATTGCAAAATGTTCGGGGTCATAAAATTTACGTCAACGGAAATATTTTGTAGCTGTTCATTTCTACAGGCCAAAACATACAGTAGTCGATACAGACCATGCTGCTTTCAGCTTTCTGATAAACTTACTTTTAGTTGAACTTAACGTTGAATCATACTAACACAACTCACTGGATTAGCATTAAGCTTCTCAAAGGTTCAAATTTCAAGATTGCCGCATTCACGCGTCGATACGGACAAACAACTGAAACAAGGGAGCCATAAACAATTCCATCACTAGGTTGTTCTTTGAATTTAAGATACGTTTTAAGTTTTTGAGATTCAACTATACAAAATTAAAAAAACAACTAGGGAAAACCGGCTGTGTAGTATTAATACACGTAATTAATTCGTCTGCGCTTCCGGTCCCGATGGTTTGCGTTTGGCTAAAAATTTCGGAGGGGGCCCGCGCGCAAATTGACCCGGGGCTCGTTCTGGCTTTTGACGGCCCTGTATACTGGGGTTTATACAACCCGGTTACAATGATGTACTGATTTGAATTATATATATACCTATATATATATGCCTATGCGGCAGTCACTATATATCAGTAATGCACATAGGAAGTATACATATTTCAATTGAATCAGTACATCATTGTAACGTTCACACTCCATCTGAGCCTCAGGTAGCTCAATGGTTAGAGGGTCTCACCAGCAATCAGAAAGTTACAGCTCAATTCCTGTCTGGGACACAGAATAATTTTTCTGAGAATATGAGCTAGCTTGCATAACAATCATCCATGTATCGTCCGAGCTCTCCCTTATTCGCTGCAGCAGTGTATATATTAACACTGACAAGTATAGTACAGTACTGTAATGCTTGTTTATGCTACAAAATTGTAGGCAGGCCAACTCTCTCCATCTGACTCTTGATGCCTCAATGGTTAGAGGAATTCACTGGCAATCAGGTTATACTTTTTTCACCTGGGAATACTTTTTCTGAGGATATGAGCTTAATCATAGTTAATAGCTTAATTTACGTCCATGTATTGTGTACTGTTTTTTCCAGAAATAATCTTTGTTTACTCCAACCATTACGGAACATGTTAGGACTATAGTAGATGGCCTACTGCGCCACAACTTATTGTGTCTGTAATAATCTTGGACAATGCTGGTCCTAGGCTTGCAATGTAAAATACAGCTTATATAGGATTATGTTGACATTGGACATTGGGTATGTTGACACTAAATATGTTAGCAGAAATTGTTAAGTCCCATCTACACGATACGATTCATCGTATACGATTGTCATTCTGGCATATGTTGTCGTATTTGCTTGTTGTACTGTCGTATTTGCTTGTTGTACTGGCGTATGCATTGTTTGCATGCGACACAATTCTTGTTTATGATTCGATGGCTAATGTTGACACACGTAGATGACAATCGTATAAGACAAATCGTAAGATCGACCTTTACTGAATATAGGTTGTTATATCTGTGCATGCATGGTGATATATAATTTAGATACTATAGTACAAGTACAATGCCATGTGCTTTGTTACATGGCTTTTGTATTAATAACCATCAAAATATGGTATCTGCAATATGCATTAGCTAGGCATTATTGTTATTATTATTATTATAATAATTATTAATTCTTAACCGACATGGCTGACCGAAGGCAACTGAGACCGAGACATAAATGGACAGAACAAATTAATGCCGATATTCTCAGCTGCAAACGGGAGGCCGTCGCTTCGACTCAATCAAATCAACCGCCCCTTGGTAGAAATGGGAAGAGAAAAAGATACATTTGAACTATGAAAGAGCTCTGGGATGCGAAAGGATATGAAAGCCTTGGGCTCTCGAACCAGAACCTACGGGATCAAGCAACAAGACTTGAGCAATTGCTAGAACAGAGTCACGAATCAGAAGTAGCAAACTCGAGTATATCCAATGAAGCACAGGCACAGATAAACATGGGGACTCTATTAATCGGTCTACAAACAGCGATTTATTTAATTTGGAAGAAATAGTGAACGATTTGCCGCAATATGCTAACCTGCCAACAACAACAAACCAAAATTTGCATATGAGCAGTACATCTCAAATCCCAGGAGACATAGATCAAACAGAGCGAGAGAAGGGAGACAATGGAAGCATGCCGGTGTGGCTGACAGTGCTTCCTCTCTGAGAAATGGGTTTCAACCTGAATAAACGAGAGTTCCGTGACGCTATCAAACTACGCTATGACTGGCCGATTGATGATATTCCATCCACTTGTGTATGTGCCCTTACAAAAAAATCCAATTGGATCCAATAGGAATAGGAATGAAATTCCAATAGGAATTCCCATAGGAATGAAATTCCAATAGGAATTCCAATAGAAATTTCAATAGGAATACCAAGAAAAATTCAATACAAATATAAAAAGCAAATGCAATAAGAAATTTTAACACAAACTATAATAGGAATGAAATTCAAATTGGAATTCCAATAGAAAGTCCAATAGGAATTCCAATAGAAATACCAATACAACATTTAATGCAAATATCACAAAGAAATTAAACCATGATAGGAAATTTTAATACTAATCTCAATAGAAATTTTAACAGAAGCCCAAATTAATCTTTAGTTAAAAACACTTTCAGTAGAAGAAAATAACAATATGCAAGCAGCATATATAGCTGTCAATTACTTCACTTTAGGTTAATAAGATTACCATAATATGGAAAATTATTATATACTTTCATTGAAACAAAGCATTTTTAAACTTTGTATTAATAGTTATGATACTATTATCATAATATTACATTTATTAATAAAACTAAACTAATCTTATTTATACTGGATAACTCTATCTGTTATCCTTAGAGGTCCAGTAAGGGGCCACCTCATGAACCCGGAGAAAACCTGTGGGGTTTGGTAGAGTCAAACTGGAAGCACTCTTCTCACATGCGGCCAAGGTGATTTTTTTTAATCAGATAACTGCACTATGCAGGAATCGAACTTGGGTCGCAGAGGTGAAAGGCATGTGTACTAACCACTGTGCCACCAACACCCTCTAAATTATTACATTATAATTAAAGTACAGTTTTAGTACAGTTCGTTTAACCGTGATTTGACAAGTTTTTCACTTACTCATCCTAGCTTTGGCATTTGCATATAGTTTAGAAGTTTCATTATCCGTATGGAATAGCGAAGCGCACAGTTACTATTTATAGACCAAAACTCAAACAAACAAACCAAATTTGGACAAAATCACTCTGGATCTGGCACTCTGTATCTTGGTACAACCTTTGACCAGTGCTTTTCATCACGTTGACAAAAACAATGTTAACTTAGTACACATTGACAATACTGCAGTTCAGCATCACTGCAGCCACATTCTGGTTTCACAACATACAAGCCAGAAATATTGCCATACTCTTGGTGCTGAACACGGACAGCAAAATTGTGATGTCGAGTTGCCCGTTGGTAGCTCTCACTTGTGAACAATTGGTGGTTGGCCACAAACCTATGAAAGACGATGGCTGATCGATTGTGCACAGGTAAACTTGTCAACTGCATCACAGCCAAAACTTGTGACGCAGTTAACGTAGTAGGTTTACCACTACCCAGCCCAGTGACGTTATCTTCCAGAACACGAGCATTCTTCTGAGGCATATTAGCACCTGTGAGCTTCTCAAACATAGCGACAACTGCAGGATTTGTGTCATCGACAAAATACTGACTGGCAATTGTGTGTGCCCTCCGAGCCAACATAAATGTCTCACTGATCTGCCTTGGGACATGCTGGGTACCATGAAACATTCTCAGCAACACATGGTTGTTTGCCTCAAACAAAAGCGGACGTAGCCCATAATGGACCACAATTTCTGACGCCATTTGCCAGGTGGGTCATTTGATGAACATTAAATGTGCACGAAGATAACCCATACAGAACTTCCATTTGTCGTACGAATTTCTTCAAACAAGATTCTGCCAAATCTACCTTAGAATGGGCAATCTTATCACCCATAAGATTGTAGACTCCATACACAAATACGAAGAAGGTATATGTCTGGAAGAATACCTCGAAGTATGACCAAGCCATAAAACATAAATGCCCTCCATTCTGATGCTTTCCAAAATTTCCGTTCTTTCAAAAAACGGGGAGCACGTGAAATTTCAGAGGGTGGAGATATCGATGTCAACCTGCCATCAAGCTCTGCTCTTTGCTGACCAATATAAAAATCACTGACATGATTTTGTGAGTCCAGCCAAAGATTCGCAAGCTGACGCATGACACCCTGGCAAACTGAGTACATGTATTCAGGGGTGAAACCTTGTACTGTGTCAAAAGTCGGAAATCCTTCTATGATTGAAATCCCTTTCACACCCTTTACAGGTTCTCCTGTCTCGTTGGCTTTAATGGCATACTGACCTTGCTTCTTTGATGTTCGTAGGACAGGATCATCACGAACGGGGTAATAGCGGGTTGGCGGGCCTCTCTCCCTCGTCACACATTCTCCTGGGTGTTCGCACCAGTCGCATCCATGCTTGCCATTAAATTGTTTGCAGTTTCTCACTATGGCACGTGCAGGACAGTCGGCAGTGCATATCAAAGGGAAAACCTTTCGTCGAATTCTTTCGAATTTGCGCACAAATCCAGCATTCTCTAGCTCTCTACACTCATCAACAAACGGCTTCAGGAATGTGTTCATGTGGGGTTTTGTTTGGCCAAACCATAGTCCTGTCATGAGAATGTTCTTCGACCGTAGATATGGAGGCAGTTCATTCACCATACATTGAATTGGCCAAATAGAGTATGATGATGATTTGAATACAGGTACACCATCTGTATTCCAAGTAAGTGTGATATCATTCTCCGAAAGGTGGTCTTTCTGTACCAGTTGTTGATACAGTAAGGATGAGGTGATGTCTGATATGTAAATGTGGTCTGGGCGGTCAGATCACGATTTGTCATATAGTCATGTAACTTTGGATTCTTTAATAGGTCAACCAACTGCTGCTTCAAGGGGATGTACACAAAAAAGTTTCCACTTACAATGGTTGATGACTTTGATGAAGAGAGTAGTGGTGCTGATTTGGACAGTAACATGGTAAAGTTTATTTTAAATGTATTTACTGTACTTAAATGTTTGATATGTCAGGTCTCTTGACAACTAGCTTCTAGTGTTTATTAACTTTTAAATCATATTAATAATTCAAAGATAACAAAAGACTAATTTTAGTATGAATTGTCATATAGGTTGCAATACATCCAGGAATTACAATCCTAAAAGCCCCCCAAAAAAATGTTGGATGCCTGCAGTGGCGATGCAAAGAAATTTACGCATTCCATCATGGAGATGATGTGGTCGAGGGAAGTGCTAGCCAGTCATTCGATGACTGGAATATCTTCCAATGCACACAAGGACAAAGAGCCCAAGCCATGCCTGGATGCCATGAAGATTAGTGCTTTGTGTGGTAAGTTACAAGTTGATAGTTTTGTCTTTTTAGAATTCAACAAAGACCACAAAACAAGGAGACTGGCCTGAAATGATGGGAAACAAATATGCTAATTAAAAGCAAATTATAGCAAGAGAAATCACATAGGATTAGATGAACAAATAAGTTATGGGTTGTTTTTTCTAACATTGTTTTTTCTAACATTGAGAAAGTACAAAACATGGAGATTAATCTAACTAATAATCCGGTCAGATATTTGCTCAAGAAATACATGTATTTGTGGCATTTTTTATCACTTGCAAGTTGCAATCTCTTTTGATGTTGATGTTATCAGTAATACGGTCTGCTAATATGGCCAGATTATTTGTTAGATTATCCTAAACTATTCAGCTACTGAAAATCTGAACTTTGACGTACACTTGGTATATAATAATCAAGAGTAAATCACACTCAGAAACTTGAAATTCATTTGCTAGTGTTTCCTGCAGCAACTTCAACATGAATATCACGCCTTTTTTAGAGGAGACTTTGTTGATCTGTATATATGACTGTGTTGTGATTACTTTCAATTAATGTAGTATTTTTCTACTTATTTATTTCAGCATTGGTGGTGAGAAAGTTTAAATTAGATGAACAGAAGGTAAAGAACCTCATCAAAACAAAATTACATAATGTCCAAAAATGTTTGAAACTTAAAAAAACTGGGGAGTAACCAACATAAAAATAAACTATTATATATATATATATAACTAATATACTGTATATTAGACTATAATAGACACTTCTGAACTTGCTTGACTGCAGACACCACACTGGTACAAGATCAAGACTGCAGGCAATAAGTAAAACTAGTAAATATATTACGATCACAGTGTCAACCTTGGCAATTTCAGGTAATTGTTTTGTGTGCAGTCATGCAAATTCGGGAAGTGTCTATGTTCAAATACTGTAATAATGTGATATTACATGGTGTCTAACCCATTCTAAGCATGTGCCACCTATAGGTAGCTTGTTTATATTGTATGAAAGAACATACAATCATTTATGAGTTTCAAGACCTTTCTTTTTAACAGCCAAATTCAAGGCAATGTACTTGGCTGACACTGAGCTGACCACTAATTTGCTCATAGCCTCATACAAGTAAAACAAATCAATGTGTGTGCTGAATGGACTGGACATCATATCAATATGTACATATTCTTTGCATTAATTGTTATATGTATATTTACTTTGTTTATACTTGCCAGAATTGTGTAATAAAAATATATTTTCCCACTGAACAGTTTGAAATGGTCATTTTATATCAACTTAAAGGGACACTCCGGCCCAAATACAAATGCAGTTCATATGAAAGATCTTACTGACTTTAGTTTATTTCCAAAGTTTCAGCATTCCTATCAATTTAGTTGAGAAGATATTGCTAGTTGAAGTTGAAAATTTGTGGATTTTGATGCCATATTGGTTTTGAAAATATGACGTCATTGAGTGATTCTTTATCGTCAGTGGAGTTGTTTTGATGGCGATCACATAGTGATAGTTATTGTGAATGGTCTTTGGACGAAAATTAGTCGAAATAAACTATTTAGTTCATCATGCAGGAAAGTAGAGAAGCTTCTTAGGCATAATACGAGATCACGTCACTCAGTGACGTCATATTTGAGAAACAAAATGGCGTCGAAATTGGACAAACTCTCCAACTTCAACTAGCCACATCTTCTTAACTAAATTGATAGGAATGCTGAAACTTTGGAAATAATCTAAAGTCAGTAAGATCTTTCATATGAACTACATTTGTATTTGGGCCGGAGTGTCCCTTTAATAACTTTACAATGCATGGTTGTTAGATGTAATGAAAGTTTTAACTGTCATATTTTGGTTGCCGCATGATTATATATGCAAGATATTAAGTGTTGTACAATGTCTTCAATTTCAGTCTGATCTTTTAACACCTAGGAATCCAACCACATATGGCAGTCTTTTTTTCTGAATAAGTCCAACTGGATTCAATTGGATTTAATGGGAATTCTAATTGGATTCAATGGGAATTGTAATTGGATTCAATGGGAATTGTAATTGGGTTCAATGGGAATTCCAATTGGATTGAATGGGAATTCCAATTGGATTCAATGGCAAATTGGGCCAATTTCCTATAGGATACAATTGGAATTGCAATAGGAATTCCAATTGGAATTCCAATAGGAATTCCAATTGGATTTTTTTGTAAGGGTGGGGAAGTCTTCACGATAGATCATGCCATGATTTGCAAACGAGGTGGATTTCTCATCCAATGACATAGTTGAGAGACCTGTGCTGTTGAAGCCGAACCCGTCCTTCAAGACATCAATGGAGAACAGCTGAGCAGAGGAGCTAACAAAGCACAAGACGCAAGGCTGGATATTCATGCACGTGGTTTCTGGGAACCCCAGCGGTCGGCATTCTTTGATATCAGAGTCTGCCACCCAAATGCCAAATCATATAAGGACCTAGAGCCACAACAGATCTACCGAATGCATGAGAACGAGAAGCGCCAGTACTCAAGGAGAGTTCTCGACATTGAACATTCACGCCCTTAATATTTACCACAACCGGCGGAATGGGCCAGGAATGTTTGAGATATCACAGTCGCCTTGCGGAGCTGGTAGCTTTAAAGAAGGGGGAACAGTATGCTAAGACGGTCTCTTGGATCAGAGCAAAAACGTCGTTTGTATTATTAAGATCCGCCCTCATCTGCTTGAGAGGTTCTAGGACAATCAGGAGAGTCCCTTGTGATGTTAGGAATGTGGACTTTGATGTCGAAACTATTGAGGGAAGCAGACCATAGTCACGAGTATATGCACCAAGCAGCCATTATAAATATTGGATAAAATAACAACACATTTCAGGATTATTCGGTTTTCTCCACCACGATTTTCGGGATACAAACTACCCGAGTGGACCTAGTGGCAGGCTCACGTTGGGGGCCAAATGTTACGAGTGTCCCAATCCAAATTCCGTAATGACAACGAATCGATACTTTGTTTATTGTCAACTCATAATATACTCGCTTTTACAGTTTAGACTCGAGGAACTTCACGTCCCCTTCTGTCAAGAAAACCGGAAGTTACAAAAGTTAACTTAGGGGGAGGGGCTTTAGCTCATTTTTGTACACCTAACATTGGCACTTTATTAGATCAAGTTTTCGCATAATAGTCAATTAAGAAAAATGTAAGAACAGTAACAAATATTAACTATAATTTATATTAATATTTAAAATTATGTCCTATGTCTGTAGCTCATGCCTCATTTTAATAATTTCATCTGCCTCAGCTTGTCAGTACCGAAACACAGAATGCTGCCCTGTTCAAACTGTTTATCCAACCTAGTCTCCACCTAGTTAATGTAGACAGTCATTGGTAACATGTAGCTGTTACATTAACTCAACTTGCGCTAAAATAACGATAGTTAGCGCATGCGTTTAACAGTCAATTTCTAATCCCACGTGCTTAGTCTCTCTCACTAGTCTATTAATCTAGCAACCCAAGTAGGGGAGTGGATGTGCTGGGGGTTAGGATCTTTGTTGTTTTGGGGTTAGCGATTATTTGTTAATGTAGACATAATACATTCACAGCTACACGTTACCAATGTAAACTGTCTACATTAACTAGGTGGAGACTGGGTTATTTTTTGTGTTAATTACCATTGAAATACATTGTTTGTTAATTAATATTATGAAAGCAATGGAGCTCTTCCAGCAGAATAAAATATTTATATATTAATAATAAATTAGTATATGCACCATTGGTCATCCACAAGCTAGGTGACAAGTTAGTTCTTTCTTAGTGACCAATGGTAGTAACACCAGTATACTGCCTTACTGTTCTGTTCGATACAGTACCACACCCAAAAATTAAACACTTTGGGCTATTTAGTTAATAATAATAATAATAATTTATTTCTTTTGCATCCGTACAATATTGTCAATGCCCTTACAACTATAAAATTCAAGAATTACTAAAAAATAAAAGTAGAATAAAATCAGTAAGATTATTTAAAAAGGAAATAGATAATAAATAACCCTTAAGAATTAAAAAGGTAAATTTTAAGATCTTTTAAAAATGTCAACGGATGCAGAAAACCGAATTTCCCTGGGTGCATTTAGTTTGATGTCTTATCCAACAACGAAACTCAGACAACACAAGATGGATAGTTTAAAGGCTCTCAGAGATAAAATCCATTCAGATTGGAAAATTAATGGGTTATCTATTTACAAGTAAAATAACTAAGCACTACACTATGAAGGCTTCAAACAGTAAGTGGGCGAGGGGTTCTTGCGTACACGTATTTCTAGTCCTAGCTTTATTTTGATAAAAGAAACCAATGTTCATTAATAAACAACGTTCATAAAACACAGGAAATTCTATTTAAATACTTGTTACACAGCAATTTTGTAGGAATAGATAAGTTTTCTGAAACTAAAACTAAAGTATTAATTACCAAGGAAATTTCAATTTTCTTATGCACTTTTCTGTAACAACTTTGAACAATGGTAAAACGTTTAATGCATATAACCATGCAGTCCCTCGTATTTTCAGTGCTAACCAAACAGCATTCACAAATCCGAAAATATATTTAGGTGGAAATATGATGGTTTAACAACCTACTGTATTGAAAAAGATCACTTAGGCGGTTGTATAACCAATTATCTATGTGTCGGTGTGTGTCTGTTTCTCCTTGTTGGCATCCCATTTGTTGTCAATGTTGTAGTTTTTACTGAGTTTATATTCTTCCATTTATAACAGAGGCCGAGGGACTGTGTGTGTATATATATATTCATCAAGAAGCAAAAGATGAAAGGGTATTTGGTTTAATAATACAAGATGTTTATTTTGCATTTGTGTTTCGTTAAGGGGAAATGTGATGGTTTAACAACCTACCACACTGAAAAAGATCATATAAGCGGTTGTATATACGTTTAAGTACTCATGGTGCGTGAAAAAGCATGAGTTCATAATGTAGAGTCATAGTGACAGAGACCAATTATACAAACCTTCCATTGTCAACTGTTTAGGACTTCTTCTTTGAAAGTTTGCTCAAAACAGTCTTGAAGAGTAACTGGAGTGGTACCTCTCTGTGGGATATCCAGACCAATTATCTGTGTGTATGTCCATATAAAAGAGATGGCAACAGAAATTGCTGAGGTTGTATCCTTCTTATACAACCAGTAGTATAAATTAAACCAACTCCCAAGGGACTGGTGTAATGCTAACGTTGTAGCCATATTATGCAACACTGTACTGTATTTACCAACAATATCAAGATAGTAATATCATCTACTAGTGACCCAACCCACAACATTTGCAATAAATATTTTTTTAAGATATCAATTTGCTATCCATTTTCATAAATAACCTCAGTTCACTGCTTTATAATAATATAGTAATACAAAATGCAATAACCCAAACGTTTCCACAGTACTGTTGATCAACTATTTCCTAATTGGTGTTGGTGTTTAATATCGTGTTATGTTTACAATTACGCTGATATTATAAAGCATCATAAAACTAATTGAACAAGAGCTCGCCTAGAATTCGATCCAAATGTCCCAGTGTTGCAATCATTCTGTCCTTCAGTTTTCCATAACCACTTTGCAATTTCTTAAGTTTCGATTTGCTTTGCCTGTTCGTTCAACATTACTTTGATCTTTCATGATCTTTTGAATTTACTTGTACACCTCTTTGTTAGAAACCATTCCATCTACAGCTTCCTCGACCCTTCTTTCACTATAAGCATTTATAAGAGCCACTGTATCGTCGTCCGTCCATTTGGCATTTTGTTACTTCTGAGTGGGCACTGATGAAATGCTGGTGCCCAAGCACATGCCGGGTACTACCTTTTGCATGGTGCCCCATTCCATCTACAGCTTCCTCGACCCTTCTTTCACTATAAGCATTTATAAGAGCCACTGTATCGTCGTCCGTCCATTTGGCATTTTGTTACTTCGGAGTGGGCACTGATGAAATGCTGGTGCCCAAGCACATGCCGGGTACTACCTTTTGCGTGGTGCCAGTGCTTGGCACCTAGTCTGAACAGTCCATAAAATTAATTGCATGCTGGACAATTGATTTTTTGATGAATCGAAAGCAGCGATTTAAACTTTCCAATGATTGCCTTTCTGAGTGGGGAGAAGTTCCTTCAGGCATCCCCCAAGGCACAAAACTTGGGCCTTGGTTGTTTCTTCTACATGGAAGTATGTTGACGATACGACCGTTGCTGAAGTTGTTCATAGAGGGGAAAGTAGCCATGTTCAAGTGTTAATAGGCTTCACCTTAATGCTGAGAAATGTAAAGAATTTATAATTGACTTTAAGTCCAGTAAACAGAACTTTAATCCTTTGATGGTTAATGGGGAAAATCTACCTGTCGTCAAAAATGCCAAGATATTAGGCCTTGTTATTTCAAGTACCCTTCAATGGAATGAGCATATCAATTAAATCATAAAGAAAGCAAATAAGCGCTTTTACTTTATCGTATTACTAAAGCGTGCAAACATAAGAGCTAAGGACATTGTGAATTTTTATTGTACAGTTATCAGGCCTATTTTAGATATTGCACACAGGTTTTCCATCATTCACTCCCGAAGTTCCTGTCTGACGATCTTGAAGTTGTACAGAAACGTGCGTTAAAAAATATCTCGCCTGGAGAGTCATATAATCAAATATTAGATCATTTTAGTCTCCCCACACTGTTTCAAAGATGTGAAGAAATGTGCTCCAAACTTTTTAACAATATTATTGATGATTCTTCACAAACTATACCATTTACTACCTCCGAAACATGAGCCTATGTACGATCTTAGAAGTAACAGAATGTTTAATGTTTCAAATAAATACGAATAGGTTTCAAAATAAATTTATTCCTGCGATGTGCAATAGTTTAGTTTAACAATTCTATTGTTAACGTTTCCAATATATTTGTAAATATTGTAATTTTAGTTAATATTTTAAACTGTAAATCATGCAATTCAGCTATTTGGCTGCGATGTGAATTTTTAATAAAACTATCTGTCTATTAAAAACAGTTCCATGTTACATAATCCTCAAACTAATTTTAGGATCTGCGGCTTATCTAGAATCATGAGATTTTCGTGACTGTGCCGTTTATACACCATGCCGTAAGTACTAAAAGAAGATTATTCATTATAACAGTCACTAGAAATACGTTCTGCAATAACCCCTCGCGCGCCTGTTCTATCCCCCTGCATGATTTTCCCTATCCTAGACCTCGAACCCGAACCCTGTATATTTGTAGATTTTGAACGTTATCTCGGTCAATATTTAACCGTTTTCAATTCTGAAAACAGATTTGGAATTACCCAGTGTAAGTACATAACTTACATGCCTATTATACCCTTCGTAAAAACCCGTTTGTAGTTCATCAGATCACCGAAATCGCCATATTGACCGCTTTGCGTGGTCTGTCAATTAAGGCCCAAATATTTGCCGATTCAAACGGATCACCCAGAATTGAAGTCTGCCGGCCTTCAAAACCCGGTTGGGCTATGCTGGCGCTTTCTCGATATATGAACAAACCGAAATTCAAAATAAATAATCGCTAACCCTAATCCTAACCCTTATCCTAACCCTAACCCTAATCCTAACCCTAATCCTAACCCAAATCCTAACCCTAAAACTGACTTGGGTTGATGTTATAATAATTTTAAATTTCGGTTGCTCATATATCGAGAAAGAGCCGCTATGCTCCTTTTTTTCAAGATTTTGATTTCAAATGGTGTCAATGTCGCTTCAAGAAAATAAGAAATTCAAGATATGTTCAAGAAATGAAAACGAAGTTATAACACCTGGTGGGGGAGTTTATGTGTATAGCTCAGCCATTGAACAGGCCACCCTGAAAAAATCAAGTTCAGCATGTGCTGCCTTTTTGCTGAATGTTTTCTACAACAATGAGGAGCTTGTGGGACGAAATCTCACTGGAGCAAATGGGAAGAAGTCTGTGGACCAACAAGTTCTGAAAAGCATTCTGGGTAAAGAACAATGAATAGTTTATCTGATATTTCAATGTATTTTTACTACAAAGACCAAGTTACTAAATACTCTTCAAGAGCCAAACTTTCCTTTCTCATTTACATTGCTGTACATTCAGTTGATAAAAATGCATCAGTCAATTGGTAAATTAAACTCCGAAAAGCAGATCAATCTTGCAAAACTCAATATTCAAGTTAAAATAACAAGAGACAACAGTGAAGCCTATGAAGGTGGTATTTACAAACCTAACTTTAATTACAAGCAAGCTGTGATATTTTATAATACCAAATATAATATGTAACCTTGTTTGTAATTATAGTAACCATTATGACTCTTGAATAGAATTGAAATATCACCTTCACTTTAAATCTTGAGTTTTGCAAGATACTGCTTTGTGGGGTTTGTTTCGTCTTTTATGTTTTTAAGTTATTGGTTGGAAAAGGCAAATACTGTAATTGGTCAAATAATACTTATTTGTTTGACAACTTTTTAAAAGCCCTTTTGGATTAATTATAATTGCTGCGACTTGATACCACCAGTGACGTGTGACCAGTTAATATATTAAGTTTGTTCCAAATGAGCCAACAGGTCAATAAAACCATGCATCCAAATTATGTTTGTGTATAAGGCTAGGTTGTACAGAATATGAAATACAGGTAGATATAGTATTTTAAAGTGCCTATCACCCAAAACTTTTTATTGTCTTATTTGCAAGAACTTTTAAAATGATAAAGTAACTTCTATTGAAGATTTTCGTTTCTTCGCTTTCCTTTTGAGATATTTCAGTTTGTTTGATATGCAAATGCCTGAAAATACCTCGAAGTACGTCACACATGCATAATGAGTTATCAGAGAATGTTATGTATCTTTGCGTTCATCAAATAAAAACACTAAAGTGTGAATAACACGTGTGCATGTTTCTCCCACAATACCAAACTTCACGATTTTTAAGGATTTCGTTCGAGAATGAAAGAGATACATAACATTCTCGGATAAGTCATTATGCAGGTGTGACGTACTTCGAGGCATTTTCAGGCATTTGCATATCAAACAAACTGAAATATCTCAAAAAGAAAGCAAAGAAACGAAAATCTTCAATAGAAGTTACTTTATCATTTTAAAAGTTCTTGCAAATAAGACAATAAAACGTTTTGGGTGATAGGCACTTTAATCTTCTAAAATAACTTGTACATTGAATTTTTTTTTTTTTTCAGAATTTACAATCAAGCAGTTTAGTTGCACTGATTCTTCTGTTAGAGTGAGTCTCAGAAATAAACTGAGCTCATTGAACTCCAGAGTGAACAATCAGAAAATTAATTAGTCAGTTTTAAGCTACAGTACTCCATAGCTTAAAATTGACTAACTTTTATAATTCATTTATTATTAGGTGTTTGGAAACAGCCATTTATTATTTCATGCTTTAGGTTTAAATGAAAATATAATGTAATTTATCTATAGGACTTTTTAATGTTTTTATATAATAATGTTAACTGTATTGAATATTGTAATTTATATGCACATGTTTTAGAATTATTAAGTAACCATTAACTCTTTCATTACGGGCGCAGTTAAAATGGGTCATTGATGACCCGCAAAGTCGTCAATCGAAAAACACGGCACACGGTAACGCAAGATTAAAAATTGAAATTCGACAAGCGCCAGGAACATGAAATCCACGCACACGCCAAGTTTGATTTGATTTCATAAACAACTCTGCGATTGGTGGCCTTTTGAGTTTTCAAGATGCTATGCGGGCGTGCAAGATGGCCTTTTCTGGAAAAATGTAAATTTTTCAACCTGATTAATGCTAATTTATATTAACATAATGTGTTTTGTTCGGGAAATTTAAAAGAACAAGTAAAAGCCGGTTTATTGGGCTTCCAGAAAATGTATAGCTTTCGCAACAGTTATGGTTATTTCAAGAGATATCAATAGAACAACGTGGTCGTTCAATTTTTCATGTTTTTCAGCCGTAGGGAAAGAGTTAAGGGACAAGCGCACACTTAGCATTTTATTCTGGCTAACGCCACACGATTTTATTCACACAGGTGATGAGCTCTAATGCACCCTTGTCTCTTAGTGTCTTAATGGGTTAACTGACTTAGTTAACCCGCAAAGGTGAACTTAGCATTTTATTCGGGCTAACGCCACACAATTTTATTCACACAGGTGATGAGCCCTGATGCACCCTTGTCTCTTAATGGGTTAATTAAACTTTTTTTAAAGCTTACTATGTAATTTTTTACCTCTCTTTCAAAAATTATACAACTGAAATGCAAATTGCATTCAAGATTAATAAAAAAACCATTGTATACATTTTGTATACATACAACATTGTCATTGTAATTACTGTAGTGTTTAATTTATCAATATAAATGTATACATTTTACATACAACAACCATGAGACCTTTCCTTCTTAAAATGTATACATTTTGTATACTTGTTAATTTGTGCTGTATACATTTTGTATACTTATTAATTTGTGCTGTATACATTTTGTATACTTTTTTGTCCTCACAAGTTCCAAATATTATATGTAAAATGTATACAGATGTATACCATTTGTATACAACATGACAATACAATCAGTATACACATTGTATACACATGATGTATACTTCTTGTATAAAAAGTATACACTTTTTGTATAATAAATTTTGATAAGGGGAATCAATGATTAAAAGTGGCATCCTGTGGCAATTCGCAAGCGTGTGATTTCAACAAATTAACAGTGCTTGATAGCCATTACTCGCTCATTTGCATGAAATCTCTCATGCGCTCGGTATTTCTAAATAGTTGGAAGGAAACGAATCAACAATGAACACTTACAGACATTTAAGTGAACACTTACAGACACTTAGTGACATTTTAGCTGTGGCAATTCTAGCAAAGTATGTGATTTCAAAATAACGCTTGAAGGCCATTACTTGCTCATTTGCACGAAATCTCCATTTAGTGATTTAGCATGGCATTGACAAAAACATCTTTATGTTCGTATGGACTTGTTATCGAATTTATGTATGTTTATATTATATGTTTATAATTTGTTATTCTCTTATCATCGACAGTATACATATTTCAATCGCTCCATATTTAAGATCGGCTGTCCTCTGCGGCAGCAACCACTTTGTCAATAACAAGCAAACAAGTCCAACTGCTGATCTTGGTGTTTTAAACCCTCTTCAAGAAATATTTAACTTTAAAGAAATTATTCTATTCCTTGAATATGTGGGAAGCTCTCCAAATAATGATCAAGTAATGCTAAAGTTTGGGTAACAACGAAAAATTACGATGGGTGGCCAATCTCATCACGATAACAACTGCTTTGACATTCGAACGCGTTTCAATTGTGGGGTTACTCACGGTGTACCGGAACACAGAATATTACATCATGTTGGGTTTAGAAGTAGGGTTAGTATTTCTTTAATTCAGGGTTAGGACTATAGTTTTTATTTGGGTTATGGTTTTTGTTCTTGTAAAGCTTCTGAATCACAAGAAAATAACCTTGATGAAGCGTATGACGTAGTCTGTGTCCATTGTTTACCGGTACACGGTGATGTAACCCAATTGTGTTCGACAGCGTGTGGAACGCGTTCCGAACGCGTTTTTTGTTAGGTTATTTCTAAGCAGTACTGTAGACCATCTTTCATATAAAGTTTCTAGATCTGCTCTTAAGTTTCTGGTATAACTTAAATCTCATCTGATAAACTAGTATGGAATGCTTGACAAGCATATTCGAGTACAGATCTTATACAAGAACAATAGAATATAATTAATGATTTTGGATCTACATCAGCTCATTTAATTTGTTTTAAAGTGCCTATGAAATGAAAATTAAGGTTGTCTTATTTAAATGCACTCCGAAAATGAATAGGAATGGTAATTTAAAGTTCTTTTGTATCTTGCGTAGTTCTTAAGATATTTAGACTATTGTGATATGTAAATGAGATAACCTATATCTCGGTTTCAATATAATCGCTACAATCGCTGGGAAACGTGTCCAGCGATCGCAGCGATCAAATGGAAATCACACTTCAATGACCCTGGCGATCAGATCAATCCAAACTATCCCATATAGCATTGCAGGTCAAGGCGGGTTTGTGCAGTCTTCCACTGCTTTCGCTACTGGAAAGATGGCGTCCAATATGGAAATTAGTAAAACGTCATGCTTCATGGAAGAAGTTCAGAAATAGAGTATTTATATAACAAATTTAGCAAGGATTATAGTAACAAATACACAAAAATTAACTGTTGGAAAAAATTGCCGAACAATTCTCGATGGAACCGAACGAGGCCAAGAGAAGTTCAAGCAAGTCAGAACAGCATATGGACGATCAAAGGTCTAAAACTTTTATAAGGATTAACATTGAGCAACTGTTCTTCCAAGTTGATTGTCCAGCACAAACAATGGTCATGGTACAGGCAGTAATTTTGATCTGCACCAGAACCAATCATTTCATGTACCCAATACAGACCAAAGAATGCATATGCCAGTTTCAGCTGAGTATTCACAAGAGTGTCCTTCATATTTGAAATTGTAGCCTCACTCTACAATCAGTATGTTTATAAACTTTATACTTTACAGGTGCTTTGTACAGCCTTGGCAACCTTTCATTGGTTAAAACTCTTTTGCTTTAATAATTTAAAGTAAAAACTGTGTGCCTATTGGCTTAACATTATAACAATTAATATGGTTTTGTTTTCTCAATTGAAGTCTATTGTTTATATATAAAATAATTTTGAATACAATATATTGAATACAAAATAATTGCCTAATGCACCTACCAATGGCCCTTGCTGGGGTTCAACTCCACAGGGACATCGCTAACCTACTTTGATTGGGAAACCCAAATTTGCAAATTGCCCGAATTTTATTACCTGTGGTAGCCAAGTCTAGATTTTGGCTCCGTTTTATTTTTTTTGTTCGCCACACAAAATTGCGTTATCCCCTGTCAGGCTTTGCAAACCTGCTTCACTGACCACAGAATAACTATTGCCTTTGACAAGTTGTTTTTCATTTTGCAAGTGATATTTACCATACTAAATACCCAACGAAAAGATATGAGCGATTTATAAACGTGTTGGTATGCAATTTCAATGAGACTATAATGAATGCCTGACAACGAAAAGTAAAAAATGTAAACTTGAATACAATGTTATATATGAAAACTCTCATGAAAAATGTTTATGTTTAACAACTTTATTTGGACAACAAAATTCATTACATATTTACAAATAAGGAATAAATTAACATACACAATGACAAACCGTCCAAATAAGCAAGATACAAACGAGACTGAGTCCCATGCAACGTATCTGCCGTCATAGTATAAATAAACATGTAAAATAGAAAACTTCCAGAAAACATAGACTCAGAAAAACAGGGTTACGAATGACAAGAACAAGATCGACATAAAGAAAACGTACATGGAGAGTCCGGAGAAAACTTTTCACGCAGAAGTTGTAAGTACACAGAACGGACTTTCGACTTAGACTTAAACTTCGACAGTGGGTGCACAAAAAGGACTGGGATTATTTTAACAACAGTGTTCCACAGATTAACAATTCGGTTAAAATATGAGGCCTTAAACGTTGATGTTTTACAAAAAGGAGTCCTTATAAATTGAAGAGAAGAATCCTGTCACGTACGACTTTCCAAAATCGACGTGAAATTTTCAATATCAAGATCTACCAAGTTGTGTTTACATTTATAGTAAAAGATTAAGTCACGTATCTCTCTATCGTAACACAAAGGCAGAAGATCCAATTTTTGCAATCTTTGCACATAGGTAAGTTCTCCTCTTTTTGTTCTTGTAATCCAAAGCGTAGCTCGCCTTTGGACACCTTCAATTTTCTTCATCAAGACACCAGTATGAGGCGACCACACCTCAGTACCGTAGGACAATTTAGATTTTACTAGTGAAAGATACAGGGTTTTCCTTATTTCTGTATTGGTCAACTTGAAACATGTTCGCTTTAGAAGACCAAGCATTCGATTAGCATTAGAGACAATTTTGGCAACATGGGCATCCTATTTTAAATCCTTTGTAGCAGTGATGCCAAGATCAGATTCTATGTTTGTCCTAACCAACGCTTTATCCCGTAATCTGTAAGGAATCCTTGTTATTGAGAGAACTTTACATTTAGCCGGTTTAAACTGTATAAGAGAATTTGAGCTCCAAAGTTCAAGTTGATAAATGTCATTCTGAAGTGACATCGACGATCGATGGCTTTGATTGTACGGAATATCTTTGAGTCATCTGCAAAAATTGCAACACTAGTTTGGGGTGAAAGATGATCGGGTAGGTCGTTTATAAAGACGAGGAATATGAGCGGTCCCAAGATGCTGCCTTGTGGGACACCTGAAGTAACAGGAACCCAGGCCGAGGCGATCCCCTCAAGAACAACGCGCTGCATTCTGTTGGTCAAATAACTCTCAAACCACGCTAACAAATTCTAACTGGCACCAAATGATCTTAATTTGCATAACAAAATGTTATGGTCCACTGAGTCAAATGCTTTTGCAACATCTAGGTATATCATGTCTACTTGAATGTTGTTATCCAGGCTTTTTCCAATCTCATGGAAAACACCAAGCAACTGTGAAATACATGATCGCTTACGTAAGAAACCGTGTTGTGAAGAATTTATTAACTCACGAAAAGGTGGATAAATGCGGTTAAACACGCAGCGTTCCATAACTTTTGGCACAATGGATAATAGAGATATTTGTCTGTAATTTTCAGCCGGTTCATTATCACCCTGTTTAAACACTGGCGTAATGTTAGCTCTTTTCCATTCATTTGCCACTTCACAGGTGATTAACGATTTATTGAAAAGGCTGCATAGAGTAGGTGCAATTTCATTACAACATTCCCTCAAACGAGCATGAATACCGTCGGGACCAGGAGATTTAGAAATGTCCAGACTATTCCGACAGATTTTGACTTCATCAATAGTGATTTGAAAATCAGGAATTTGCATATTGTTTATGATACTCGGCAGAGTAAATAATTTGCATTTAAGTAATTACATTAGGCGAACTTTTATTTCCAATTAATGCTTTATGATATGACCAGAAACGTTTGGGATTATCAATGAAAGAGCTTTGAATTTTGTCTAAGTATTCCCAGTGTTTTTTCTTCATTAAATCTTTTACATTTTGGGCGAGATGTCGCAATTTCCGCTTTCGTTGCTCAGTCGTATTTCTTCGGTAATGTCGCAACGCGTTATATTTCTTTCGAATTAGATGCCTTACCTCAGAGTCAATCCATAGAGGCGAATTGATATCTTTGATTGATTTCTTTGGGATATACTCATCTACAGCTGTAATAAATAGATCTTTCCATCTTTGCCAACAATCATCCATATCGGTTTCATCTGATATACACATACTAAAAGGCACTCTTGTAAGGTGCTCTCGAAGGCCACTAAAATCGGCATTCTTAAAGTTGTAAATGGTGCGCTTTACTGGTTTAGCTTTCGAAAATGAAAGTTTAATTTCAAAGTTAATTAAGTAGTGATCCGTAGGAAATAAATTTAGTGGATGCGTACAAATAACATTTGACAATAGTTCAGGTTGATTGCTAAGGATAAGGTCCAACTTATTTCCGTTTATATGTGTAGGGCCATTCGCAAAATGATATAGGAAATTGTCAGCGATTATATCACAAAGGATTTCTTCCTTGTGACCATTGTTTTGGTGAAGGAAAGTCCAAGGACCAGTCAATGTGTGGCAAATTAAAATCGCCAATCGAATGTAGACCAGTTTTAATGCAAACTAGTACTCCACCGCCCTGACGATCTCTACGGTAGATTGTATAACCAGGCAGTATTTCTGCGTCCAATATAGTTTGGTTAAACCAGGTTTCGCAAACACAAACCACGTCGTAGTCCCCTGAATAAACGAGGTGCTGAAAATTTACGAGCTTACAAGATTTCTGAACCGATGAGTCAGATTCATCAACAAAGCCAAAGGCTTTGAGGCTCTGCAAATTCAAATATAAAGTTTTCAGTGATTTAACTTAACTTTTTTTAATCTTTAATGAGGATACCTGATCACCTGTTCAGTGATTTTCATCAGGGTCCTAACAATATATTAGATTACCTGTACATCAAATTATACAAATTAAAAACGAACAAAACAAACAAACAAAGAGTTAAAATTAGTACAGTGCAAGGTGAATAAAATGTAAAAAGAACAAGTGTGTATAAAAACAGATCATCACAAATTAAAATTGTGCTTGTCAATTAAAGCTTTCTTAAAAATATGAAGTTCCCTAATCGATCGGATAGACAGATCAATACTGTTCCAGTCATCAGAAGCACGAGAGGTCACAGTCCATTGACCCCATCGGCGCTTTGAAGAGGGCTTTCTTAAGTTCTCCTTATTTCTCGTATTATAGGAGTGCATAGTTTTGTTGAAAGTTAAGTTAAAATCATAGTCAATCAAACCATTAATACATTTATATATAAAAATAGATCGATGTAAATATCTTCGATGAGTTAAAGGCTTCCAATCGAGTGTTTTAAGGGCATCAATTGCGGAAGAGTGGTATGGCCGATCCAGGATTTCTTTGGCTGACTTGTTGTGTAAAATTTGCAGAGACTGCATTAAATTGTTGTTACCTCTGTCTCCCCAAACACAATCACAATAATCAAAAAGAGGTAACATAAATGAATTAAAAAATAGTTTCCTAGCACTAGTGGGGAGATACATCTTAATTCTTCTAAACAGACTTAGTTTTTTCAATAATTTACCGCTAATATAATTCACATGGTCATCCCATGTAAGATGACTGTTTATGGTGATTCCAAGATACTTAAAATTCTCAGAATTTTCTAAAAATTGTCCTGAATTTTCTAAAAATTTAACACTACGGCATTTCGTACTCTGAGGACCAGGATGGAGGCAGACATCTCCACTTGAAATCAAACGTATTATTTGAAAGCTTGATGTAGAGTTTGGATAGTAGGCAAGTCGCGAAGCGAAATATCCGTTACCACGAGCAATGCGAATATAAACGCTGTGTCCATGAGTTGAAATTGGCTCGAATTTTTTAAGTATTTCTTCATATGTTTAAGCAGCATCACGACCAGTAGTAAAAGTGCAGCTTCGTATAGAAAACCACGCATTAGGCCATGTATGTGATGTAGAAAAAAAACAAGAGTAAAAACACAAACATCAGAGAGCGAATACGTCCGAACGCCATTTTGCATTGTCACTGAGTCACTGAATCGCTCAAATCCTGTACTAAATAGAAGCACAAAGGATGCTAATAAGTAAACTTGCAAGGGACAGGTAAATATGCTGTGTTGATATTACCTGAAGGCATGTATGTTAGGTACTTGCTAATTCCGACTCTGTTTCAGGCTTGAAATCGAGTGTAAATAAGTCTACAACAAAGCGGCCTTTTTCGGCCATTTGGCCTTCCAATTGCTGATTAATTTCTAAGTCATAAACAGGTTTTTACGATTGGTGTACACATTCGCGTAATATAATGTTATGTTATGTATTTGGACCCAGTAATTCAAAATCTGCTAAATATTGGCCGAGATAACGTTCAAAATCCACGATGAACGGCCTTTTACAATTTGTGATCTACAAATACACCGCATGGGAGGTCTAGCGGCTGTAGTCGCTGCTCCTATTCTAAAACGATGCACAGCATATTCTAGATATGGATATCCTTGTAGTTTAAGAAGTTCTCTTAGATTAGAGGTTAAAACTGTTAGAGTAATAGGTTCACCATTTTTAGAGTAAATAATGGTTTGTGGTGATTTGCGGGATTACGTTTAAGGATATAATGTCGTAGATCAGCCTCTTCTGTACAGACTTGATGGAAAGGTCTGTTTTTGATTGTCAATTGGATAGAAGATGGATGTTTGATAATTGGGGTGAAGATGACATCGTTTATGGCGAGGAACTGGTTTTACTCCCTTTCTGTTTTTTTGTAGCATAGAGACAGTAGAGGTGCGCTGGTTGTGTTGGATGTAGAAGTTGTTGATGGCTGCGAGATGTTGGACATATATGGTATCGGACATGTCCTTGAAGCAATGCAACAGAGTAAACCAGGGTTTCTTAGGTTGGTGGTGGGAGAACATGGGCGGATTTTACTAAGGCACTTGCCTAACGATCGCGATCACTGTAGTTATTGACGGCAAAATAAAACATATTGACTGCCGCCAATACGACTTTACAGGTCATCTCACTCAGATACATATGTATGTTTAGTTTTCATGTGACAGGCAATGCGAGGGCAAATGGCCTCTTATGCCACAGCACATATGTAAGTAAAGGTGGATTTCCAGTCCTCGGACAAAGCAAGTTGCAGCTCGCTGCAGGTACTTGCATGGTTTCCACTGTATTTCCAATTCCACCACATGCAGCTAGTTGCGATAACTAGCGGGGTTTCACGACTGATGAAGCGATAGCCGAGTTTTTTTAACAAACGTCGAGGTGTTTGGATATCCTGATGAAGCACTCTTCTGAGTGTTTCAGATATAGAACCTCAAACAAATCGGTATTTACGAGGTGAAAGTTCGATTAATTTATGTAATTTCTCCTTCAATATCTATGCAACTTAAAAAATACCAAATTGCCACGAATAAAAAATAGTTCAAAGTTTCCAACAGCGAATTGCTTCGTGCGAGGACTGCAAATCCGCCTTAAAGCCTGGTTTCCATATGATCACTACGACGCTCAATTTTAAAACCGGCGATCATATGGAAACCACATGCTCAGCAATCGCGCCGATTGCAGCGATTATATGGAAACACTGGTTCAGCATTCCTGGCGATCTCAGAGATCATGCATGCTGAATAACAATTTTGCATGCAATAACAATTTTGCATGCAATAACAATTTTGCATGCAATACAATTTTGCATGCATGCATGCATGCAATACACATGTATATGCATGCAATAGTCTGTTGCATGCTGTTATGTCCCAACTTTACTGATAAACCTCAAATACACACTTTTGGAATTTCTCACTTTATTTCTATTACTGTTACACTCACATACGTTTCTAAAGTTCTCTTTTATATTTTTAATCTCCCATCTTATTTATCCTACTAATTAATCACATGACCTAATTATTGTCCATCAACGCACTCTAAATCAATTACTCATATTATAACACCTATACAATACTAACTATGCATATATTCAAAACACAACACATGCATGCACAGTTTAGAAGGGAGTGATGAACATCTCCTCATAGACTGAGCCCCAAATCTTAATATTTTGCAAACGACAACCAGCAGTCCACGATCGAAATGAAAACTCGCCCCGCAGTATGTAGATTTTGTACATATTAAAAGTGGGCATCTGATCGGATTTGAACCCTTGATTGTTGCCCAGGATGTGCTATCTTATGCATCAAAAAATAAGCTTAACCAACTTTAAAAACCATGGTCTTAACTCTAACCTACTCCCTAATCATAACCTTAACCCTAAACAACCCATCTAGAGAGTTATCCTAACTCTAACCTTCGCCTATACAGAGTTATCTTAACCCCACTTAGAGTTATTTTAACCCTAACTCCCTGTCTGGGAAAATATTTCGAAAGTCGTATGCAATACAATTATTGGATGAGGTTTTCGTGATATCCGGATTTATCAAGGTCGAGGTAAGTGTTATCAGTCTCAGCCTTCGGCTTCGAGACCTTGATAAATCAGGATATCATGAAAACCGAATTCAATAATTGTTTTATTATATATTTTAGGAGAAAAATATAGTACTCGTGTATGAAAAACTTTATTTTTGAACCTCGAAAAATTACAACAACAAGCGTCACAACAATAACATGAAAGTATCATAAGCTCAAAGTTACTCGCTCGCTGTAATATTACTCATCGCGGGCGCAACTTGCACATAACTTAGTTATCTGCTAGCAGATAAGAGTTATCTGTTGGTTGCGTGATTCTTGCGTGATTGCGATATTTAACCGTAAGCTCTTAGCCAATCAAAATGCACGTAGTAACTACAATATATAATAATTTAGTATAAACATACGAAAATAAACAAAAAAAACGCAATCGTGGCCTAGAGACGTTTCTCTGACTTTGTTTGAATAAAAAGCAACAACAAAGAACATCAGAAAATGTTCCAAAGTGTGATTGGATTAGAGTTAACAGTTAAATGAAAGTGAAAGTTGCGACTAATCGCCATATGACCACTTAGCTTTATTAACATCTAAAGTTTTCAAAGTATAACGGTCCGGATGGCATATCAGGACGATTGCTCAAGGAATGTGCTCACACGATTTGTCATTCTTTGACAAAACTATTTAATAAGTCTTTGTGTACAGGATTGGTTCCTACTGAATGGAAGTTGGCTAACATTATCCCTCTATAAACATGGCATAAAAGGTCACCTAGAAAACTATAGACCAATCTCATTGTTATCCCTTGTTTCCAAGATCTTAGAACGTTTGCTCTCTACAGTAACACTCTATTCATAAGAACCAACATGTTTTCTTGCCAGGGAAATCCTGCACAACACAGCTGCTATCAACTTTTGATGACATTGGTAAGAGGCTTGATCGGGGCGAAGCAATTGATATTTTATACACAGATATTTCCAAGGCGTTTGATAGGGTGGACCACAACTTACTTTTAGTTAAATTAAAACATGTTGGTCTACTGACAACAAGTTACAGTATTGGGAGCAACCTTTCCATTGGGAGTTCTGCAGGGATCCATACTCGGTCCAATTTTATTTTTGATTTTTACTAATGACATCTTATCCTCTTGTGTCCATGGTGCCATGTACGCAGACCACCTGAAATGTTATAGACCAATTTCATCCTATGACGACGCTCACTCCTTCCAAAATGAAATAAACTCTGTTTGTTTCAAAACACGAAGTTGTCATCTGGATTTTAACGAGTCTAAATGCTCGGTTTTGAACATTTCACGCAAAAGAACCAGAGTGAATATCCATATCAAATTAATGGATTGGAATTGAGTTTGGTCAGAAAAATTAAGGATCTCGGAATTTAAGTAACTGGGAATTCAAGTAACTTGTAACCAGGATTGGAGCGAACGCACCTACCATCTATGTAAAAAAGCTAATAAATTGTTGGGCCTGCTCAGACATGGTACCCTAGGATTTCAAAATCCTGAAGCAAGACGTTTACTTTACCTTACTATTGTAAAGTCTCAGTTTACCCACACAAGTCCATTATGGTCTCCACAAAAAGTTGAACTCATTCAAGAAATGGAAAAAGTTCAACGGCGGGCATCTAAATTCACTTTAAACTTGAACTATCTTTCAGAGATTTCATATAAGGAAAGACTGTTGTCCCTTCAGATGTTACCAGTCACCTACTGGCAGGAACTATTAGATATGTCTTTTCTTTTTAAAGTTGTCCATGGTTTGGTGTCCCTGCCTTCTGGTGTTTGTCCGACTATCCGTGTTGCAGTAAAACACACACGCAGCACCACTAATAATGGTAGGAATTTGTTGTAAACAAACACAGAACCACTACTTATCAGAACAGTTACTTCGTAAGGGTGGCGAAATTGTGGAATATTCTTCCAAGTACTTTAACATGTGAGGATCAGCGTCTTAGTTCCTTTAAAGAAAGTTTACTATTATATTACAATAATGCCCTAAAAAATGTTTACAATATATTGACAATCCCAGAACTTGGAAATCAGTTTGCATAAAGTGCAAATACGCACGTCTCTTAAATGAGATGCTACATTGCTGTTTTTAAGTTGTTTTTAATATTGTTCTATTCTTGTTTAATCTTTACGTCTTTGTAAACCTAATTATCTTTTAACTTGTAATATATTTTATATATATAGATTTATTTATTTATTTGGGGGATATATAGTAATTGGGATAAACCAGCTGTAACATATTTTATATAAGTATTATTCTCTACCTGGGCACAGTAATTGGGGTTTTCCTGTTGTGCCTTTCCCTTATCCTTTCCCTTATCCTTTTGGTTAATAAAGTGATTTAAAGATTAAAGATTTTATAGCATGTAGGTGGACATAAGAACAAGTGAAACATTAGGTCAGTGTCGTCTGTACAAAAGCTACACTCACTGGGGCAGAACTAGTGCAGCGATAGACATCTCAAAATCTCACTTCATTGTTCCAACTTTAACCATCACGTTAAACAACATTCACATGAATTAGCCATTGATATTAAAATGGAAATGTGGGGGAACAAGTCACTTAGCCATAACTTACGTACTCACTGGTAAGTTATAAACCTTTATCAAAGGAGAGTCGGTATATACAGAGTGATTTGTATGAGAGTTATGTGAAGTTGCTCCAGATCAAACAAAGATGAGAGCATTATACCATGCAAATGTGCTTTGACTTTGTAAATAAAATATGTTAAGTCTTATATGCAATATAATTCATGTATATAATTGTTCATTAATTTTATATATATAATTTTACAACACTTTATTCTACTTCTGTGATCTCATTTGCTTGTATGATACAATTATTGCGAAATTTTGTCAGTATATTGCCTTAACAAATATTAATCAGGATATACTCCTGGAGGCTGACGAAATAACAATAAATGTTTTTACCATATATGGTAAAAACATTTGAGCATTTGACAGATGAAATGCTTCGATATCAAGTATATATATATATATAGACTTTAAAGCAGTTTTGTCTAAAACCTTTACTTATCCTAACGCAACGCAGTTGCAAGACAAGTTGCACGAAAAACTACGTCATGTGACAGCACCTTAATCCCATTTCATGAATAAATGAATAAGTTTGAAATTCAAAAAGGTTTTGCATAATACAGAATAGCCAGGGGATATTGGGATGAGAATGGCTCATCTGAGAATGATGAAAGATCACGTGAAGCTAAATACTATTCAATTTGCTGTAGGTGATACAACTATAGCATTGTTTGTTCGAGAAGGCGAGAGGTAAGGAGAGCTTTGTATTCATGAGACCTGATTCAAATACCAATAAAAATAAAAGGTTGCTGTACTGTCAAAATAGTGAATAGGAAGTCTAACGTTTCAAGTGAATGCACTTCCTTCCTTAAAGTGAAACGTAAATGTCACTTAACATTTCACTCTCTCATGAAGGACACACTCCTCCTCAGAGACTTCCAAGACCACAAACGAGTGTTTTCTAAGATGGAGACCTGTTGCATTACATTTCACAGCGGTTCTTCTACGCAATGCAACCACTTTCCGTATTAGAAAACATTAATGTTTCGCGGCCTTGAACGATATAGGAGAAACGACGAAGAGCATTCAGCTCGTATACCAGCCTTTTAGTTCTTTTAATTCGTATGTTACAGTACCTACGCAACACACAACCTCTATATCATCATTATATTCAAATACGGCCGCTTCGTTGTTGTTTCATGTTTATTTATTTTGATGAATTAAAATTATACGAGACGTAATCTTTGCTACACTGTATTTCGTGTTCATTCAAACCATTTCCGAGTCCCAGGCAATCAAATCTGCTACATTCTACATTCAACATTCTTGGTTGTAATACTTAGGTAGGTTTAACATAATTATACGCCCTTCTTGGAAATCAATATTGTTGAGTGGAGTTAGCGTGTCCAAATAAAGATGTGTATATATGTATGTATTCTAACCACCAGGTGAACGATCTAACTATTTGAGTAATTTACGATAATTACTGTATTGTCTCGTGGCTTCTCTCTCGAGATGAGATTTTTCCGCACGCAATATTAGATAGCCTATTACATGTTCCGATTGTGTGTTACTGAGAGAACATTTATTTGACTGAGACCCGATTCAAATTCCAATCAGGGGACCAATCTGCTAAAAAGTTTATATAATAACTGTTATTATATACACAATCTCTGGATATGAGCTATTCTGCAATCTGTTGCACCTTCAGGCCTGATACAGGTATGATATCATAGCTGTATCACACTGTTGTCGCCAACAGACTGTTCAGAACTGACGGTATCAGATTGGAACAGTCTGTTGGGTTGTTAGGGCTGTATCAGTCTGATGTAACAGAATGTTTTTTGCGAAATTGTGATGTACGCTGATGATGTAACAGCGCTGATGGAAGTTGTTGGTATCAGATAAATCAGGACTGATGAATACAGATGATAAGGCATCAGTGCTGATACTGACTTGTGACCATCATAGCTGTTACAGGGGTCGCTACATTATCCTGAACAGACCTGATATCAGTGCTGTTGAATGCTGTAACAGAACATGCGTTTTTCCGTGTGTAGTAGAGAAATCTAGCAAAATGGCTGCCAGATTTGCAGAATTAAACGAAGAAGAAATTCAAGTTTTACTGGGAAATAGTACACCAAAATGCACACAGAAAGCAACCAAATTCGGAATGAAAGTATTTGACGGTAGATAGAACAACTAGATTTTACGAAAAGCTCTCCAAATTTCATATTTTTAGAAAAACAACGACGTTTAAAGTGGCGTTGCTAGAAATATTTTTGGCCTTCAAAAAATTACAAAATTTTAGCGTTTCTACTTGGTTTACGAATGAATGATTTACGAGTTCAAAAAAATTTGACAAGTACATCACAGAAATGTCCAAAACAAAGTTAAATTCTTGTTTAATAAAGCAATTTCACATTTCTGCTAAGGCAGAAAGATGGCTTGTAAATAAAAACAACAATGAAGTTCATTAGAGCTGCCACTTAGATTTCTCAAAAAACGTCAAACCAAAGGTTTTAGCATAATTGGTGACCCTACCTTTGCTGAAGCTAACCATATTCTTGAACCTTTCGTCAAAGACTTGAGAAAGTCTGGCAAGATAGCTGGAGTAGTCTACAAATAACCCATTTCAAAAGAGCAAAAGGCGGCCTCGGCAATACCGAAGATGAATCCTATGGCAAAATCTTCGAGACTCAAGCATCCGCCCTGTCAAAACGATCCAAAAATACTTGAAGCATCTAAATCATGCCTGTGAAAGTCTCTTTCAGCGTCCAAATGATTCAAAATGCAATAAGTTTGATGTCAACATGGACGGGGTTCGATATTCAAACATGGCAGTCGGCGAAGCTCCACGACAAAAAGTACAGTGTTCAACTTTCACCATTGCAATGTGAACATTTACAACCGACTTTGCTGAACTGTTTTTTTGATCGGTAAAGTGGTTTTGTAGAGCGAAACTTTCTTCGTTCAAACTGTTTATAATATGAATGCCTTCCATGAGTGATTGATCGGCGTTTCACTTTCACGTGACATAATTTAATTATTCATATTTTGTCTTCATTACGCATGACGGATGTTGAGAGAAAATTTTAAAATCTATTCAATTACTTGTATAATATAAACTTTCAATTTTATGTTGTTCATATCCAGAGCTTGTGTATATAATAAAACAGTTATTCCACTCACTCTCGTCGTATATGGCTGATAGCCGACTCGGCTAGCACCTCGTCGGCTATCAGCTCATATGGAATAACTGCTAAATATACATCGAAATAACGATCGCGGTCACTGTAGTTGATGGTGAAATAAAGCATATTGACTGCCAAAACGACTTTACAGGTCATCTCTCCACTCAGATACATATGTATGTTTAGTTTTCGTGTGACGGGCAATGCGAGGGAAAATGGCCTCTTGTGCCACAGCGCATATATAAGTAGAGGTGGATTTCCAGTCTTGCATGAAGCAAGTTGGGGAAATAACCTGTGGGGTTTCAAGACTGATGAAGCGATAGCCGAGTTATTTTTAACAAACTTCGAGGTGTTTGGATATCCTGATGAAGCACTATTCTCTAAGTGTTTCAGATATAGAACCTCAAACAAATCGGTATTTACGAGAAAATCGAGGTGAAAGTTCGATTAATTTATGTAATTCTAATTTATGTAATTCCATATTTTATTTATCACAAACGATGCACAACTGCTGTATTCCCGCGCGTTCTTGTCAGTCGCTGCAATCGTATTGTCCAGTGTCCCTCTTTTATCTTGTGTGGCAGTTACACAGGCATTACCTACTGCTACATATTCTGGAGCCCGATAGGGGACCGTTTAACGAATAGCGATAAATACGAGTACTAAAGACAAGGCAACAATACATATTAATCATGGAGTTGTCAGTTGAAGAAAAGATCACGATTGAAGAAAACCGCATCAGAAAAGTATTGGAAGAAAACACAGATGGCCTAACTGAGACAGAGTTGGATAGCGAATACAACAATCGATACAAAAGCGCCATTAAATCCTTCGAAGGAGAGTTTACGAGTTTGGAGGCGTTCCTTAAATACCGTGTCAAAGCAACTGTAAACAATGTCAATGGGAAATATTCCGTCTCGAACAGTACACCTTCAACAATAAATCATTCGTCTGCCTCCCAGCCACTCCATATGGTTTCGCGGCCGCAGTTCTCGCAATTTTTTGGTTTTGGTGAAGTCGACAAATCGAAAGGCGTCCCTTACCGTGTGTGGCGGTTTGAAGTGAACTCTGCTATTCATGGTGGATTGTACACAAACCAAGTTATAGCCGAGCAGATTCGCCGCTCGCTACAAGGCGAAGCAAAGACCAAACTAGTGGGTTTGGGCACCGAGTCAGAGTCACAAACGATTCTAGAGAAATTAGACCAGTTCTATAGTGATGTTGGTGCTGCTACGGGAGACGAAATACTCGCTGAAGCGTACCTGGTTCGACAGCGGGAAAACGAAGAAGTCGCGGCGTTTGCTTCACGGTTGGATAACCACGTTCGAATGGCAAAGTCCAGAGGAACTGAGCTTCTCCCGGACGAAGATGCCGTCGAAAGACAACTACGCATGTTGTTTTAGCAAGGAATTAGCGAACCGATCAAGGATATAAAAGCCAGACATCGAAAGTATAACTGCAATACGTTCGCTAAATTGATCACGGCGGCTAGATATGGCGAGAAGGAGCTCTCCTCGTTCCAGTCCCCAAGCGAGTAGCGCGGGCAAATCAAATTACGAAATCGGAGGCCGTTGCGCAACAACCAAAGCAGTCGCAAGGCAACGTGGAGCCAGCCTGGGTGACGGAAGTGTGCTCGTTGGCCAGAGATGTCAGGGAGCTTATGAAAGACCGAAGATTGCCGACAAGGTCCAAGGAAAGCAAAATAGAGGGAAAGAGTGTGGCATCAGAAGTGCCTATTACCTGCTATCGCTGTGGTAAAACAGGTCATATACAAGTTGGTTGTCGAAATCCTCCAAAACCAGGATATAAATGGTCGGGAAACGACCAAGGGCCTTTGCCATGGGGCAACCAGAGGTCTTGAAATCTCCACCGCCCCAGTCCAACCAATTGGCATCGGTATTAAAGGAACTTATTGGTGAGCCGAACGAAGCGGTCACAATTGTTAACGGACACGCCTGCATAGGGCTGTTAGACACTGGCAGTCAGATAACATCAATTGCTGAGTCGTTCCACGAGAAGCACCTTCGTAATTGCGCCGTCAAACCGTTAGATGACCTGGTTCGTGTGGTTGGTGCAGGACCGTAAAGATCCAGTTTCCATTTGAAGATGTCGGAGTAGTATAGAAACTAGCGGTACCGGCGCATTTTTCCATTTTTTCATGCTTCGCAATCAAAATTGAAAAATTCGCTGTTACCGCTAGTTTCGAGACTACTAAAACGAGACGAAATAAATTAGACTCGAAAACCACCACACACATTTCCCAAAATAGTTTTTCGAGTATTAGTACGTAGAAGCTGCAACTCTCTGTCGTGGCTGGTCATCCTTTTCCCAAGTACAGTATGTTTAAACCTCTCGTCTAGTTCCTCACGTTCTAAGCTAGTCTTAGCGAAGAGTTGTCGTTTGATCTCTCTAACCTGGTAGATAAATAACAACTCTTTGTTGAGTCTCGCTGTCTTTTCCTCCACTGACTCCTGACGTTCTACACTCATTAAGTTAGTATATACTCATGTCTTTAGGTCGTTTTGTAAATTATTGTAATTAGATAGAACTGTCTCCTTCATTCGGGTGTTTCCCCTCGGGGATTTCCCCTCTAGCCATATGGCTAAATACGTGTTTACTAGTTGTCAGTCCACCTGATAGCAACCCTAAATAAGGGAGGTAGGGGGATATGTATGATATAATCTTCTCTACATCTCTTTTTAGTAACTGGTCAGTAATCAAGTCGTTTTCGAGCTTTTCAGGTGACTCAATAGCGTTGAACCCTCCTAACGCGTGGGCGAACTTGCTTATTAAAAGATCACAGAGGAACACGTTCGCTTTCTCCATTCTTTTTATCTCCCATCCTTCATAGATCTTATTGATAACTTTAGATGAGGCCTTTTTAAGGTAAGCGACGGATTGGTCTATCTCACCGTCCTCTGAGAGTCTTTTTAGTTCGTTTCGTTTCTTGTCTACGTCAGTTTGCAAGGTGTCGTCAACTTGTGGTGTGTCGATTTGTGGTTCGTCGATCACTTCCTGTTCTGCTTCTTGTATGTCTTCGATGAGTTCGTCAATTGTCTCAATATTTTTTGTCTTACGTTTTGGCATGCCCTATAATATACGATATGTTTTGTTTTTGCGGAGTAGGTGTTTCGTATGAGTATGGATGCCTTGTGAGTATCTCCAATCTTACGTATTCGTTGTCTCTCGACTGTTTTGTGGAATAACTGTTTCGTATGAGTATGGATGCCTTAGAAGTATCTCCAATCTTATGTACTCGTTGTCTTTCAACTGTTTTATTATTTTCTGAATTTCCACTTTATCGACTCCGTTAAGATAATCGTCTGCAATAGTTTTCATATCGTTTCTGTTAGGGTTGTAGAATGTCACTAACTTTGAGATGTTCTCACGGTATGGTTTACTAATTGAGGTTAGTTGTTGTGTTACGACTATTGTGGATAGGTTGTAGTGTCTAGCACTAAAGGCTAGTTTAACTAGTTCGCTTGTTCTGTTTTTAACGTCCTGCCCACCAGCACAATCGTCTAATATTATCAATGAATTAGTGCCTTTATAAATATCAGTCACTCACGTATTTAAGAAATAAGTTGACCTTATCTTGCTCACACTGAATAGCGATAAAGTCTGGGTCTCTCAAGTATTTCCACTCTGTGTACGTTTTGTTCCATTCGAATGTTGGACATATAAGAATGATATACTCGAAGTGATTCATATATTCTTTCTCTATCATATCCAATAGGTAGTGTGTTTTACCACAGGCTGTCATACCAACAACTAGCATGTTAAAAGGCGTTTTCATATAGAATACTACATGTTTTAGTATTGGATTGATTGTAGATCGTTGTTGATAAGGTTTACGAGTCCGTCGGAGAGTACGAATATTCTACACATGACGTTCACTGTTGTGGCTTCTTTATTGATTTCCATCAATATTCCTGACTGAGTGTTCACGATCTTTTTTCCAGTGGCGACTTTCGCGTTATCTTCGATAGATCTGAGGTCAACAACCAAAGCGAAACCGTCTTTGTAGAACTTTTGGACAGTCATGTGCTGGTCACAGTCTAGTTTTCGTCCAAATATTCGTTTCGCTTCTCCCCAGAGTCTTGATTTCGGTATTCCTTGACTGTATACCATATTTGGTACACCTTCAATAGTGAGTTTGACTGACTCTATGTTTGGATAGACGAACTCCTCACTATCATTTCTTATCTTATTTGTGAAGAGTAGAACGATAGCTTTCATTGATTTTCTTGGTAGGTTAATATTTTCGTTCACAAGTGTGATTCCTTTATCCCACTCCACAGTCTTCATTAGTGTGATGTGTTCGTATGATAGAGATCTACCAGATGAGTATAGATATGATACTTCATCAGCGATCTCTTGACTCTCGATAGTTTCATACTCCAACTCAAGGTTCTCTAACGTGTAGCCAGCCACAGCCTCGTTAGATTGAGCCACCATAATATCAGACGCTTTGGGGAGTGTGATTATGTACCTGAAACTGTTGTTCATGTTGTATGGTACGTATAGACCGTGATCTTCTAGAATCTTGTCAAGTTGAATCTTTTGCTTGGTGCCATGAATAGAGAACATCAGACCATCGCTAACTTTTTGTACGTCTCCACTGGCAGCGCCGCTGTCATCCTTCGAGATTAACTTTCGAAGGTTCTCGTTTGCTAGACCATATTCAACCATAGCCGTTCGTTCTGTTTTAGATCTCCATAAATCTTTGTGCGTACCGATAACACTCTCACCACAGTTGTCGTACACAGTCTCACCTGCTAATTTTATGACCAGTTTTTCAGAGAGTAGTCTCGAGAGGTTATTAAGAAACCATGATTTCACGTTCGCACTTTTGAAGTCGAATAGAAGGTGGAGACTGGAGGGTACCAAACAAGTGTTACCCTTTGTTCTTGGGATATCAATGTATAGCTCCTCCTCTGGATTGGCTTTGTTAGGGTTTAGCGTCACAACATGACGGGTTCTTGTGCCTTTGATAGCAGATATTTCACGACGTCTATATCCGGGAAGCAACTCTTTTTCACTAGTATTCATGCTATATATTATAACACATGTTTTATTTCCTCTGTTTGTACTGGTCGTAGACGAACCAAGTTAGTGCTATCGCTAGGATCCATAAATTAGATGCTAACCAAGATACACCTGCAGCTCCCCACTTTAGCACAGTCGCCACCATGTTTAACAGTCCAGACAGTAGAGGGCCAGCCTTCGTGGCTAGATTAGCTATAGCTTTTCCTAGTTTTCCAAGTGTTTGACCACCTTTGAAGATAACACTTCTAGCAGATATTATAATTGTGGTGATAAAAGAGGCTATGGTTATTCCTAGAGCTGAGGCACCCAACCAATTTTCCTTAAACCACTCCTTTATTTTTTGTAACCGAGTGATGTCCTCTTCTTGTTGTTCTCTAACCTCCTCAAGTTCCAATTGATCTAAGGTTCTATCCCTAGCTGTCTTGAGACCTGTCAATCGTTCATTCAACTCAAACTTCTCTGTGGAGTCGACTTCCTCTCTGTTGATAAGGTCTACAGTCTTATTAATAGCGTCCTGAAAATAGTCGGCTTGCGCTCTTAGAAATTGTGGTCTAGTGTCTGGATCGATTGTATCACTTGAGTTTAGGACGCCTCTTAACTCACTATTTTCTTTTTCTGTTAACCCAAATACATTATCTTGGTTCGCTTCTGTTTCAATTACTGGGAAGTCACTTGAAACTGTGGTGTCTTCTGTTCTATCGTCAGTTGTTTGAGTGTCTCCTGTTATAATGTCAGTTGTTGTTGAGGTGTCAGGGATTTGTTCGACTAACTTCTTAAACTGCTCAATCGCACTTTTACTTCTACTGTCTTTACTGTAGATCAAACCATTTTTTCCAGGTTTTAGTATTATTTTAGGTTTCAAATATTCGCCGTCTTCTCCTACCGGTTTGAAAAGAATAGAACCTGAGGGTGTCACATATGACCTATTGACTATATTCCTTGACACATCGTCATGACTAAGTCTTTTTTTATACAATCTATGTATTTTTCTATCTATTAGATTGGTTCTTTTTACACCATTTACTATTAACTTTTTATTGTCTCCTTTTAGTTCTTTCAGTCTTCTTTCGATTTCGTTCGACTCTTCAAAAGCTAAATTGAAGCTCTCATCATGGACGTCACCATATGTCACCGGTTTAGCAAACACTACTGCTGGGGCCTTAGCGGTGACATCACTGCCCTTACTAGTGATTAACACTGTTTTCCCATCTTTTCCGCCTGTGAATAATGTCTCCATATATCTGTTTTGTACTCTGTGTGCTATGTCTCTCTTCTCCATCTCTATTTCTACCCTAGTGATTCTGTCGTGTATACCACTATATTCTAGTCCTGTATCATCTTCTGTGAGTATATTATTGAGCATGTCGAACTCTTCTTCTAACTGTTTGTCTGTATATTTCTCAAACTTGTCACGGTCTTGCATTTCGATTTCATCAAATCCTCCTTCATTATACACTACTCGATATTTTGAATATCGATATTTTGAATATCGCTTTCTGGTACCCACGAATTGTGTTTACTATCATAACCAAGCCACTTAACCAAAGCCATCTCCTTACCTCCCACCTTCTTTCTCTTCACTATCTTCTCGACCTTATAAACATCGTCTTTTTTATCAACAGCTGACAACTCTTCCTCATAAAACTTACCGATGATGGGTTCCCCTTCATGGTCCTCTATCTCGTACACGGTAGGGTCACCACGTATGACTTTTGTCACTTTGAATAGCTCCTCAGTGAAGTTAGCCTCGTACCCTTTCGCGAATATGCTCTTGTACTTTGATATCCTGACAGTCTCACCTACTTTAAACTTTGGCAGTGGGTAGTCACCGAAATGGTGTCCAAACAATGTCGTCCATACTTCGTTTTCGTTTTTCTTGCTCACATCTTTAGGTTTCATTAGAATAGTACTATGTTTGGTATTGTTGTAATTCTCAACGAGTTGGTCTAAAATGTCAATCCACTTGTACGTTCCTTTACTGTAGAAGTATTTCCACATAGACGTCTTGAGTGTTCTGTTAAACCGTTCCACAACTGCTGCCTTTTTATCAGAGTTCGTGCTAAAGTATTTCACGTCGTGTTTCTCCAATAGATCCTTCACACCAACGTTGTAGAATTCCTTACCATCGTCAAACTGAACCAGCTTTGGATACTCGCCAAATCTAACCTTAGCCTTCTCTAGTAACTCTGTTACAGCCTTAGTCATGTTTTTCGTATCTTTCCTATAGACAGGTATGGTAAACGCATACCTACTAAGGATCTCAGTGGCTGTTAGTATCCAGTAGTACCCATTGTTCTTGTGCTTGTACTTACCCATATCGACCAAGTCCATCTGTATCTGCTCACCCAGATAGTCAACAAACGTTTGTCTAAACTTATGTTTCTTAACAACTGGTTTGTACCTAGTGTATGTGTCTTGAGATTTTAGCCAGTCCTTTATCTTTGCCCTACTAACGTTTAGACCGTCCTCTTGTGCCTTTTGGTACAGCCTCTCAGCAGACTGGTAACCAGTTGATGGGTTGTAGTAAATATCTCTTAGTTCTTGCTCCATATACACTACATGATATGTAAATCTAACAGCACCTCACCAACGTTAATACTGTTATCGTCCTGATCTGTTATCTTGAACTCTAGTTGGTTGATGACTCCTTTGTTTATTGGGATTTTCGACCCAACACCAAAATGTTGTACAGAACCCTTAAGTGTCTGCGTGCTAGTTATTGGCAGTACTGTGATACAATCACTTTTGTTACCATTAACTATGTTCTTAGATCTGTCCACAATACTAGACGTTACTTGTATGTATTTCAGTCCTCTGTTAACATTCACAACGTTAGGACTGATTTTTGTGGCGGCTATTGTAGTGTTTTCGTCAAATCCTAAGAGTTGTCCAAATTTAAACAGTCCTATTTGTTGATCAGTTGTTATCGTACACGTCGAGTCATATCTGTTAGCCACTAGCTTGACGTCTCCTAACTCTTTCAAGTCGTCGGAGATCATTTTAAAGGTGTGATACCCAGGGCTAAAAACGTGGTCATTACTGTTGTAAGTTATCTTGTTGTTAGCTGTGGTTACGTTAACGTAATCCCAAAAGATGGTTGCCTTCTTCACTAGTAAGTGAGGGTCTGAGTTAGTTGTTAGAATTGACTCTGGTAGGTCTATAGTTTTCGTTGAACCACTAATCAATACTACCACTCTCATATAACGTACGGTATGTTATGATGGACGCATTCAAAAGAAAGTACCCTTATGCTGACAAGAATAGGTTTTTTCTTGATGTTGACGACAATATGCATATACATATATTCTTCGTAACGAAAACTAATATTGGTGACGTTAGTATAGACTCAAGTAGGTTTAAGAGTAACCCGGAGTATACTAAGTATCTAACGATAAACAAGCCAATGATAGCTAACCAAAAAGAGATAGCTAATGCCATACGCGTGGCTAAGCTGAATCTAGTGAAAAAGTACCCTCACGTCACTTTGAGCAAGTTTGAGTTCGATCCAACTGTCTCACAAGATGGTGAGGTTAATGGTGTTGATATATATTTTAGAAACAACGACATCATAAGCACGAACATAACTAGCGATACCTTCAAAAACGACAAGAGTATGTGGATTTGGTTACACAACAACAAGTTTCCAAAAATATGGCTATCTGGTGGAACTATCCAACCGCTACCGAAAGGTCGCAAGAACCACTGGGGACTTTGGGATGGCTATCCAACGGAAAACGTGTTGAACTACCCAGTGAATAACTTTAGAGTATTCGTTAATCAAAAGAGCTACTTTCTCTCAAAGCTACCAATATTGCAAATCACCACGTCAAAGACAAAGTCAAAGTGGGACGACAACGAGAGCTACTATAGAGTAGTGTTTGCGACTTATTGTGCAAGTTTATGTTGTGGAGTGTCGTTACAACACTTGTCGCCCTCACAAGAAGTTCACCCTGTTATCACGAGTGTAATGAGGTTTCATCTGTACTTTACCATTAGAAGACTTCTCAGAAGGATGGAAGGTGGTGAGAGTATGAGATCTATAAGTAGAGAGTTTGATGCTGGAGAATTGTATGGTAAGACAGACAAGATTCCTAAAAAACATTACTACCAGGGTAAAGTCCTTGCTGATGGTACAACAGGTGAGGAGAGAGTCTTCACGATTAACGACGTTAAGAACGACTACAAACGATACGTTCCTCTAGTGTCGAATGGTCTCACCAACATTGGGAGACAATACCTAAACCAGTCCATAGAGGCCTTTGTTTACTCTACACTTGGTGCACAAGCTAGAACACGTGTGTCAGTTGTTGGTGACTCCGCAGGCAGTCTAGAGACTCAACAAGAGTTCCGAAAGTTGGTGGAGGATAGTGTTATAAACTACGACGTGTCAACGTGGATTCTCAACATGAACAAGTCGATTAGAGACACTAACGTTGTCCAAAATCTTGCGCTATCACCATCTACGTGGTTAATGCCAAGTAACGTGGTAATCCTCAAGAACAAAATCGCTGGGTACAATAACCTATTGAAGACTGCCACACAGAGTATGAAGTTTGGGGTAAATAGTGGGTTAAACTACACAAAAACGACGGAGGTTAAGAAAGTACACCAAGAAGGTGGAGAGCATCTGGAGACACTTGATAAACCAAAGGTGACGAATCGTCTGACACCAAACGTGACACACCAGGAAGAGCACCTGGAGACACTTGATAAACCAAAGGTGACGAATCGTCTGACTACACCAAAAGTGACACACCGTCTGGAGGCATCAAAGGCGACACCAGGTGACAACACGACAGAGTTGGGGCTAGTTCTAGTGGTTTCGGCTGTGTCTGGCTATTTAGTAAGCAAATATGTGTTATAACATGAGTCTAAGTTATGGGTTTGAGGACAGAGACTACGAGAGTGATAAAATATTAAGAAGAGCGAAGAGACATCTAGACAGTGACCCTAAATTAAGCGTGAGCGGTGGGAGGATGTCTGGAGATATAGATATGGCGTTCAGGGCACTCAAAAACATAGCAGATCCAGAAGATGATTTGGATGCTGTCAGTAAAAAAGTGTTGGAGTCCGTATACTTATCGCAATACTTTAGAACTCAGTCCTATAACGTTCTGTATGATTTTAACGTCACAAATCATGCTGTGAGTATGGTGGAATACCACAGTGGAACAAATAAAGTGAAAACCATTAGAGATAAAACGAACATGTTAGTGCAATACGATCCAACGTATGGTCCTATTATTGGTGTTAACAATGGTCATATCTTCCTATCCCCTGAACTAACTCCAATTCCATTTGAAGCTGGAGTGCATTTTAACTGCCCACGTATGCAATACTGTGACATATCCGTTTTTATGGTAGTGAGGTTAGCCATGAGGGTAACTACGAAAGATTGGGAGGCGATCATCTCAAACGATGATGGGTCGTGGGACAAATACATAGGGTACAAAGGAGGTGATAAATTATCATATGGTGGTGGCGCTCCAGCAAGGGAGTACATGTGTACAATCCCAAATAACATCGACACCACCAAGAGACATATGATATCAATACATTGGCAGATGGGTAACTCCTACGTTAAGGTGAACAACATAAGATCAACAGACTCAGACTTCACAGCTAATTACGAAGAGATAGGATCTCCTTACGTAACGATCTTTGGAGTGCATCGACCAAAAATACCACTAGCACCCAACAAGTACCCGTCTTTGATAGAGTTCTACGGTGTGAAGGTTGTATCTGGTTACATGACGAGCCGAGACATAATATTAGTTGGTAGAGATATGATGAAGGAATATTGGGTAAGTTAATGAGGAAGAAGTCAGTTGTTGATTTCAATCACATATCAAAGGATATGTCAGAGGAAGAGGTGCTAGAGCTCAAACGTTTGTACGCGTACTACCACAAACTAGAAGCCTGTTACAAATGGAAATACAAGAGGTTGAAGAAAATTAAACTATCGTTAAACATGATTAGCATAGGGTTAACGACAGTAGGGATTGTAGCTGGATCGATAACCGCTAACCCTCTAATCATTGCTTGTATTAGTGGTCCTGGTGTGATCATCCAAGGCTACTTAGCTAAATCCAATCTGCCGAGTAGAGTGGAGCATTGTAAGTTCGCACACACTAGCTACAAAAAGATACTGACACAACTAAGATCGTATCTTAGAGGTCTTCCTTACAACGAGTCAATGTTCCTCTCAGACGTCAAAGTGTTGGACGATATTGTGACAGACTTATGCCCACCAATCAATGGAATGGTGAAAAGGTACAACAAAGTGTATGACGAGACCAACGTTCCAAAATAGGGTAAGATACAAGGGGTGACTCACCCCACATGGCCACACACGGTCGGTCTACATATCAGAACCAGGAGTGTGTTCCACATGAAAGACGACGAGAGCTAACACCCTAAAACGGGGTGTCAGCTCTTCTGCTACTTTGAAGACTACAATTAAGATGTCCTAATAGCGTGCAAATAGTAGTAAAATATTAAGACACTACATGTGACCCCCTACTGATAGTATGTTTGTGATCGATAGAAGGGTCACTTTGACCAAGGTCCCATTTTGGGACCTTGGTCAGATCACACGTTCATGCTATTAAGTGGTTACTTTCTTAAGATGACTGCTATTTAAACACAAAAATAAAACCTGTGGTATATTATAGGTGATGAGTATCACTAAAATATTTCGAAATAACGACATGTCAGTCACTACTACAAAAGATGGAGATAATATTTGGTTCTACGGAAAAGAGGTAGCTGAAATATTGGGATATAAAAGACCTTCCAAAGCGATACAACAGCGTGTGAAAGATGATGAGAAAAGAAAGGTTCAAAATCTCAGGTCCCAAATTGGGACCCGAGATTCAGAATAGACAAGTTTGGCAAATAAATGAGAGTGGTCTATATAGACTAATATTCTCGTCTAAACTAGAGTCGGCAGAAAACTTTAGAAAATGGGTATTCTCAGAAGTTCTACCATCTATAAGAAAAACAGGTGTTTACACACAATACAACCAGTTGTCAATAATGAATGAGACAGATCTACACTACGACATTGTGAAATATATTAGAGAGTATCACCCAACAATAGTCATTCCAGGGTTGGGAGAGTACCAAGACACATCTACTAAAAGAATAGATGGATGGAAGAAAGGTTACAGTGGTGGACAACCAGATTTGATAGTTCCACAACTACACAAGAGATACAATGGTTTTGCTATAGAGTTCAAAACACCGAAAGGTAATGGGGTTATTAGGAATAACCAGTTGAGGGTACTAAGGAGACTAAGATCACAAGGGTACAACACATTACTATCCTCAGACCAACATGAGATAATACATTTCATAGAGACATATATGAGAGACTCTAGAGTTCTGTGTGAGTACTGTAATAGGAGATTCAAGAGTGAAACCACACTATCTAATCACCAAAAATACTTTCATCGAATACTCTATCTGTGAGATGACTGTGAGATGATCTGTGACGAGATATCACGTATAGTATAGATGACTGACAGTGAGTCCGTACCTATTATAACGTCGACAACAAGGACCAAAGACCCTAAGAGAGTAGAGGCAGGCAAACGCTTGGCTGCTATATCTAAAGCTGCAAAAGAGAGGAAGATGAGAGAGAGAGTGGTAAGTGAGATAGAGTATGATGGTTTTAGTTATGGATACATAATAGGAACTATAGGAGTGGTTGTAGCTGCCGGCTCATTGTATTATGCGATGAAGCAAGATAAACAAATGGTGACTGTTAATGAAGAGTCTAAGAACGTTGTAATAAAAAAGGAACCACCACCACGCAAACTCGACAGCCTCGATTAAAACATGTCGTATAATATATGGCATCAATAGACAGAAAAGAACTGATGAACGAACTATACGACGCAGCCCTCGTGACTGCTGGAGCTGTAGCCGTGTCCATGGCATCAAAGAAAGTACTAAAAGAACCGTTAGGCACTCCTGAATCAGTGAAGGGCACCCTCAAGTTAGCGACTGCTGTAGGCGTTTCAACGCTACTCGTTAAGTGGGCGCAGAGTAAGAAATACTTACCTATTGACCCGTTCTCAAAATAATCTAACGTAATACATAATGGCTAGTGTGATAGCGGGTGGTTTGTTCAACGCTATAGCATTCGCAGGAGCTGGATTCATATTCAGCAAGCTAAACCATACTGGCTACGAGACAGAGATAAAGAGACACAACAAAGCACTGGAAAGTCTCGCTAGAGCAAAAGAAAAGTTCTACGAGAATGAGATTCGTCAGAGAGATAAAATTCAGGAATTAAGACAACAGTTGTCAGATGCTAATGCAAACATAAACGACACGAACCACGCTCTGGATCAACTAAGACAAGTACTGACGGTACAGTATGGGGAAGACATTTAGTAAAGAGCCTGAGTTGTCAGACTATTACAAACCTTCAGATGAGATGAAAGAATATCAAATGGTATTCATTGGAGTTGTTGGTCTACCTTTAGGTTACTTAATATATAGAGTATTATAATGAGCACTAAAACTTTGAAGGAGATGGCTATGGAAGCAAAACATAGTAAAAACTTAATGGAGATAGTCTATGAGAATCATATTCGTCAGATGAATGAGATTAAAGAGTTGAAACAACTATTGTTGGACGTTCTAGACCAGCCACGACAGAGAGTTGCAGCTTCTACGTACTAATACTCGAAAAACTATTTTGGGAAATGTGTGTGGTGGTTTTCGAGTCTAATTTATTTCGTCTCGTTTTAGTAGTCTCGAAACTAGCGGTAACAGCGAATTTTTCAATTTTGATTGCGAAGCATGAAAAAATGGAAAAATGCGCCGGTACCGCTAGTTTCTATACTACTTGTCGGCATCGATACCTCGTTCGACACGCTTGTCTTGGTGGTCCCGGACAACGAGTACAACCAGCGTGTGCCATTAATTGTTGGTACGAACTTAGTCCGACAATGCAAGCAACGTTGCGTATTAGAAGGCGGGAAAAGATTCCTTCAAACCAAACAAACGTCTTCTGCATTGCAAAGAGCCTACAAATCTGTATGCCACGAAGAAAAGTGTTTTCCGAAAGGTTCGTCAGGAATTAAAGTACAGTCAACAAGCAAACATCATATCACGATCGGATCGTGACAAACGAGAACTGTGATGTGCTTGGTGAATGCTACCCTGGAAACACCAACTGATGTGCTGTTGGAAACTAGAATGCAAAGTCACCCAGGACTCGTCACCCTGCCCCCAGGCGTTGCCAAATTTAGAATTCCTGTGGAGGTTACCAATAACAACAACAAACCTGTCACCATCTGCCCAAAGTCTGTAATAACTTGGGCTCAATTGGCAAACATATGTGTGTGGAACACTGAATAGTATGTTCGATCTGGATAAGACACACTTAACAGAAGCACAAAGGGAACAGGCACGAAAGCTCTTCGCCAAGATGTTGTATGTATTCGCTAAAGACGATAAAGACCTAGGCCAAACCAAAGCCGTGCGCCACGAAATACACCTGAAAGATGATGTCCCAACCAGAGAACCATACCGCAGGATACCCCCGGCCAGCTGGAAGAGTTTCGAACTTCCTTGATGGACCTTTTGGAAGCAGGAGTCCTTACAGAATCCAAAAGTCCATACGCTGCACCTGTCGTCCTGGTTAGAAAAAAAGATGGCAGTTTGAGAATCTGTGTCGACTACAGGAAAATTAACGCAAAGACAATCAGAGACTCCTACCCTATTCCTAGGATAACAGAGACCCTAGAAGCTTTGCAAGGTGCCTGATGTTTCTGTTCCCTCGATTTACAGAGTGGCTATCTTCAAGTGAAAAACGAGATAGACACAAAACAGCAGTAACAACACCATTTGGGTTGTATGAATACAACCGGATGCCGTTTGGTCTCACCAACGCCCCGGCAACTTTCCAGCGCTTGATGGAATAATAATAATAATAATACATATGTTTTTCTATATGCGCATTTAAAAATTGCAATGCGCTTACAAGTATTAATAAAATATACAATGTTAGATTACATAGTGGTAATAATAATGGTAGTAAATGACTAATAATACATATTAAGAACTAATAAAAAACTAGATATATCATTCATAGACTTCTTTAAAAAAATACGTTTTTAAAAAGGTTTTAAAAGTAGATAAACTATTACAAGACTTGATGTCATCGGGAAGAGCATTCCAAAGTTTAGGAGCAGCATAGGAATAAGCACGTTCACCATAGGTAACAGTATTTATTTTAGTCGGAACATCTAGAAGAGATTTGTGCGAAGAACGAAGTGTGCGGGAAGAGGAACGTTTTGAGATTAGACTAGACAGATATTCCGGGGCTTGACCATGCAATGATTTGTAGACTAGTAGCAGGATTTTGAATTTAATACGTGTTTCAATCGGCAACCAATGAAGTTCTTTCAGAACAGGTGTTATGTGGTCGTGTTTCTTGGTTCCCATAATTAACCTCGCAGCGATGTTCTGAATTCGTTGCAATTTGTCGATCTCGTATTTGGGTACACCATACAGAAGACTATTGGTGTAATCCAAGCGAGAGATAACAAGAGCATTGACCAGTCTCTTCAAACTTTCAATGGATAGGTATTTGCGTATTCGACCAATAGATCTTATGGCTAGTATTGACTTTTTGCAGATGGAACTGTGTTGGAACTGTATTGACTTTTTGCAGATGGAACTGGAACAGTGTATGCATGGCCTGAACCTAAAGATCTGCCTTTGGAGTGGCACCTGACCCTAGCAAGATATCTTCCTTGCAGAAGTGGTTAGAACATCCACCACAAACCGTGAAAGATCTTCAAACCTTCGTGGGTTTTGCAGGGTACTACCGGTCGTTTATCGAAGGTTTCGCGAATATAGCTGCACCTCTCCACCAGCTGATCAAAGGTCCGGCGGTAAAGAGTACCCAGAAAAGTCGTAGAGCCGTTCCAGTGGTCGAAAGAATGTCAAGTGGCTTTCGAAACATTAATCGAAAGATTGTCATCGTACCCTATCTTGGCTTTTCCTGACTTCACCATCCCATTCATCCTTCACACGGATGCATCTGGCTACGGACTCGGTGGTGCACTGTACCAAGTACAAGATGGCAAACCAAGAGTCATAGCGTATGGAAGCCGCTCCCTCAGTGTCGCGGAGGGACGTTACTCGGCTTACCGACGGGAATTCCTCGCCTTGAAGTGGTCAGTGACTGAGAAGTTCAAGCAATATCTCTACGGAAACAAGTTCCACATCGTGACGGACAGTAATCCCCTCACTTACCTTTTGTCATCCGCTAAACTGAGTGCAACCGATCATCGCTGGCTCTCTGCTGATGGCCTGTCGAGGATGCCACAAGAGATACCAAGCCAGAAAGAGAACATCGCCTCGGATCTTGACTGTATCAAACCTCTACAAGTTGGAAACAGACTCGACAGCTTTCTGTTCCGATGAGGAGTTTCGAGCAATCTGCGACTACCACTCGGTTGATAAACCCTTCGAAAGCAAGATGTCCATTCCCGTCATTGAAGCAGTCTCGATGTATGCGAATGCCGTGCCCCAATATTTGCAACAGCCTCCACACTGTCGAGCACAAACAAGTCTTTCAACAACGACGTCGAGTGACTGGGCGAAACTGCAACGAGATGATCCTGTTATCGGACGAGTGTTTGAGCTGTTGGAGTCGGGCAGCAATAAAGTAAAGGATGAAGATCGCCCAGTACGAAGACTACACCAGGAAAAAGAACGACTTCGCATAGAACAAGGAGTACTGTTCCGGCGGCGAGTGATAGACGAGGAAGAAACCCTCCAGTTAGTGTTGCCAAAATCATTGCACCAAACAGCCTTAAAAGGTCTACATGACGATGTAGGCCACCTCGGAAAAGACAAGACGGTTGAATTGGTATCGCAGCGTTTCTATTGGCCTGGTTTATCTTCAACAGTGGAAGCATACATCAAGAATTGCGAGAGGTGCATCAAGCGAAAGTCTCCAGATCCACCGCGTTCGCCATTGGTACACATCGTAGACACGGAGCCTATGGAACTCCTGGCTATCGATTATCTAACACTCGAGAGAGGTAAAGGTGGATTCGAGAACGTCCTCGTCATAACTGATAGCTTCACTAAGTATGCATGGGCATTCCCAACTCGGAATCAGAAAGCACCAACTGTCGCTAAGGTCCTGTGGGAAAATGTTCTGGCGAATTTTGGTTTTCCTCACAGACTCCATTCTGACCAAGGACGCGATTTTGAGTCGAAGCTGATCAAAGATCTCTGCAAGATAGCTGGGATAGAAAAGACACGAACTACGCCTTACCACCCTCAAGGTAACGACCAGACCGAACGTTTCAATCGGACCCTGCTTAACATGCTCGGCACCCTCGATTGCGACAAGAAATCAGATTGGCCAGACTATATAGCACCATTGGTGCACGCCTACAACTGCGCGAAACACGCCTCAACGGGATTCTCTCCTTATTTCCTAATGTATGGCTGATGCCCACGACTGCCAATCGATATCACTCTTGGAATACCGACTAAGACGGACAACGTACGTCCCTATGCAGCCTACGCCGAAAATCTGAAAGAACGTCTGACACATGCCTACGATCTTGCCTCCAAAGGATCAGCCAGAAAAGCTGCGTCTAACAAAAAAAGATATTACGTTGGAATACAGGACGCCACCTTACTACCCGGTGACCGAGTCTTAGCTAGAAACCTCAGCAACAGAGGAAAACACAAGCTTCAGAACCGCTGGGAGGACGTTCCTACATTGTGCTTCGCCGAGCGGGAAACCTTCCTGTATACATGGTCCAGCAAGAAGGTGGTGACAAAAGACGCACACTTCATCGCAACCTCCTCCTACCTTATAATCTTCCTGCCAAACAACATGATCAAATCAAACAAAGACAAGCTCATCCTCGCAGAGACGTCAACCTGCAGTCATATCCCACACCTACGAGCGATAGCGAAGATAACTGCTTAGAGGAAGAAGACCCCATGCACTTACTTTCTCAGAGAAGAACTCAACGATGCCGTAGAGATTTATGAGCACAGAGGAATAGAGATCCAACCTCCAGCGGAGGCTCAACCTGAAGTTGCCGAACAAGGGACAGATAATGATAACACCTTTGAAAGCCATAATGACAACCAGCAAAGAGAAGCTGATGTTCCACGTCGAGATGTCAACGACTACACGATCAGGACGTCTATCAAAGCCGCCCTCCCGTCTTGGACATGACCCCATCTGGACACAGAAAGCGTCTGTGCTGTTATCATTAGTTACACCCACTAATTATGATTTGATCAAGGGCGTTCTTGAGAATTGGTTGTCGATATCATATCGAACAATTTAACATTTTTCAAAAATGTAGTTTAAGGGTTAATCCTCTCATTTTCATATTAGTATGTTGTGTTGGTCCCACGCTGCCCTAGATTAAAATTTAGAGCTTCGGGACGTAGTTCCACCCTAGGAGGGGCATGTGTAGTAGACCGGAAGTGACAGACCGAAATGTAAATCGTCATGTGACGCCATCGGAAGCCCGCAGCGACTGACAAGAACGCGCAGGAATACAGCAGTTGTGCATCGTTTGTGATAAATAAAATATAGTACCAATCGTATTGTCCAGTGTCCCTCTTTTATCTTGTGTGGCAGTTACACATTGCCTACTGCTACACAAATATATACATTATACATGTATATGTACACTGTATAATGGTCTATTGATCAAAGTAAACTGTTACTGAAATGCAATAACGTTTCTGATGCGTAGTACCACTTGTAGAACTGATCTGATGACATTCCAAATCAACACAAGTATATACCATAGGACAGAGTCAATGACGAGAATTGGAAATTTTCTCTCCATCCATATTGGGATTTGGAAATTTGCATCGAACGGATCGAGGATCGGATACATTTGAATATACGCGCGTGGCAAAACCACTGATCCACAAAATTTAATAAGATTTGCCAAGTTACAATAAAAGTAAATAATAAATAGTTGAAGATACAAACAAACGTACATACAAACTAATGCATATAAAACTAAATGGCCGGGAAACCACAACAGCGTGAGCCAATTACAGTGGGCCCGTGAATAATACGCGCAATAGTTCTTTCTACTCTGCCTGCTGACATTCTAATTAGTATAGCAGGAGGGGGACACAGAAATCCCGGAATGGCAGGATAAATTGTATCCTTACTCAAAGTTCGCTACTCCAACCAAATACAACGTTACCACGTTAATTCGGCGTTCCGTCCAAGATAAATGTAGTCTCTCAAATAGTAATTAACTGTCGATACTATGAATAGTACTACGATAAATAAACTAAATCGATCCACTTATGTTTGGAAGACTTGGAGAATAAACATAATAATGATATATAATAATGAGATAGGTACGTACATAGCATGTTGACACAAGAGATTTTCACTAAGTAATCTGTTAAACCCACCAATAAAATTTCAGTTTTCAATGGTAGATCTTTGATGCAGGTTAGATGGGAAATTTGTAAGGAATGTAACTTTGCCGATAAAATCCCCTTATAAATTGTTTCCGCAATATGTGTTATTGATTTTAAGTTAGATTAGCTTGATCACGCCCAGTCTTGCTGTGTTTTGGCTGTAAAGAGCCTGACAAATGTCAATTTTTAGCTCAATATCTAGCATTCTGGCCGATTCTTCGATTTGTCACGCTCAAATTTTTCTTACCGGCACTCGCATCTAATAAGATGCAATTTAGGGTCACCCTGTATACAGTTATCCAAACGTTTGAGTGCTGCATAGGAAGATAATTTGGAAATAAATTGGTGTGAAAAGCTGATGAACTGCCAATTATGTCAATAACCTAAGATCCAATCATAAATTCAAGGTAAAAAGGCCACTGATGCTGGAATAAAGTTCAAACAGTCCGAAAATTGGCATGGTTCGCCAGTATCTTTGGCCTGTGGTATCCCAGCTGAGCCCCAAATGTTAATATTTTGCAAACGACAACCACCGGTCCACGATCGAAATGAAAACTCGCCCCGCTCCTCTCTTCCCGCGACCCGGTATGTAGATTTTGTACATATTAGAAGTGGGCATCTGATCGGATTTGCAACCTTGATTGTTGCCCTCTCTTATTCATCAAGAAATAAGCTTAGCCAACTTTAAAAACCATGGTCTTAACTCTACGCTACTCCCTAATCATAACCCTAACTCTAAACAACTCCATCTAGAGAGTTATCCTAACTTTAACCCCACTTAGAGAGTTATTTTAACCCTACCCCCTGTCTGGGAATATATTTCGAAAGTCTTACGCGATACAATCTAGTATAAACGTACAGAATGGTAAGAAAAAAGGCTATACCGACATAGCCCTAAACAACCCTGTCTAGAGAGTTATCCTAAGTCCTAACTCTGACCCCTGCCAATACAGAGTTATCCTAACCCCACTTAGAGTTATTTTAACCCTAACTCCCTGTCTGGGAAAATATTTCGAAAGTCTTACGCAATACAATCTAGTATAAACATACGGAAATAAACAGAAAAAACGCAATCATGGCCTAGAGGTTTCTCTGACTTTGTTTGAATAAAAAGCAACAACAAAGAACATTGGAAAACGTTCCAAAGTGAGAGTGGATTAGAGTTAACAGTTAAATGAAAGTGAAAGTTGCGACTCATCGCCGTATCACCACCACTTTAACCCGAGATATTTTACATAACTTATACTATTATAGCATGTAGGTGGACATAAGAACAAGTGGAACATTCGGTCAGTGTCGTCTGTAGAAAAGCTACACTCACTGGGGCATGTATCATGGAAATGTAGGGGAACAAGTCACTTAGCGATAACTTACGTACTCACTAGTAAGTTATAAAGCTTTATCAAAGGAGAGTCGGTATATACAGAGTGATTTGTATGAGAGTTATGTGAAGTTGCTCCAAACAAAGATGAGAGTTTATGAGAGTATTATACCATGCAAATGTGCTTTGACTTTGTAAATAAAATATTTTAAGTCTTATATGCTGTTGGAGAGAAAATACGTTGACATTTTTATCGACACTTTTTTAGCGCCAAATATAGCGCAAGTAGTTTTATTCGGCTATTACCTCGAGGTCTGACAATAGTTTGTTATGTTTATGCTATAATCCTGTTATTTTTACAATTACAATATATGAACCAGCATTCAAATGTAGTTACTGTCTACATTTTGGTCCTTTTTGAGCCGAATCGGTAAGAAATTGGTACGGATTGAACAGGATTCATACGAAGAAATATCGACGATCGAATTGCCGACCATCGCTTACACATCATCGGTGAAGCAAGAAACAGGTACATTTATCGAACAGATACATTTATCGAATAAACATTTGACAAACACTGGAATCGCTTTTTGGAAAGAAATGAACGAAGAAAGAACACAAGAAGACGGCGAACTCGGCGATGAAGAACACAACGAACAAATATCGGCGGAGACCACCACGGCGGGGTCAGTGAACGTTGCAGATTTAAAGAAAGAAAAAAGGAAAGCGAAATCCCTTACTTACACGTATGTTAACGCAAGTAGCATCGATGCTTTCTACTCACGAACCTGATCGAGAACAGGTTTGTGAGATACTATTACGAATTGACGAACAACAACAAACAACATTGCAAATATTAGATGACCTCGAAACGCTTTATCGAAAAGTTAACGACAACAACAACGCAATAAAGATAGGAGATGAAGCGGACAAAGTTCTTGAACAAGTTGATATCGAGACTGTTCCGGCAAGACAGTTTTTAACGTCCTTTGCGAAGAAATCATCGCATTCTAAAACTGCCAACTACGACGAGACCCAACTTGAGCAACAACGTCTAGAGGCGGAGATTATTAAAGAAAGGCGAGAAGCCCTTGTTTTTGAAAAAAATCGTCTTCGTGAAGTTGAAGAAGAAGCTAGAGAACGAAGTCAACGAATCAATCAACTAAATGTGGAATTAAATAACGACGGAAGAAAAGATTATCACAGAAACGATAGAAATATATCGGTCGAAAACAACGCCAACGCAGTTGATGAAATCGACAACGTAAACACAGCAAAAGCGGAAGTGACTACACCGGAAGTCTCAATTAACCTGAATACGCCGGGTGGAACGCATCGACAACTAGAACGAATTCGAATTCCTGTGTTTTCTGGAGATAAAATGAAATTTCAACAATGGAATGCAGCCTTTACAAGTTGTGTTGACCAGACGTCTCTGTCCCCACAGTTTAAGATGCTTCGATTGGAAGCTTGCCTAGTGGGAGAAGCAGCAGAAACCGTAAAAGGGCTTGGATATTCCCAGGAAGCGTAAGTAGTAGTAAAAGGCCGATTCTAACTCACCCCCGGGTAAACCCACTAAGTGGGCGTGGTCAAAGTTTTTAACCACGCCCACTTAGGGAATTTCCCTGTTGTGAGTTAGAATAGGCCTTTTACTACTACTGTCAAGGTCAAGTTTCAAGGTCAAGGTCGAGTTTCAAGTTTCAAGGTCAAGTTTCAAGGTTAAGTTCTAAGAATTATTTCAAAAAAATAATTTCGAGAATACCTTAAAAAGGGCGTGGTCGAAGTGTCTTAAAAAAGGGCGTGGTCAAGAATTTTCGAAAAGGGTGTGGTCAATTTTTTTTTTTTAAAAATCAGGGCGTGGTCGAGTTAGACTCCAAAAATAATTCCAAATATTGTTGCGCGGCGTGGTTTACATTCTGTAGTAACGACATGCAGTCAGACTTGGCTTGGTGGGTTCCTTGTGGTGGCGCGTATCCCCTATTCCGCGATGAGGTAATGTCCCGATGCCAGAGTGTTTACCTTGTCGGGTAGGATATACCGCTTGTCGTCGTTACTACTTAGTGCTATCTTGTTGAGCTATTTGAGACGACTGAGAAGCTGCAACTCTGTTGTGACTGGTCATCCTTTTCCCGAGTACAGTATGTTTAAATCTCTCGTCTAGTTCCTCGCGTTCTAGGCTAGTCCTAGCGAAGAGTTGTCGTTTGGTCTCTCTAACCTGGTAGATAAATAACAACTCTTTGTTGAGTCTCGCTGTCTTTTCCTCCACTGACTCCTGACGTTCTACACTTCTCATTGAGTTAGTATATACTCGTGTCTTTAGGTCGTTTTGTGAATTGTTGTAATTAGATAGCACTGTCTCCTTACTCGTTCGGGGGTTCCCCCTCGGGGATTTCCCCTCTAGCCATATGACTGAATACGTGTTTACTAGTTGTTAGTCCACCAGATAACAACCCTAAACAAGGGAGGTAGGGGGATACGTATGATATAAACTTCTCTACGTCTCTTTTAAGTAGCTGGTCAGTAATCAACTCTTTTTCAAGCTTTTCAGGTGATTCAATAGCGTTGAACCCTCCTAACGCGTGGGCGAACTTGCTTATTAAAAGGTCACAGAGAAACACGTTCGCTTTCTCCATTCTTTTTACCTCCCATTCTTCGTAGATCTTGTTGATAACTTTATCTGAGGCCTTTTTGAGATAAGCGACGGATTTGTCTATCTCACCGTCCTCTGAGAGTCTTCTTAGTTCGTCTCGTTTCTTGTCTACATCAGTTTTAGGAGTGTCGTCAACTTGTGACGTGTCGATTTGTGGTTCGTCAATTACTTCCTGTTCTGCTTCTCGTATGTCTTCAATTAGTTCATCAATTGTCTCAAGATTTTTTGTCTTGCGTTTTGGCATGTCCTATACTATACGATATGTTTTGTTTTTGTGGAGTAACTATTTCGTATGAGTATGGATGTCTTAGAAGTATCTCCAATCTTGCGTACTCGTTGTCTTTCAACTGTTTTATTATTTTCTCAATTTCCGCTTTATCAACTCCGTTGAGATAATCGTCTACGATAATTTTCATATCGTTTCTGTTAGGGTTGTAGAATGTTACTAACTTCGAGATGTTCTCACGGTATGGTTTACTAATTGAGGTTAGTTGTTGTGTTATGACTATTGTGGATAGGTTGTAGTGTCTAGCGCTAAAGGCTAGTTTAACTAGTTCGCTTGTTCTGTTTTTGACGTCCTGTCCACCAGCGCAATCGTCTAGTATTATCAATGAATTGGTGCCTTTGTAAATACCAGTCACATATTTAAGAAATACGTCGACCTTGTCTTGCTCACACTGAATAGCGATAAAGTTTGGGTCTCTCAAGTATTTCCACTCTGTGTACGTTTTGTTCCATTCAAATGTTGGACATATGAGAATGATGTACTCGAAATGGTTCGTGTATTCTTTCTCTATCATATCCAATAGGTAGTGTGTTTTACCACAGGCTGTCATACCAACAATTAGCATGTTAAAAGGTGTTTTCATATAGAATACTATATGTTTTAGTATTGGATTGATTGTAGATCGTTGTTGATAAGGTTTACGAGTCCGTCGGAGAGTATGAATATTCTACACATGACGTTCGCTGTTGTGACTTTTTTAATGATTTCCATCAGTATTCCTGACTGAGTATTCACGATCTTTTTTCCAGTGGCTACTTTAGCGTTATCTTCGATAGATCTAAGGTCAACAACCAAAGCGAAACCGTCTTTGTAAAACTTTTGGACAGTCATGTGCTGGTCACAGTCTAGTTTTCGTCCAAATAGTCTTTTGGCTTCTCCCCAGAGTCTTGATTTCGGTATTCCTTGACTGTAGACCATGTTCGGCACACCTTCTATGGTGAGTTTGACTGACTCTATGTTTGGGTAGACGAACTCCTCACTGTCAGTTCTTGTCTTATTTGTTAAGAGTAGAACGATAGCTTTCATTGACTTTCTTGGTAGGTTAATATTTTCGTTCACAAGTGTGGTTCCTTTATCCCACTCCACAGTCTTCATTAGCGTGACGTGCTCGTACGATAGAGATCTACCGGATGCGTATAGAGACGATACTTCATCAGCGATCTCTTGACTCTCGATAGTTTCGTACTCCAATTCGAGGTTCTCCAACGTATAACCAGTAACAGCTGATCCAGATTGAGCCACCATAATATCAGTTGCTTTGGGGAGTGTGATTATGTACCTGAGATTATTGTTCATATTATACGGTGCGTATAAACCATGATCTTCTAGAATCTTGTCAAGTCGAATCTTTTGTTTAGTGCCGTGAATAGAGAACATCAGACCATCGCTAACTTTTTGTACGTTTCCACTGGCCGCGCCACTGTCGTCCTTCGAGATTAACTTTCGAAGGTTCTCGTTTGCTAGGCCGTATTCGATCATAGCCGTTCGCTCTGTTTTAGATCTCCATAAATCTCTGTACGTACCGATAACACTCTCACCACAGTTGTCGTACACAGTCTCACCTGCTAATTTTATAACCAGTTTTTCAGAGAGTAGTCTCGAGAGGTTATTAAGAAACCATGATTTCGCGTTCGCACTTTTGAAGTCGAATAGGAGATGGAAACTGGAGGGTACCAAACAGGTGTTACCCTTTGTCCTTGGGATATCAATGTATAACTCTTCCTCTGGATTGGCTTTGTTAGGGTTCAGTGTCACAACGTGACGGGTCCTTGTGCCTTTGATAGCAGACATTTCACGACGTCTATACCCGGGAAGCAACTCTTTCTCACTAGTATTCATACTATATATTATAACACGTGTTTTATTTCCTCTGTTTGTACTGGTCGTAGACGAGCCAAGCTAGTGCTATCGCTAGGATCCACAAATTAGATGCTAACCAAGATATGCCTGCAGCTCCCCACTTTAGCGCGGTCGCCACCACGTTTAGCAGTCCAGCCAGTAGAGGGCCAGCCTTTGTGGCTAGATTAGTTATAGCTTTTCCTAATTTTCCAAGTGCTTGACCACCTTTGAAGACTACGCTTCTAGCGGATATTATAATCGTGGTGATGAAAGAGGCTATGGTTATTCCTAAAGCCGAGGCACCTAACCAATTTTCTCTAAACCACTCCTTTATTTTTTGTAACCGAGTGACGTCCTCTTCTTGTCGCTCCCTAACTTCCTCCACCTCTCTTTGGTTAATTGTTCTGTCTCTCGCTTCTTCTAAACCGTTGATTCTTACTTCTAGCCCACTTATTTCATCCTCATCTCCAGTCGTATCTAATTGCTCTAGTGTTTCGTTTATTATTTTTTCATAGTGATCTGCCTGAGCTTGTAAAGCGCCGTCGTCACCAATTCTTGATTGTGGGTCTATAGTGCTTGGTGGGTTTACTACACCTTGTAGCTCACGGTTCTCGTTGTCTGTTAGACCTCTTATTAGTGAGTCGTTAGGGGTTGTGTCAATCATCGGCTGTCCTCTACTTGTCTTGCCCCTTTCGACGGCTCCACTAATAAGATCTAGGAACTGTTTCAGTGCGTTAACGTTTTTCTTTGTTCTGTTAATAGTTAAAATACCATCATCATTTCGCTTTAAGACTATGTGTGGTACACCTCTCTCACTATTTATTAAAACAGGTTTGTACTCAACATTATTAGTCCCTTTCCTCACGCTTGAGTTTTTAACTAGCTCGAGTACGTTATCGTCGTGCATATTAAGATCCACACTATACGTATCCCTCATAAATTTACCCAAAACTGTACGCAAGTCGTTTTCAGGGTGGTTAGGTACGTCGGTGACTGGTAGGTTTTCAACTGAAGGGACCTTCACGACGTCACCACTGACCTTATTGGTGATTGTCACCGTTTTTCCGCCGTCACTATCTGTGAATGATGTCTCCACGTATCTGTTTTTTACTCTGAGTGATATGTCTCTCCTCTCTAGCTCTTGTTTCACCCTAGTGAATCTGTCATGTATATCACTATATTCTTGTGTTGTCCAGTTTCCCTCGAGTATAGTATCGAGTCGGTTGAATTCAACTCTTAACTCATCGTCTGTAGAGTCCTTAAACTTGTCGCGCTCTCTTTCTTCCTCAAGATTTTTCAGTTCGATTTCGTCGAACCCTCCTTCAGCCATTATATACTACTCGATGTTTTGAATATCACTCTCTGGTATCCATGAGTTGGGTTTACTGTCATAGCCAAGCCACTTGACTAAGACCATTTTCTTACCTCCCACCTTCTTTCTCTTTAGTATCTTCTCAACTTTATATACATCGTCTTTTTTATCGACAGCTGACAACTCTTCCTCGTAGAACTTACCAATGATAGGTTCACCCTCATGGTCCTCTATCTCGTACACGGTAGGGTCACCACGTATGACCTTTGTCACTTTGAATAGCTCCTCAGTGAAGTTAGCCTCATACCCTTTTGCGAATGTGCTCTTGTACTTTGATATCCTGACAGTGTCACCTACTTTAAACTTTGGTAGTGGGTAGTCACCGAAATGGTGTCCAAACAACGTCGTCCATACTTCGTTTTCGTTTTTCTTACTAACGTCTTTAGGTTTCATTAGAATAGTACTGTGTTTGGTATTGTTGTAATTTTCAACGAGTTGGTCTAAAATGTCAATCCACTTGTACGTTCCTTTACTGTAGAAGTACTTCCACATAGACGTCTTGAGTGTTCTGTTAAACCGTTCCACGACTGCTGCCTTTTTATCAGAGTTAGTGCTAAAGTATTTCACGTCGTGTTTATCCAATAGATCCTTCACACCAACGTTGTAGAACTCCTTACCGTCGTCAAACTGAGTCAACTTTGGATACTCGCCAAATCTAACCTTAGCCTTCTCTAGTAACTCTGTGACAGCCTTAGTCATGTTTTTTGTATCTTTCCTATAGACAGGTATTGCGAAAGCATACCTACTAAGGATCTCAGTGGCTGTTAGTATCCAGTAGTACCCGTTGTTCATATGCTTGTACTTGCCCATATCGACCAAGTCCGTCTGTATCTGCTCACCCAGATAGTCAACAAATGTTTGTCTAAACTTATGTCTCCTAACAATCGGTTTGTACCTGGTGTACGTGTCTTGAGATTTTAACCAGTCCTTTATCTTTGCCCTACTAACACTTAGTCCATCTTCTTGTGCCTTTTGGTACAGCCTCTCAGCAGATTGGTAACCAGTTGATGGGTTGTAGTAAATATCTCTTAGTTCTTGCTCCATATACACTACGTGATGTGTAAATATAACAACACCTCGCCAACGTTAATACTGTTATCGTCCTGATCTGTTATCTTGAACTCTAGTTGGTTGATGACTCCTTTATTTATTGGGGTTTTCGACCCAACACCAAAATGTTGTACGGAGCCTTTAAGTGTCTGTGTGCTAGTTATTGGTAGTACTGCGATACAACCACTTTTGCTACCATTAACTATGTTATTAGACCTGTCCACAATATTAGATGTTACTTGTATGTATTTCAGTCCTCTGTTAACGTTCACAACGTTAGGACTGGTTTTTGTGGTGGTTATTGTAGTGTTTTCGTCAAACCCTAGAAGTTGTCCAAATTCAAACAGTTCTATTTGTTGATCAGTTGTTATCGTACACGTCGAGTCATATCTGTTAGCTACTAGCTTGACGTCTCCTAACTCTTTCAAGTCGTCGGCGATCATTTTAAAGGTGTGGTACCCAGGACTAAAAACGTGATTATTACTGTTGTAAGTTATCTTGTCGTTAGCTGTGGTTACGTTAACGTAGTCCCAAAAGATGGTTGCCTTCTCAACTAGTAAGTGAGGGTCTGAGTTAGTTGCTAGAGTTGACTCTGGTAGGTCTACAGTTTTCGTTGAACCACTAATAAATACTACCACTCTCATATAACGTACGGTATGTTATGATGGATGCGTTCAAAAGAAAGTATCCTTATGCTGACAAGAATAGGTTTTTTCTTGGTGTTGACGACAATATGCATATACATATATTCTTCGTGACGAAAACTAATATTGGTGACATTAGTATAGACTCGAGTAGGTTTAAGAGTAACCCGGAGTATACTAAGTATCTAACTATAAACAAACCAGTGGAGACGTTAAACAAACCAGTGGACTTCGAGACGTTGATCAGACGTTATTATGGTGAGAACTATGACAAGGCGACTAAGAACTCGAGAGACGCTATCAAGAAGGCCAAGTTGGACTTCGTAAAAAAGTATCCTTACGCCACACTGACCAAGTTTTGTTTCGAGCCTATCCAAACACGACAAGGTGACGTGACAAGGGTCGATGTCTACTTCGTCAACAACGACATATTGTCGACTAATATTACCAACGCTATATTTAAAAATGACAAGAGTATGTGGAAGTGGCTGCACAATAGCAAGTTCCCAATAATATGGCTCTCTGGTGGAACTATCCAACCACTATCAAAAGGTCGCAAGAACCATTGGGGACTTTGGGATGGCTATCCAACGGAAAACGTGTTGAACTATCCAGTGAACAACTTTAGAATCTTCGTTAATCAGAAGAGCTACTTTCTCTCAAAGCTACCAATCTTACAAATAGTCACGTCAAAGACAAAGTCAAAGTGGGACGACAACGAGAGCTACTATAGGGTTGTGTTTGCAACGTATTGTGCAAGTTTCTGTTGCGGAGTGTCGTCGCAACACTTGTCACCCTCACAAGAAGTCCACCCTGTTATCACAAGTGTGATGAGGTTCCATCTGTACTTTACTGTTAGAAGACTTCTAAGAAGGATGGAAGGTGGTGAGAGTATGAGATCGATAAGTAGAGAGTTTGACGCTGGAGAATTGTATGGTAAAACAGACAAGATCCCTAGAAAACATTACTACCACGGTAAAGTTCTTGCTGATGGTACAACAGGTGAGGAGAGAGTCTTCACGATTAACGACGTTAAGAACGACTACAAACGATACGTTCCTCTGGTGTCGAACGGTCTCACCAACATTGGGCGACAATATCTAAATCAGTCTATAGAGGCCTTCGTTTACTCTACACTTGGCGCACAAGCGAGGACGCGTGTGTCAGTCGTTGGTGGTTCTGCAGGCAGTCTAGAGACTCAACAAGAGTTTAGAAAGCTGGTGGAGGATAGCGTTATAAACTATGACGTGTCAACGTGGATTCTCAACATGAACAAGTCGATTAGAGACACTAACGTTGTCCAAAATCTAGCACTATCACCGTCTACATGGTTAATGCCAAGTAACGTGGTAATCCTCAAAAACAAAATCGCTGGGTACAACAACCTGCTAAAGACTGCTACACAGAGTATGAAGTTTGGAGTAAATAGTGGGCTAAACTACGCACCAACGATGGAGGTTAAGAAAGTTCACCAGGAAGGTGGAGAGCACCTGGAGACACTTGACAAACAACCAAAGGTGACGCATCGTCTGACAACACCAAACGTGGCACACCAGGAAGGTGGAGAGCACCTGGAGACACTCGACAAGCCACCAAAGGTGGCACATCGCATGGCAACACCAAATGTGACACACCAAGAATATCGTCTGGAGGTGACACGAGATAGCAACGCGACAGAGTTGTGGCTAGTTCTAGGGGCTTCCGCTGTGTCTGGCTATTTAGTGAGCAAATATGTGTTATAACATAATGAGTCTAAGTTATGGATTTGAGGACAGAGACTACGAGAGCGACAAAATATTAAGAAGAGCGAAGAGACATCTAGACAATGACCCTAAACTAAGCGTGAGCGGTGGGAGGATGTCTGGAGATATAGATATGGCGCTCAGGGCACTCAAAAACATAGCAGATCCAGTCGATGATTTGGACGCTATCAGTAAAAAAGTGTTGGAGTCCGTGTACTTATCACAATACTTTAAAGTGCAGTCCTATAACGTTCTACTCGATTTTAACATCACAAAGCACACCGCGAACGCAGACATGACGCAGTTTTACCACAGTGGGACAAATAAAGTGAAAGACATTGGAAACACACTAGTGCAAAGTGTTCAATCCTATGGTCCTATTATTGGTACTGACAGTGGTCATAGCTTCCTATCCCCTACAATAACTCAATATCAACTAGAGGTTGGAATGCACTTTAACTGTCCACGTATGCAGTACTGTGACATATCCGTTTTCGTGGTATCGAGGTTAGCCAAGAGGGTGTCTACAGCAGATTGGGAGGCGATTATCTCAAACGATGATGGTTCTTGGGACAAGTTCATCGGATATAAAGGTGGTACAACTGATAAGTTGTCGTTTGGTGGTGGCCTCCCAGCAAAGGAGTACACGTGTACAATACCAAATAGTATCGACACACCACTAAGAGACACATGATATCAATACATTGGCAGATGGGTAACTCGCATGTTAGAGTCAACAACATAAGGTCGACAGACTCAGACTTCACAGCTAACTACAACGAGATAGGGTATCCCTATGGAACAATATTTGCAATACATCGACCAAAATCGTTGCTCGCACCCTACGCGTACCCGTCTCTGATAGAGTTCTACGGTATGAAGATAGTCTCTGGCTACATGACGAACCGAGACGTGCTAGTAGTTGGTGGGAAGATGATGGATGAGTATAATATAAAGTAAGATATATGAAGAAGAAGTCAGTTATTGTTTTCAATCACATATCAAAGGACATATCAGAGGAGGAGACACTAGAGCTCAAACGCTTGTACGCGTACTACCACAAGCTAGAAGCCTGTTACAAATGGAAATATAAGAGGTTGAAGAAAATTAAACTATCGTTGAACATGACTAGCATAGGGTTAACAACAGTAGGGATTGTAGCTGGATCGGTAACTGTTAATCCTATAATTATTGCTTGTATTAGTGGTCCTGGCGTGGTCATTCAAGGCTACTTGGCTAAGTCCAATCTGACGAGTAGAGTGGAGCACTGTAAGTTCGCACACACTAGCTATAAAAAGATACTGACACAACTAAGATCGTATCTTAGAGGTCTTCCTTACAACGAGTCAATGTTCCTTTCAGACGTTAAAGTGTTGAACGATAATGTGACTGACTTATGCCCACCAATCAACGGAATGGTGAAAAGGTACAATAAAGTATACAAGACACAAGGGGGGTCCGGTTCCGACCTCCCTTTAGACACAGGTCTACACATAAAAGACGCATAAAAGACGACGAAAACTGAGGTCCCAGAATGGGACCTCAGAGTCACTTATAATATTACACACAGTGTATTATATATGACGAGCCTTGTCAAAAATTTCAGTTTTGAGAACAATTCAGTCACGACTATTAAAGATGGAGACAACATATGGTTCCATGGAAAAGAAGTCGCTAAGGCACTAGGGTATAAAAACGCGAAGTGGGCTATCAGTGTACACGTTGACGATATATATAAGGTCAAACGAGACGTGTTTGAAGGGGGGCGCGAATCACGCCCCCCTTTAAATTTGCAACCAAACATGATACTCATATCGGAGCCAGGAGTTTACTCTCTAGTCTTCTCGTCGAAACTTGAGTCAGCCAAGAAGTTTCAAAAATGGGTATTCACAGAAGTCCTACCGTCTATTAGAAAGACGGGTCAGTACACACAATGCAACCAGTTATCAATAATGAACGAGACAGACTTGCATTATAATATAGTTAAATATATTAGGGAGTATCATCCAACAATAGTCATCCCAGGGTTGGGAGAGTACCAAGACACATCTACTAAAAGAATAGACGGATGAAAGAAGGGTTACAGTGGCGGACAACCAGATTTGATAGTTCCGCAACTACATAAGAGATACAATGGATTTGCTATAGAGCTCAAAACACCGAAAGGTAGTGGGGTTATTAGGAATAACCAGATGAGGGTATTAAGAAGACTAAGATCACAAGGGTACAACACATTATTATCCTCAGACCAACATGAGATAATACATTTCATAGAGACATATATGAGAGACTCCAGGGTTCTGTGTGAGTATTGTAATAGAAGATTTAAGAGTGAAACCACACTGTCTAATCACCAAAGATACTTTCACAGAATACTCTATCTGTGAGACGACCTGTTAGACGACCTGTTAGATGATCTGCGAGATGACTGTGAGATGGTCTGTGACGAGATATCACGTATGGTATAGATGACTGACAACGAGTCCGTACCCATTATAACGTCGACAACAAAGGTCAAAGACCCTAAGAGAGTAGAGGCAGGCAAACGCTTGGCTGCTATATCTAAAGCAGCCAAAGAGAGGAAGATGAGAGAGAGAGTGATAAGTGAGGACGATAGTTTTAACTACGGACGATAGTTTTAACTACGGATACATCATAGGCACTATAGGAGTGGTAATAGCCGCTAGCTCACTGTATTACACGATGAGACAAGACAAACAAGTAGTTACCGAAGAGCCTAAGACCGTTGTTATAAAACCATCACGTAAACTCGACAGCCTCGATTAAAACATATCGTATAATATATGGCATCAATAGATAGAAAAGAACTGATGAACGAGCTATACGACGCAGCCCTCGTGACTGCTGGAGCCGTAGCCGTGTCAATGGCATCAAAGAAAGTACTAAAAGAACCGTTGGGTACCCCCGAATCAGTGAAGGGCACCCTAAAGTTAGCGACTGCTGTAGGTGTCTCAACGCTACTTATCAAGTGGGCACAGAGTAAGAAATACTTACCTGTAGACCCGTTCTCAAAATAATATAGCGTAATATATAATGGCTAGTGTGATAGCAGGTGGTTTGTTCAACGCTGTAGCATTCGCAGGAGCTGGATTCATATTCAGCAAGCTAAACCACACCGGCTACGAGACAGAGATAAAGAGACACAACAAAGCATTGGAGAGTCTCGCAAGAGCGAAAGAAAAGTTCTACGAGAATGAGATTCGTCAGAGAGACAAAGTTCAGGAGTTAAGACAACAGTTGTCAGATGCTAATGCAGACATAAACGACACGAACCACGCTCTGGATCAACTAAGACAAGTACTGACGATACAGTATGATGGGAAGACATTTAGTAAAGAGCCTGAGTTATCAGACTATTATAAACCCTCTGATGAGATGAGAGAATACCAAATGATATTCGTCGGAGCTGTCGGGTTACCCGTTGGGTACTTGGTGTACAGAGTGATCTAAACATAACTATACATACAGCACTATAGTTATGAGTGCTAGAACTTTGAAGGAGATAGCGATGGAAGCAGACGAGAAGCTTAAACATGACGCACTGGAGACAAACACACATAACGTATTGGAGATACTTTTCGAGAACCAGAAGAAACACAACGAAGCGTTGATGGTACTCTGTAAGAACCTTATTATCCAGGTAAACGAGACCAAAGAGTTGAGACTACTATTGTCAGACACTCGAGATCGATTAAGACAGATCATGACGACACAGCACAATGGGAAGACATTCAGTAGAGATTACAAGTCACCTAACTATTACGCACTCTAGAGCGACACTTAAGTTACCACACTATAGTCTAAAGATACATATAGTATAGTAACTTAGATGGTTGACGAACGCACAATGAGAATGTTCTATGCTGGGTATACGTTGGACGAGATTGAGACGTCAAAAAAGTGGAGTGGTACTACATTAGGGTACACGTTGGACGAGATCAAGAACGGAAGTAGGGACGCAAAACCAAAAAAGTGGAACGACACCACATACTGTTACGAGTGTAGTAACCACAGAACCCAAACCGAAGACGGTGTATTCAGTTGTGACAAGTGTGGAGAGACTACCTATGGAAGCGTGAGGAGCTTTGTACCTAACATTTGGATGTACAAAAAATCGGCTCACAGTTATAGTAAGTGGCTAGAGAGAATGTTGACTAGCAAAAGACTACTTAGTGAGGATAGCACACCAATAGTGGTCAGTGATTTTATAGAGATAATATGGTCTCTTAAAAGAAACAAGTTGATTGTCAAGAATATATCGAAATACATCTTCTATGTCATAAGAATATGCTCTAGAAGAGGTATAGAGTTGAGAGGTAGTTTTAACGACCTCAAACCTGGTAAGGTCAAGGTGCGATTCGAGCACAACCTGTATAGCGTAGTATACAAGGATCTAGGTTGGGACGGGAGAGGAGATCCACACTACAACGAGTGGACCAGAAAAGGTCTAGAGAAATAAAACATTTAGTATTATATAATGGGAAGACCTAGAATTTACCAAACCAAAGAAGAAGCTTTAAGAGCAGCCAGAGCGCAAACTAAAGAGTGGATGAACACTCACAAATGGGTGTGTGAGACGTGCGATAGACCATACCACGTGACCTCTAAATATAAACACCTGAAGACCAAAAAGCATTTGAGAAATTTGGAAGCGTGATCACATTGTACTAGTATAGTAAATTATAAAACGACTCTTTTAAAAAGGGTCTAAAGAAATAAAACATACCCTATAGTATATAAACGTAACATGTCAAGTAGGACGGAAAAAAACGACACGTCCTAAAAACATAATGGGTAAACCAATTCCACACGGACTCAAAAAACCTATAATGACACCAAGAAGAAGTGTGAGAGAGCGTATGACTTTATTCAAGGAGTCTATCAAAAAGGAGTCTATCAAAAAGAAGATGGGTCAATTGAACAAGTGGATCGTAGACAACGTACCAGAACCTATTAAGAAACGTGTGACAAGTGCTTTTAATTTGTTCAAAGAAAAGATAGACTCTATATTTAGAGAAACTATACCACAAAAGAGTGAGACCTCACTTAGGGGTTTCTCAAATAACTTCGAGATTAGCGCTGGGACAAACACAGAACCACAAAAGAGTGAGACCTCACTTAGGGGTTTCTCGAGTAACTTTGAGATTAATGCTGGGACAAACACAGAACCAAAGGCGTTCCTAGAACAATCAAAAGTTGCTGTGTTAGACCTTTGGAATAAACAGATGAAAAAAGGAATTAAGACCAAGTTAATTCTGGATTGTGTGATGGTTTGCACAGCGAACGACGAAGAGGTTGAAGCTGAGGCACACTTTCACACTCTCACAAAGATTATACTACCTGGCACAAACTCTGAAGAGATGTACAACGAGATGGTTGAGAAAATGTTAGAGAGCTTCTCTACATACTTGACTAGAGGAAGTAACTGGAGACTTCTTCGCGTTGTGAGACTAAGCATTCATATCGACAAGTACACACCAATGTCTGGGAGCTCTCACATTCCTACGCCACAAGCACTAGTTCACAAAAAAGCCATCGTAAACGTTCGAAACAAAAAGGACAATATGTGCTTCAAGTGGTCTGTAACTGCTGCTAAAATGCCACTTGAAGAGAACAACCAAGAAAGACCAAGCAAGAGACTCAAAAGAGCTTCGACAAACTACGATTGGACCAAAGTTAGGTTTCCCACACCACTAGAGGACATTAAGAAATTCTCAAAAAATAATAAGATAGGAATAAACGTATTTGGTTACGATAAGGGTGAGGTGTTCCCTCTTCTTATCCAAGGAAACTCTAGAGGCACCATTAACTTGCTTTACATCAAGAATGAGACTACATCTCATTACGTCTGGATTAAGAATATGAGTAGACTCATGTCAAGTAAGAATAACAATCACCAACATAAGATTCACTATTGTTATAGATGTCTAAATAGCTTCAAGAATACTAAGTCACTAGAAAAGCACGACGAATACTGCTCAGACGTCGACAGTATTAAAGTTGTAATGCCAGAAAAAGGTAAAGACGACAAACTAACTTTCACAAACAACCACAAAACACAATACGTGTCATTTGTGATCTACGCTGATTTTGAGTCGTTCATCGAGAATATCGAAGGGTGTGAGAACAAACCAGACAGTAGTTTTACCAACGAATACCAACATCATACACCATCAGGATGGACCTTCCACCTAAAATGTAGTGACGACAAACTATACTGTGAGAAGCCAGTAAGTAGAACTAAGAAGGGCCCGGAAGACGACCTGGCCAAGTCGTTCGTAGAAGAGGTAGAGAAAGCCGTGTGTAGAGCGTACAAGAGATTCAAGGTGATGATACCAATGAACCTAAGCTCTGAGGAGACGGAAAACTTTAAAAATAGTACAAAGTGCTGGCTTTGTGAAAAAACTTTTACCAACCCTAAAGACTTCAAAGTCAGAGACCATTGTCACATGACAGGAAAATTCAGAGGAGCTGCACACACGTCGTGTAATCTCAAATACAAATTACCAAAATTTGTTCCTGTTATTTTCCACAACTTGTCTGGATACGACGCTCACTTGTTTATCAAAAGCTTAGGTGGAGACGTGAGCTGTATTCCATGTAACGAGGAGAAATACATCTCCTTCAGTAAAAATATTGTGGTGGACCACTACACCGATAAGACTGGTAAAGAAAAACCTATCACCAGAGAAATTAGATTCTTAGACAGTTTTAAGTTCATGGCTTCTAGTCTAGATAGACTAGCAAAGAACTTGTCTCACGATCAGTTAGTAGCCACAAGAAAACAGTTCGAAAAAGACGAAGATTTCGAGCTAGTTTCCAAGAAAGGTGTCTACCCATACGAGTACATGGACCAGATAGAGAAACTAAAAGATGAAAAACTACCTCCTAAAGAAGAGTTCTACTCAAAACTGACTGACACCGACATCAGCGACGAGGACTATGAGCATGCCCAAAAAGTTTGGAAAAACTTCGGAATGAAGACCATGAAGGATTACCACGACCTTTACCTGTTGACTGATGTGATGTTGTTGGAGGACGTGTTTGAGAACTTCAGATCTGTTTGCATGAAAAATTACGGACTAGACCCTGCGTGGTACTACACATCTCCAGGACTGTCATGGGACGCACTACTAAAAATAACGGAGGTAGAACTAGAATTATTGACCGACATTGACATGTTGTTGATGATAGAGAAAGGCATCAGAGGAGGAGTGTCCACCATTACAAAAAGATACGCCAAAGCCAATAACAAACATATGGGGTACACAAGAACACCACAGTCAGAACCACAGTCAGAACCACAGTCAGAACCACAAGCAAAACACGATCCTACCAAACCTAGTGTATACTCACCATACCTTGATGCAAACAACCTCTACGGATATGCTATGAGTATGAAATTACCTATGGGAGGTTTCAAGTGGATGGACAGTGCACAACTAGAGAACTGGGAGAACACACCCTGTATTCTAGAAGTTGACCTAGAATATCCTAAGGAACTTCACGATGCTCATAACGACTATCCTCTAGCCCCAGAGAGGTTGTTAATTAACGGAGTGGAAAAGCTAGTCCCTAATTTGATGAACAAGAATAAGTACGTTATTCACCGTAAGAATCTTAAGCTGTATCTTAAACATGGAATGAAGTTAACGAAAATTCACAGAGGGATTACTTTCATAGAGGGAGATTGGATGAAGAAGTACATAGATCTTAACACACAACTAAGAATGAAGGCTACGAACAGTTTCGAGAAAGATTTCTTTAAGTTAATGAACAACTCAGTGTTTGGAAAAACTATGGAAAATATTAGGAATAGGGTAGACATCAAGCTAGTGACGAACGAAAAGAAAATGAACAAGTTAGTTTCTAAACCAAATTATAGCCATCGTACAATCTTCAGCGAGAACCTAATAGCAGTACATATGAAGAGAACGAAAGTGAAATTCTACAAACCTGTATACCTTGGGATGAGTATCTTAGACTTGAGTAAGACTGTAATGTACGAATTTCACTACGAATACATTAAGCCTAAATATGGGGATGCTGCTAAGCTATTGTTCACTGACACTGACAGTCTAATGTATGAGATACACACCGATGACTTTTACAAGGACATCTCTAACGACGTTAGCGAGAGGTTCGACACCTCTGGTTACTCTAAGGACCACCCCTCCTGTATCCCGACAGGTTTGAACGAAAAGGTTATAGGTCTATTCAAGGATGAGAATAATGGAGAACAAATCCGAGAGTTTGTTGGTTTAAGAGCCAAGCTGTACGCATGTAAGACTAACAACTCAGAAAAGAAGAGATGCAAGGGGGTGAAGGAAGGAGTTGTAACTAAATCAATAACATTCGAAAACTATAAAGAGTGCTTGTTCTCCGGAGAGCCACAAATGAGAAGTATGAATACTTTTAGAAGTAGGAAACACGAAATTTACACAGAGACGGTCAACAAGATAGCACTAAGTAGTAATGACGACAAGCGACACATCCTACCCGACAAGGTGAACACTTTGGCGATCGGACACTACCTCATCGCGGAATAGGGGACACGAGCCACCACAAGGACCCGTCTGACTCGAACCTCCACCCGAACCCACCAAGCCAAGTCTGACTGCATGTCGTTACTACAGAATGTAAACCACGCCGCGCAACAATATTTGGAATTATTTTTGGAGTCTAACTCGACCACGCCCTGATTTTAAAAAAAAAAATTTGACCACACCCTTTTCGAAAATTCTTGACCACGCCCTTTTTTAAGACACTTCGACCACGCCCTTTTTAAGGTATTCTCGAAATTATTTTTTTGAAATAATTCTTAGAACTTGACCTTGAAACTTGAAACTCGACCTTGACCTTGAAACTTGACCTTGACCTTGACAGTAGTAGTAAAAGGCCTATTCTAACTCACAACAGGGAAATTCCCTAAGTGGGCGTGGTTAAAAACTTTGACCACGCCCACTTAGTGGATTTACCCGGGGGTGAGTTAGAATCGGCCTTTTACTACTACTAGCGTATGATGCGGCAAGGGCAAGATTGACACGAAAATATGGTGGAAGCCGACGGCAGGTACAAAGTCATCTTGAAGAATTGAAGAAATTCCACTCGAAGAGAACAATGCGAAGGAATTGGAAATCTTCGCAGATGTCCTGGAACGCGCGGTCATATGTTTAAAGGAAAACGGACGGCAAGCAGATCTAGAAGCAGGGACATTATATACTATAATATTAGAAAAGATCCCAGAAAGGTTGATCTCGCAATATTACAGATGGTTGCAAGAAAACAAGAAACAAGAAGCCATGGAACCTCTAAAGAACTGGATTGCCCAAGAAGCTGAATACCAAACGCAAGCATCGGAAATCAAACACGGTTTTTCAAGAGTTAGATCAGATAGAAGTGGTGGCTTTGGACAAAAAGGATGGAGAGGAGGCCGGTCGTTTTACAACAATCGATTCCCGGAGGGCAGCGGAAAAATAAATCGAAAATGCCAAGTTTGCAGTGATCTTCATCCCATATGGAAGTGTACCAAATTCAAAGAGCAGCCTGTAGAAGAAAAGTGGCGTATGGCAAAGAAATTCGGACTGTGTTACAGATGCCTTGGCGATGACCACCTCGGGAATTCGTGTGAGAGAAGCAATAGCTGCAATGTCGACAGTTGTAATGAGAGCCATCATTTTCTGCTACATCGAAACAAGATGAAACCGCAAAGAACAGATTATGAACAAAAGATCAGCGACAACAACAGTTTCACCAGTAGAGTGGGTCACAAGACGGAGGGGGATACCCAACCCAAAACGTTTGGGACTACCCAAGAACTTGAAACTACATTCATAGCTCTAAGAACGGTCCCAGTCATTGTGAAGAATGGGGACAAGAAATTACATGTGAACTGTCTCTTAGATGAGGGCAGCGATACAACCTACGTCAACGAGGACGTTATAGAAGCATTGGGGCTGCAAGGAGAAAAATCAAAGATTGCTGTCAAGGTGGCTAATGGCGAGACGATCAACTTCATGTCATCGACTCTTTTCAGATTGGGCTAGAAAGTACAGATGGTCGAGTAGATACCACAATAACTGCGAAGACGTCTACAAAAATATGTGGTGGATTGAAGCCAACAAATTGGATCAAGGTGAAATACAACTGGGAACATTTAAAGTGCCTATGAAATGAAATTTTCCTCTACGACTTTATATGCAATTATAACACATTTTGATACAGGGAATCTCGTGGTATAATTTGTTTTTTTCTTAAACCTCGGGAAGTTTGTTTTTTCTTCACTTAAAGTAGCCTGAAATTTTCCAGAGGACTGGGAACTAGAGATTGCAGCTTGTGACGTCAAGTCAATTTCTACCATGTCCGACCTCGATTCGATTTCTGACACATCAGATATTGTGAATAGTAATGTAAGCGAGGATTCTGAGAATGAATATGTGTTTTCTGGCGAGTATTTACCATATCAAAACGAGCCATTGGCAAGCGAAAGCGAATCAAGTTCACAAGACGACGATGAACTAGACAAAGATGGACTTTCCGTTGAGGTTTTAAGACAACGTTATGAAAAAGAGATGCCTGTGGACAAATGGTAAGTCTTTACAGTAAACGTTTTTACATCGCGTTGAGTTTACATCGTTTTACATTTACATAAAATGTAAATGTAAAACGATGTAATTGATGAATGTTGATGCATCGCGTTGAGTTTATTTTAATAGATCTTAGATCTATGTTAACCCTTCGAAAATCGTTTAGTTTCCGCTTTAATTTATAGGTGTACTTGTGGAAAATGCAATCACATACATCTTGTTGGCGCACGAGAATATCGTTGTTGTCGCGAAGTGATTGAATGCGTTGGCAAATTTACGTTTATTGGACAGAACGTTGGGTGCATAACAGACCACGAAGACTTCAGTTCACTAACGAACAGAGCTGTTCTACTCGAAGTAGCCCCATTACTGAAGAATAAGGATGGGAAACGATACAGAAGACAACCTGGTAACACAGAGAATCAGTAAGTTTGATTTTGCAATTTCAGTGTGTGGATAAATACAAATAAAAATCATCCTATTGGTTATCATGTATGACACTTGGAAGTTCAGTAAATCCCCCAGTAAATCCATCCCTGGTAGAATATATATATATATATTTATAAATATAAAAATACTTATACTTTATAAAGAAGGTTTATGTGTGATTCTTTCAATTGTAGGTTTGTTCGAGCAGTGGGCTATAGATGGCTGGCCAAATGGTTATTTGGCTATATGGGATGGGAGAATACCAGACCACTACCAGCTTGCTTGTATCATAAATTGAGAAGTCGATATGGCAGTACTCATGTGCAAGGATATGTATCTGGACAAGAAAGAGGAAATATGGCATGACAACTGTGCATTTACTAAATTGTTGAACTGTATATGTATGATCCTAGGTACCCAGTCATCTAAAACTGACTCACATTTTAGGTATTTTTGTGTCAACTATACAGCCTATATATAAGCTCTGAGTTTTAGTGAGTACAAGGGTGGATTTACTGGGTGGGTTAACCCCCTGGAATCTCTCTAACCCCTCTTATAGTGTTGAACCCCACCAAAATTTCACTTCACCCCTCCTATTTTATTTGAAAGTCTTTGACAACATTTTTTGCATCAAATGGCCAAGGAAAGAAAACACTTCTCTAGCTCAATTCTCCTCAGCCTGGTTAAGACAATGTCCACGTGGATGCCCTAGCATCGGTTTCTTGCATTTCCTACAGCATCTCTGTTTCTTTGCAGGTGGTAGGGCTTGCCTTGCTTCCTCAGCCTCTTCCAGTTTCCTTTTAAGAGTTGCTTGATCTTGGGCTACAAAATATTGACCATAATTCAGTAAACCTGTACCTGATAAGTAAATCTTTTAAAACTGGCTTAATGTCTTGATCAACCAGTACAGTTATTGGAGGAGGGGGTCACCCCCTTTCCTACACCTCCCCCACTCTAACTATCTACCAGGACTAGGGTTGGATTTCAACTGACTAGTGTGTTAGTGCCTGTTAAGTTTTTAGTTTCTCTTACCCGATGGATAAAGTTCAACAACTTGCTGTTTTCTTTTCCCATGTTCTCGCACAGCTTCAACCTTTGACTTTCTGTCTGGAAATTGTGTGTTGAGTGCTGTTGGAACAAGGCCAAATATTTGTTTCTCATTTTGGTCAGGTCTTCCTTGCTCAAAGTGAGTAAAACTTTTTTGATGCAGGTAACATATTCTTAAAAATATTAAAATGAAAAAGATATTACTACACTAGCCTATGTGTTAGACTGTTAGGATGTAACAGTTATAATGCATTAAAAATTAACAAGCAAAACTCACCATATGTTGGTGGCACAGATACTTCTCTGACAACTTCATCACCCAGTTTGAACTTAGGGTATGTGACATGGACATATGTATTCCCATCCTTTGCTGTTTGACTTTTCCGATTAATGTTCTCGTTGAAATGCAAGCTAGCCAGGATATGTCTGAAGAACAAATTATAGAACATACATGCATAGACTAATCTATGATTTTCAAAGTTAAACTGGTGTGACTTTGAAAATCGGTTCACTCTGTCCACTTCCTTATTTTATTCAGTACTTCACAGATTTGATTTTGGAAGATTGAAAGGTGGCCAAATCCAATCGATTCTCAAAATCACCCGGTTTACAATATATAAATGTACAACTTCTATCTTTCTCTTACCTACAATATGTGCCAAGCCATGAAAAACAAAGCATTTTTGGGTGCCATTGGTTTAGGGTGGAATGGAACCCTTCAAGAGCACTGGTCTGTGCATCTGGGGACAATCGCTGTATGTCATTCAACACGGTTTTCTTCATGAGAATAACCTGCAGTTTGTCATGTGCTTTTGTACCTTGATATATAAATAACAATGAATATATTACTACTATGCAAATGAAAATGTAGTAAATTTGTATCAATAGACAAAATTGGATATCACTGCTTAAGTGCTTGTGCCTGTTGTTGCCACCTAGGTCGTTGGGTGCCAACAGGCATACAGTATATGGTGATAAAAATAGAACCAATAGGAAATACTGTATAATGATAAGACAATTTTATCTGTGAACATTAAAGGGCTAGATTACCGGTATCCATCCAGATCCTTCATTTTTAACACTCTATAATAATTTTAATCTTGTTGTTACAATTGAACACAAACCTATATCAATTTCATCTCAGACTTACCAACTTTTATCCACTTTCTCTTTTTAATCTCACCATGAACACATTTTGGAAAAACTGGGTCAGGATGGTACTCATGCTTGTTCGTTATGTGCCGCATCAAAGATTTCCATTTTGCAAGAATCAGTTTCTTAAAACACCCTACAGTTGATGTAGAACACCAGTAAATGTGATTGCGTACGCCTTTCGTCCAATCCTTGATTCTTTCACAGCCTTTCTCTTTACTGGCAGAAAGCATTTTCTTAACAATACCTTTGGCAACATGCCATTGGTCAAAAAAATGCTTGATTGTTGGGTGTGACTCTCTTATGTACTTGACAATGCCTTTGTGCCGATCAGAAACGAAGACTGGTATTGCCAATCCTGCAGTTGTCATGAGGAAGTCGAATGATCTCTTGCAACCATCCAACTCCATTGCATTGCTATTACCAGACTGGTTAGCCTAAAAATAAATTAATTATGTTAATTATCATTGATCATCACCACATTGGCAGAATAATGTAATATATTGCTACACTATTATCACTAACAAAACCATTATCACAACAACGCTAACTAATGCACATGGCAGCCAATCACATTCTGGAATACTATATTTCTGTTGTATAATAAACTTGCGAGGGGGTGTCAGTGTGGGTGGTGACGTGAGAAGTAGTTGCGAAGGGTAGGTTATTTAACTACCTTTCTTATTTTTCAGGCAGTTGAATAACTTGCCCTTCGCAACTACTTGTATAATATAATTTAGTATACTCACTTGTAACAATTCAAAATGGACAATTTTCATTATGGTACAACAGAACATTGTGTACACTCCATATTTTGCAGAGTGGCCCATGGAGTCGAATCGACCATCTCCACTCCAAACACTATCTTGAACAGACTTCAATGACTGTAGCAGCTTAGCTTGGTATGACTCCCAGTATTGGAGGATGCTTGGCAAAATAAATTTGCGTTGATGGTAAAAAAAAGTTCTCGGTGAGTAGGCTGCCAAACCAAAATGCCGAAAGACAAGAAGAACTTTGCTGATAGAAGCACCAGCCATCAATGTTGCAAAGCTCAACAAAATGTTTCCTGCTGGATATCTGCCCAGTATAAGTGGTTGGCTTCTCCATCGGAATGGTTTTGCATGACAATTTGAGCATTGCTGCTCAACAGTTACCATGGTACCATTCTGCTCCATTCTCACTTCTGGTTTCTCTGCTTTGCAGTTAAAACAAAACAAAGAAAACAAAGCCAAAAGGGATTGGTAAAAAACAATAAACTTTGGCTCATCAACTGATGTTGTAGTTGCATTGACACTAAAAAAGAGACATAGTACATAATTTGATTACCAGTAGGCGATATTAAGTGATGTAAGACCCAAGGGTAATTCCAGTACAGTGGTACAATAAAGATTAAAAATAACACTAACAGGGCATCTATAAATGTTAATGCAATCAAACGAAAGGAAATTGTTTAAAGCTGCTAATGAGGGCCAGGGGTAAGTTGTGCTCCCATTTTGGAGAATGTGTTCCCTATAAACGAGATGTTGATAAGGCCATGAGGAACAATTTCTTCAGGGTTCTCAAACTACACATTCAATCGATTATATACCGTATCACATTTCTTGACTCTTCACTTGATGGAACCTCGTCGTCACCATTATCATCATTTGTTTCCTCCCAATCTCCTTCAATATCTTCACCATCGCCATCAGACTCATCAGCATGAAGATCGTTGACAACTTGATCAATCATCACAGTTTTCTTTTTTACTTTCTGCAGGAAAATGAGTGCAATATAGTTTATATATTGTTTGTCAATTATCATTTTAATACAATTTTTTACTTTGTCTTTGGATATCCATAGCAAGCATACAGGGAATTTCAATTCGCAATATATTTCTACTTTTGATAATTTATAAAGCGATCTGTCCCTCGCATACTGTATAAACATCACAGACAAACACACTCACATTCACTAAGCCCTTGTTAGTTTTTTTTCAGCTGCTGCATTTGCAGCTTCAGTTCCCTTCTAGCGGCTTTGCCTTTACGGAGGGAATCTCGCAGCTTTTTACACTGTTCTTTGGACGAATGTAATTCACTGGAAATTGGAGTGGTTGGAAATTCGACAGTGGTCAATGATGAAGCAGAAGCTTGCTCACAAATAGGGTTCGGACAAGGGTTAGGAGGAATTTGGTCAACAATGTATTGGGCTTCGCCTTCGACAACATTCAAATTCGGACCTGGTGTTTGACATTCTCGCTGAACATCACGAAGGACCTATAAATAAAATAAACGATAATTGACAAAATAGTCTATTTCTTCATATATTTACTTGAATAGATCAGTATTAAATTTTCAAACACAGCAAGTGATTAAAATTCATGTTTACATTATAAACACCATGAATAAATTATTGCAATATTATTATTCGCGTACCTGTCTGCGTTCCCTTGACGAGATTGCGTCAGAAGTTCGCTCCGTAGAAACCGTATCAACTGTTGGGACAGCTAAACTTCTATCCAGCAATCGTTCGTTCGTGTCGTACTTGTGCCTTCCAGGTTGATGTCAATCCGATTATGGAAGCACGAAGCTTCAAAATGTGCAGAGCACAAGCAGGAATATGACGAAGGTTGCCAGTCGTGGCGATGTCGCTGAACGAACTGAATCCACGATTTTCGAAGTGATGAATCCTTTTTAGGAAATTCATGCATTGATATTCCTGCAGTTAAATAATTATTTTTGCAACTCGACTTATTTGGGCCACCGGCTACGCAATATTTGCCGAGATATTTCTTTTCTTTAGTGGCTCGCACTGACCCTTGAGCGCTTTTGTCGGCCATGACTATACGCAGCACTAGTGACTACAACGTGTGACGTCATAGGACAATTTGACCGCGCGGGTTGCACGGAAAAATTTAGCGCTGATTTGGCATGTTTGAGATAAAAATAAAGCACTTTCTTGTGTCGCAAGGCAAAAACAAACTATACCACGTGATTCAGCCTGCCAACAAGTACTAGAGTAATGACAAAACACATGTATGAAAATTTCGTTTCATAGGCACTTTAAAGAAGATTCGATTCCCAAAATTGGCTCCAGGACGAAGAATAGACATTCTTTTGGGAGCAGATCACCATGAGCTCATGTATTCCATGAAAGAAGTAGTTGGGCAGCCAAATCAACCATCAGCGAGGCTATGTCCACTGGGGTGGACAGCTGTAGGCAACGTTGGAGGAATGAGAATAGAGGACCATCACACGGGCTTCCACCACACCTTTTTCATGAATGAATCCCAGAATCACATGGAGATCCAGGCAGCTCAAGACGGCAGCTTGAATTGCTTAAGAAATTTTGGGATCTCGAGAGCATCGGAATTGGTCCAACGAACCCCAGCACCCTCGAAATGACACCAAAGGAAAGATTGGCGTGGAACAAAGTTAGCGAATCGGTGACTTTTGACGGCGAACACTACGAAGTTGCAGTTCCTTGGAGGGAGAAACGACCACACCTCCCAAACAACGCACAACTGGCAAAGAGACGACTCATCTCGACCGAACGGAAGCTAATGAAAGATCCAGAAGTGGCAAAGGCTTACCAAGGGGTGATCAACGAGTATTTGGAGAAGAAGTATATCCGCTTGGTTCCTCCAGGTGACCCAAAACCAGAATGTGAATGGCTACTTCCCCACTTTCCAGTGATTCGCCCCGAGAAAGCAACGTCAAAGGTGAGAATAGTGTTTGATGGATCGACAACGTGTGAAGGCAAAAGCCTCAACACCGAATCACTAACAGGACCGAAGCTGCAAAGTGACATGGTGGATATACTTGTCAAGTTACGAAAGGAGTCAGTGGTCTTGGTTGGAGACATCAGCCAGATGTACCATCAACTGGTGATGAAACCAGAGGACAGACCATTACATCGGTTTCTTTGGCGAAACTTGGATCCGAGCAAAGAGCCAGACATATACGAATTTACTCGGTTCGTGTTTGGTGGATGCTACTGTCCCTTTTGTGCACAATACACCTGGCAGCATCATGCACACATACATCAAGAGGACTATCCACTAGCAGCTGAAGCGGTACAAAAGAGCTGTTATATGGATGATCTGATGCCGTCTGTAGAGAGCGTATCGAAAGCGAAAGAGATGCGGCAACAATTAACCACACTTGGTGACCGTGCAGGCTTCCATATCAGAAAATGGATTTCAAACCGCCCAGGTGTTGGAAGATATACCAGAACAGGATCGAGCATCTGAAATCGACCTGGAAAAGCAGGAATTGCCAGTGACCAAGACCCTGGGAGTTTCATGGAATGCAGCCGAGGATAGTTTCCTGTTCCATTTCTCACCACCGTCAGAAGAGTTTGCATACACCAAGAGAAACGTGTTACGAATTACCGCAACGATTTTCGACCCACTTGGTTTTCTCGCCCCTTTCATCGTCCAAGCGAAGATGTTGTTACAGATAGCGTGGATTGAAGCTCTGGATTGGGACGATGATCTGACAGACAAAATGAAAGTAGCGTGGGGAAAGTGGTTTGCAGAATTACCAAGATTGGCCAATATTAAGATTCCTTGCTGTTTGAAAGATGATAACATGGTTAAGAGCCTTTCCATTCATTCATTCTCTGATGCATCCGAAAAGGCTTATTCTGCTGCGATTTATGCCAGATACGAATATGAAGACGGTTCTGTAAGCTCCCGATTGATTGCTGCAAAGACCAGATTGGCACCTCTAAAGACCATGAGCATCCCACGACTCGAATTAATGGGTGCTCTGATTAGTCTGCGCCTAACGAAGTTAGTTTGCAACGCAATGGAGACCTCCATGCACGATGCGACATTCTGGATAGATAGCGTGACGACTGGATTCTGGACAAAGTCGGAACTATAAGCCTTTTGTAGCACACCGAGTTGGTGAAATCCACCAAGAGTCGAGCCCAGCACAGTGGAGATATGTCCCGACAGATTGCAACCCAGCTGACCATGGAACGCGAGGTCTAACAGTATCAGAGTTAGGTAGCAACGACTGTTGGTGGAATGGACCGAAATTCTTGAAAGAATCCAGAGAACATTGGCCAGCAGAGAAATTCGGAAGTCCAGCAGGGGAAGCCTTCAATGAGATGAAACCCGAGCACCGAGAGAAGCCAACAAGTTTTGCTATCTGCCAAGAGAAAGAGAATGAAATAAACTGGCGACTAGATCCAGTTCGATTTTCAAAGTGGTACAGAAACCCTCTAACGAACAATTTCGAATTCGGTTTATCGTTGGTACGAGTGAGAGCCTGGGTGCAGAGATTCGTCCATAACAGTCGGAAACTGGAGGTAGATCGGCAGTTCGGTGAATTGAAACCTGAAAAGTTAAAGAAAGCAGAGGAGCAGATTATCAGAGAAGCACAAGTGGAAGCATATCCACAAGAGATCAAAGCCTTAAAAGATTCCAAAGCGTTGCCCAAGGGAAGTAGTATTTTGAATCTAACACCAATATGGCAAAATCAACTTCTACGCTCCAACACCAGACTTCGGTATTCAGACGAATTGACAGAGGACGTGAAGTACCCAATCATCTTACCCAAAAGACACCCAGTCACCCAACTGATAGTGAAGCATCATCACGAAAGCGAAGGACATGAGATGGGAATTAACTTTACGTTGAATCATCTTCGAGAAAGATATCTAGTGGTTCATGCCAGGGAGATGGTGAAGAGAACCGTGAAGAATTGTGCCCAATGCAAAAGGCGTTTCAGAGGAAAAGCCGCTACACAGCAAATGGCTCCTTTACCGAAGCTACGACTTGAAGTTACAATGAAGCCATTCACCAATTGCGCCGTGGATTTCGCGGGCCCCTACATCACAATACAGGGACGTGGAAAGACGCGTGCAAAACGGTATTTATGTTTATTCCTGTGTCTTCAAACCCATTGTTGTCATTTGGAGATGGCCTGGTCGTTGGAGACTGATGGGTTCCTGAAAGCCTTGACACGAATGGTTGCTCGAAGAGGATGGCCACGTGACATGCTTAGCGATAACGGAACTAATTTTGTAGGTGCACAGAACGAGCTTCGTAAATTGTTAGACCAAATCGACCACAACCAAGTAGAGTCGCTTACTTCTAATAAAGGAATGAAATGGCATTGGAATCCTCCTGCGTCTCCACACTTTGGAGGAGTTTTCGAGCGGATGATTAAGTCAGCAAAGAGAGCAATAAAGGCAGTCATGGGAAATGCTGATGTAAACGATGAAGAGTTACAGACCGTTTTCACTGGAGTTGAAAGTTTGATGAACTCTAGACCGTTGACGCAAGTGAGTGGAGATTCAAACGACGAACCGGTGTTAACACCAAATCATTTCTTAATCGGGCAAATGGGAGGTGAGCTGGTGCCAGCAAGCGTAGATCATGTGCCTTTTGACCCTAGAAAGAGGTGGAGACGAATTCAACAACTCATTCGCCAAACCTGGAAAAGATGGATGCGAGAGTATCTCACCAGCCTTGGTTCTCGTTCGAAGTGGTACGATCAACAGGAGAACATTAAGAAAGGAGATGTGGTATTAGTGATAGATCCTGACGTAGCCAGACACCATTGGAAACTCGGAAAGATCGAAGACATTTACCCTGGTGCTGATGGCATGGTGCGAGTTGTCGACGTCAAAGAAGGCGACCGAATCTATCGACGATCTATTGGACGAATATCTCCATTGGAGTATGGTGGTTAAACGGATCCCCGGGAAGGGGAAATATTGGAGAGAAAATACGTTGACATTTTTATCGACACTTTTTTAGCGCCAAATATAGCGCAAGTAGTTTTATTCGGCTATTACCTCGAGGTCTGACAATAGTTTGTTATGTTTATGCTATAATCCTGTTATTTTTACAATTACAATATATGAACCAGCATTCAAATGTAGTTACTGTCTACAATGCAATATAAGTCATATATATAATTTTATAACACTTTACTCTACTTCTGTGATCTCATTTGCTTGTTTGCTTGGATGATACAATTGATTGCGAAATTTTGTCAATATATTGCTTTAACAAATATTAATCAGGATATACTTCTAGAGGCTGACGAAATAAATATTTTTACCATACATGGTAAAAATTTCTGTGGAGCATTTGACAGATGAAATGCTTTGATATCAAGTATATATATATATATATATATAGACTTTAAAGCAGTTTTGTCTAAAACCAAAACCTTTACTTATCCTAACACAACGCAGTTGCAAGACAAGTTGCACGAAAAACTACATGTAACAGCACCTTAATCCGATTTAATGAATAAATGGTTTTGCATAATACAGAATAGCCAGGGCGATATAAGGACGAGAATGGATCATCTGAGAATGACCTCAAAGATCACGTGAAGCTAAATACTATTCAATTTCCTGTAGGTGATACAACTGCAGCATTGTTTGTTTGAAAGTGACGAAAACAAGTAGACGTAGTAAGGAGAGCTTTGTATTCATTAACAGACTGAATTCCAACTACGACCTGATTCAAATACCAATAAAAATAAAAGGTTGCTGTACTGTCAAAATAGTGAATAGGAAGACTAATGTTTCAAGTGAATGCACTTCCTTCCTTAAAGTGAAACGTAAATGTCACTTAACATTTCACTCTCTCATGAAGGATACACTCCTTCTCCGAGACTTCCAAGTCCGCGAACGATTGTTTTCTGTTGCATTACGTTTCACAGCGGTTCTATGCAACCACTCTCCGTATTAGAAAATATGAATGTTTCGTGGCCTTGAAGGAGATAGGACGAAGAGCATTCAACTCGTATACCAGCCTTTCAGTACTTTTAGTTCGTGTTACACTGCCTACACAACACACGACCTCTATATCATCATTGTATTCAAATACCGCCGCTTCGTTGTTGTTTCATGTTTATTTATTATGATGAATTAAAAATATATTAGACGTAATCTTTGCTACACTTTACTCGTGTTCATTCAAACCATTTCTGAGTCCCAGGAAATCGAACCTGCTACATTCCTCATTCAACATTCTTGGTAGTAATACTTAGGTGGGTTTAACATAATTATACGCCCTTCCTGGAAATCAATATTGTTAAGAATGTTGAGTGGAGTCAGCGTATCCAAATAAAGATGATGTATGTATGTATTCTAACCACCGGTAGATGATCTAACTATTTATTGAGTAATTTACGATAATTACTGTCTATTGTCTCGTGGCATACGTATTCCTTGAGTTTCCTTGTCTCGAACCTAGATATGTTTGCCATGTTTGCCACTCAACTAGTCTTTAACATGCTTAAATGATGGAGGAGATTTAATTTTACAATAATGATTGTATGATGCGGTTATGGGGTGCTAACCCACAACGTTCAGGTCAGTCGTGTCATGAGTTTCACAAACTGAAGTAAAGCAGTGATGTTAAAGCAACAAATTCAACGTTTGAGATTTGACAACGATTGAAAAGAAAGTATGCAGGAATGGTGACAGTGTAGGCTCCATAGTAGTTTGTAACGAACAGAAATAAATGGATTGGGTCCTAGTAAATAGGATTTCCATGGCAACCAGGGTTGCCAGTTTGGCGCAAAAAGCGCCAAATTTCTCGATTTTGGCTTCTTTTGACTTTGTTTGGCTACTAAAAATTACGTTTGGCTTCTTTCTATTTTTTGGCTTTTTCAAAATAGTGAAATAAGCAACTTTTCGAAAAATAGTCACGCATCCATCAGTAAAGTTAGTTATTATAAACTCTGTCTGCTCGGATGATCGGAATCGGATCACTTTCGACCAATCAGAGACAGTTTAGACTACTGTCTTTGCAGAGGTCCGACTTTTTGGAAAAAGTATATGACTCGATTTTTCTTTATAGTTAACACTAAACTCTAAGCTCGCTGTTGAACGTACTATTAAAACTGGTTAAATTACTCAAATAATCAATTCGGCTAAGATGAGCTTAAGCAAACCGGCCACGAGTGACCAAGGAAACAAATGGAAAAGTCATTACGACTCGTCGCGAAAATTTAAGGCTGAATGGCAAAGAAAATATCCTTGGGTTGAAAAGGCAAAATATGGTTCGGACGATGCCTACTGCTCGCTCTGCTGACAAAATATCACCGCAAGATTAACAAATGTAGACAAACACGAACAGACCGCGAAGCACATAAAGGCAAGCTAATTTTTTATCTCGTAAAACGAAGATATCAGTTGTTCCCGCCAAGGAAGATGAACGCATAAAAGAGATAGAACTTCAGCTTGCTGTCGGTATAACTTGGCACAGCTCAATCATGGCAGTGGACCATCTGAGCGAAATCATGGTGCAGCATGGAAAAGGAAGTAAGCTGGAAAAGATGAAGATACATCGAACGAAATGCAGCCTGCTCATCAAAAATGTGATTTCTCCTGCCCTGCATAAAGATCTCTGCGCAGATATGGCTTGTCAGAAGTACTGCATCATCCTCGATGAATCGACGGACGTTTCCTGTACCAAACTTATTTGCGTGGTCATTCGCTACTACAGCAAGTCGGAGAAAAGAATCGTGACCCCGTTCCTAAGCCTGATACCCGTTCCTAAGCCTGATACCCTTTCCTAAGCCTGATACCCATGGTGAAAGCAACGGGTAAGGATTTGTTTGAAGCGCTGAAGAGTTGCCTGGAACAATCTTGCCTGAGTCTGACGAATTGCATTGGTTATGCAAGCGATGGAGCGTCTGTCATGGTTGGGGAGCATGATTCAGTATGGTCGAGAATCAAAGCAGCGTCGCCAAATTGTATCCTAATCAAGTGCATCTGCCATTCCTTGGCTCTCTGCATCAAACACGCCTTTGAAAAAATGCCTGCTAACCTTGGTTTCATGCTGAGTGAAATACCGAAGTGGTTTTCAAAAAGTGGAGTTCGTCGTGACGCCTACAAGCAACTCTTTGAGACAGGATGCGATGCAGAAAGTTCTTCAATTCCTCTTCCCTTCCAGAAGTGCAATCAAACGAGGTGGTTGGTGCGAGGAAAAGTAATCGACAATATCTTAGTAAATTGGGAGATATTGAAGACGTATTTTTCCGTGGCCGAAGGTGAAGTGGAAGCAAACGTTCGTTACAAGGCACATCTCATTAAAGAAATGCTCCATGATCCAATTAACCTCCTCTACTTTCATTTCTTGTCACCCGTGGTGTCGGAGTACGAAGAGTCAATGCATTTTTTCAAACAACTGACATTGAAGCTAACGAGATGGTCAAGGAGCTCAACCTCTACTATAACAGCCTGAGTGGTCGAGTCTACAATTCCTCTGGTGTTGCGTTGCCAGCTGATAAAGTTGACTACGGAGCAAAGTTTGTATTTGAAGCAGCTGCATTACTTCGTAGCCAGAACAATGATGAGAATACATAGCAGCTGCGCAAGTCCAAAAACGTCTTTCATCCTCAAAGGACATATTTAATGGATTATCCCTTCTACACCCATCTCGTATTCTAAACCAAGTCGGGCGTGTTCCTTTGGCTAGCCTTCCAATGCAGCATCTTATCAATGAGAAGATTCAAGAGATGGACAACCAGTATCGCAGCATTTTGTATGTCGACTGGAAAGAGAATGGCGTTTTTAAAGATGACATTCCAACTGAGACTGTCAGCTTTTGGTCTGGTGTGCTTGAGTATCAAAATCTGCTTGGGAACAACACCTATCATGATCTTGCAACCTACGTGATAGCCGGCCTTACTACGCCAACAAGCAATGCAGTGGTTGAGCGAATGTTTTCGTATGTTACGGCTATCAAGACGACATCACGCAACAAGATGAGTTCCTCCATGCTCGAAGCCATCGTCAGAATCCGCACCCATCTGTACTTTAGAGGCAAGTGCTGCAAGGACTTTGTACCTAGCAAAATAATGCTTGAGCTATTCACGAAGGACATTTATAAAAGTGCGAACAACAGCTCCTCAGCAGATGACGAAGACGAACTTCCATTCTAGATATATAAAGCTAAACACTGACTAGCATGTTAAAGACCTTTAAATAATATGAGATGTTCGACCTTTTCTCCGCTTTACTACTACCTAAATAAATAAATGTTTCAGTTTGAATTCTGAGTCACTATGTCAGATAAAATGTAACCGATTGTATTAATGTATTTATGGTATATTTCGCATAATTACTACTTCGGCCCCAGTCCCCACTCTAAATTTCGCTTTTGGCTTAGTTTGGCTACTTTTTATCTTGCGTTTGACTCTTCTCGGCCCAGGCCACCTGGCAACCCATTGGCAACCCATTGGCAACAAATTGGCAACAAACAGCGCGAGGCTGGTCATGCGGTTTTGATAAAGAAAACTAAAGAAGTCTTCCAATTATCTATTATTAAATATACGATTCAAACTGTCTACAGTGTCTTATTTAATCATTGTTTTTAAAATTATCAGCCAAATCGGGGATCCTGGTCAGAAGGATAAATTGCGCTTACAATCACTGGTGTCCCAAAAACAGAATGGTAAGAAAAAAGGCTATACCGACATAGCCCTAAACAACCCTGTCTAGAGAGTTATCCTAAGTCCTAACTCTGACCCCTGCCAATACAGAGTTATCCTAACCCCACTTAGAGTTATTTTAACCCTAACTCCCTGTCTGGGAAAATATTTCGAAAGTCTTATGCAATACAATCTAGTATAAACATACGGAAATAAACAGAAAACACGCAATCGTGGCCTAGAGAAGTTTCTCTGACTTTGTTTGAATAAAAAGCAACAACAAAGAACATCGGAAAACGTTCCAAAGTGAGATTGGATTAGAGTTAACAGTTAAATGAAAGTGAAAGTTGCGACTCATCGCCGTATGACTACCACTTTAACCACCACTTTAACCTGAGATATTTTGCATAACTTAACTATTATAGCACGTAGGTGGACACAAGAACAAGTGAAACATTCGCTCAGTGTCGTCTGTACAAAAGCTACACTCACAGGGGCAGAACTAGTGCAGTGATAGACATCTCAAAATCTCACTTCATTCTTCCAACTTTAACCATCACATTAAACAACATTCATGTGAATTAGCCATTGATATTATCATGGAAATGTGGGGGAACAAGTCACTTAGCCATAACTTACGTACTCACTGGTAAGTTATAAACTTTTATCAAAGGAGGAGAGTCGGTATATACAGAGTGATTTGGACGAGAGTATTATACCAGGCAAATGTGCTTTGACTTTGTAAATAAAATATTTTAAGTGTTATATGCAATATAATTCATATATAATTGTTAATTAATTTTATATATACAATTTTATAACACTTTATTCTACTTCTGTGATCTCATTTGCTTGTATGATACAATTGATTGCGAAATTTTGTCAGTATGTTGCCTTAACAAATATTAATCAGGATATACTCCTAGAGGCTGACGAAATAACAATAAATATTTTAACCATATATGGTAAAACATTTTGTTGAGCATTTGACAGATGAAATGCTTTGATATCAAGTATATATATATAGACTTTAGACTTTAAAGCAGTTTTGTCTAAAACCAAAACCTTTACTTATCCTAATGCAACTGCAACGCAGTTGCAAGACAAGTTGCACGAAAAACTACGTCATGTAACAGCACCTTAATCCGATTTCATGAATAAATGAATAAAAAAGTTTGAAATTCAAAAAGGTTTTGCATAATACAGAATAGACAGGGGATATTGGGACGAGAATGGCTCATCTGAGAATGATGAAAGATCACATGAAGCTAAATACTATTCAATTTCCTGTAGGTGATACAACTACAGCATTGTTTGTTTGAAAGTGACAAAAACAAGTAGACGTAGCAAGGAGAAGGCAAGAGGTAAGGAGAGCTTTGTATTCATTAACAGACTGAATTCCAACTACGACCTGATTCAAATACCAATAAAAATAAAAGGTTGCTGTACTGTCAAAATAGTGAATAGGAAGTCTAACGTTTCAAGTGAATGCACTTCCTTCCTGAAAGTGAAACGTAAATGTCACTTAACATTTCACACTCCTCAGAGACTTCCAAGTCCACGAACGAGTGTTTTCTAAGATGGAGAGCTGTTGCATTACATTTCACAGCGGTTCTTCTACGCAATGCAACCATTCAGCTCGTATACCAACCAGCCTTTTAGTACTTTTAATTCGTATGTTACACTGCCTACGCAACACACGACCTCTATATCATCATTATATTCAAATACGACTGCGTCGTTGTTGTTTCATGTTTATTTATTTTGATGAATTAAAATTATACGAGACGTAATCTTTGCTACACTGTAGCTCGTGTTCATTCAAACCATTTCTGAGTCCCAGGCAATCGAACCATTTCTGAGTCCCAGGCAATCGAACCTGCTACATTCTACATTCAACATTATTGTAGTAATACTTAGGTAGGTTTAACATAATTATACACGCTTCCTGGAAATCAATATTGTTGAGTGGAGTCAGCGTGTCATAAAGATGATGTATGTATTCTAACCACCGGGTGGATGATCCAACTATTTAAGTAATTTACGATAATTACTGTCTATAATTGACTCTTGGCTTATGCATTCCTTGAGTTTCCTTGTTTCGAACCTAGATATGTTTGCAACCGCTCAGCTAGTGTTTAACATGCTTAAATAATGGGAGATTTAATTTTACAATGATTATATGATGCGGTTACGTTATACTGCTGAAATTTTAATTAGTATCGCAGTAGGGGGACACAGAATGCCCGGGATAAATTGTATCCTTAGTCAAGAACTACATGTATATACCTTATGAATCGTATGGTTCGCTATTCCAACCAAATACAACGTTACCACGTTAATTCGGCGTTCCGTCCAAGAAAATGTAGTCTCTCAAATAGTAATTAACTATCGATACAATGAATAGTACTACGATAAATAAACTAAGTCGATCCACTTACGTTTGGAAGACTTGGAGAATAACCCCGACAAATATCGTTGCTTCCCCTGAATGAGCCACTTCACCTCGCACATTGAATGCATCTCTAAGTATGCAATGCGACTTGGGAACGATACTGACGGTTTTGTCGCTTTTAAAATAAGCATAGGCAATATGGCTATTCACTGCACGATTTTTAACCGGTACGTATGGCGTTATATCTCCGCGAAAATTCAACTTTTGTATTCTACATTCAAGTTTACAATTCAACATTCTTGTTTATTATTTGACATCCAAGTTTCGTAATTTAACTTTCTTGTTGACAATGCAACATTCAAGTTTCACGATGCAAGTTTCAGATTTTATTCAAGTATTAACATTGAACTTCATGCGTCGATGGTTTTGACCTTTCAGAATCCACTGTTCAAGAGTGCGCGGGCTCATTGGGAGCCACAACATGGCGGAAAACCAAGGCATTTATTTTCATGCTTATGAGATCGATTGTTGAGACTATTGCAAGGCTGGAAAACCTTATTGATCCTCTTGAAATTGATGGAGACTAGATTATCTCAATCGCCCACTTGTTAATACTGATACAAATCCACAGACTGATGGAATTATTCGCCTGATCCAGGAAGCTATAAACTCTCTTACGTGGGAATCACATTGTTCCAATGAAACGAACGGTACGGATGATGTGATCCCAACAGTTAATAACCAGAATCGTGGACGACTAACGTTTGCAATTACCGAGGAACAACTGTCATCTCTACTAGGACAAGGATTTAAAGTTCCTAACATAGCCCAGCTTTTGAGAGTATCAACACCGCCCCCGATTTTTTTTCATGGACAAATTTTTGCGCCCCTGCAGGTCTTCTGTAACAATTTTCCATGTTTTTGCCCCCATAGAATAAAGTACACCAAGGGCCTTGTGAACATGAAATGGTGCCAGGAAGTTAAATTTTGCGAACTGTAAAGACTCGAATAAACAAAGTCGATTAAAGACATAATATTGCCACATGATGAGAATATCATATGTATTTTATGTGGACGTGGTATTTTATAATTACAATTTACCACAGTGGCCCAAGCTCATGCGCCAATTTCTCATATATTATTTGCAGTTTGTTACAATATATAAATGAAATAATGTATATTTATATCTACCATAAGGTGTGTGTCTTTCATTGTAAGTTTGGTGAGATTTATGACAGTGGCAGGCGTTACGTTTGGGGGGGCGGGCGGAATTGGGGGCGTGCCGAGTTGCAGTGCGACATTAATTCATATATTATGGCCACATTGTTTATATCAAACATTATACCTATTAATACTCAACAAAATAAACATTTATAAACCTTGTTGTTCCACTTACATGTTTATTGTGTCGTAAAATATTCTTCCTTGTGAAACTTGGCACCATTCTGTTCACTAATACTTCAAACCCGTTTCTCCTATACTAATAATAGAGGAAGGTAGGAAACCTTCGCTCTCCGATCGACACAAATTCACCACGATAATGGCCATAAAATCATTCCAAATGCTTCCGCCAAACTCGGGCAGCACCATGTCAGATAGTTCCTTCAACTAACCAACGAACAAAATTTCCTCCTTTCCACTCAACTTTCAAATAAAGCGAAGAAGTTTCAAACCACTTTCACATCTGCATACGTCTGCATATGCTTGTGCTAGTTCGTTGCAACAACAACTGTCACGCGTGACATATTTCCCGATTGACTACTGTTGCAATCAGATTTTTGTTACGTGCCTTGGAGGGGAGGGAGGGATAAATCGGGAAATATGTCACGCGTAACAGTTGGTGTTGCGACGAACTAGCACAAGCATATGCAGACGTGAAAGTGGTTTGAAACTTCTTCGCTTTATTCGAAAGTTGAGTGGAAAGGCGGAAATTTTGTTCGTTGGTTAGTTGAAGGAACTATCTGACATGGTGCTGCCCGAGTTTGGCGCCAATGGAAGCATTTGGAATGATGTTATGGCCATTATCGTGGTGAATTTGTGTCGATTGGAGAGCGAAGGTTTCCTACCTTCGTCTATTATTAGTGTACCGCAAACGGGTTCGAAGTATATTATGCGGCAGAATGGCGCCAAGTTTCACAAGGAAGAATATTACGACACTAAACATGTAAGTGGAACAACAAGGTTTATAAATGTTTATTTTGTTGAGTGTTCATAGGTATGTTTGATATAAACAATGTGGCCATAATATATGAATTAATGTCGCCATGTCGCACTGCAACTCGCCGCGCCCCCAATTCCGCCCGCCCCAATTCCCCAAACGTAACGCCTGCCATGCAAACTTACAATGAAAGACACATACACCTTATGGTAGATATAAATACACATTATTTTTTCATTTATATATTGTAACAATAAACTGCAAATAATATATGAAAATATCCTCTAATTTTGACAAATCGAATAAATTCCAATATAAACACAAATTGGCACATGAGCTTGGGCCACTTGTGCAATTACAAGCAAACAAATGCTGTACTTTTTATTTTCCTCAAACATCTCTGTTTTTAGAATTAAATGTGAAGTAATACAAGGTCTACAAGCAACGCATGTTAATTGGGAATGGTCATACATGAATGATTAGTTACAAATCAATAAAAGTACAAGACAAAATTAATAAGCATTCTTAATTAACATGTATTGAAGATTTGAAGTTAACTTTTGGTGCGTGAATATTGCAGCAACTCTGTTGCTTGTGTTACACTAGTTCTCCTTAAGCATCAGTCACAATCTCAAAACTACTGCTCAGCAACTGTTATTAGCTAATATATGTATTGATGTAATGTGGTGCTGTTTGCCATTCAACATAAGGATATGACATGATGGTATATAAATTATTCCAAATGTTTTGCTGTTTCAAGGTCTGTTACCATACCCAAAGTCCTCGAGCAAAAGAAGGAAGTTGTCAAAAAGACGTACTGCATATTATTCTAACACGTGCGCTACTTTCAACCAAGATATATCGGACTCGTTTATTTTTCTATAGCCTGGAACAATTCACCCAAATCCTGGTATCGACTCAACAGCAAGTGCAGCGTTGTGGGTCATATCGAATGTCTTGTGTTACTCGTACAACACTCTCAAACTTTCATCCTAACATACGACGAAATAATATATACAAGCATGCTATTCCAACAATTATCACGATTTCTAGACAACATCGAATGAGAGCGCAGTTACCAATTAGGGTGCCTTGTCGTATAGACATCCAAATACATAAACAATCAAGAGTCCATGAGGATAACCCAAGAACGTGTAAGAAAAACATCACAATAGCCCATCTAAATATATGTTCTTTGAAGAACAGGGAGCACTTTACTCAAGTGAAGGAACTTATTCGGGAAAAACGATTCGAGATTTTTACTGACTTGGTTGAACTAATGTACCGAGTGCTGAAGTGCAAATAGACGGATATAATTTGATAAGAAATTACCGTTTGAGGAAAATTGGCGGGGGTGTCTGTGCTTTTATTCATAATAGTCTAAAGTGTTACCCCATTCGTGAATTAAATTTAACCTCAGATGGGTTTTCAACAATTATGGTTCAAAGTACAAAATCGAAATCTGTGTTGGTATGTGTGACATATAAACCACCAAACCGTCCTACAGTTTGCCTTGGACAAGACTTTGGTCCTGCATATATAAAGGGCTTTGAGAGTAGTAATATATATATATATATATATATCAATGTGTTTGGGACTGGACCGAGCTCTAAGCCAATCAGAATCAAGAATTGATTTGAATGGACCAATCAGAGCACAGCCAGTCCCAAATTTCCAGGAGGGTGTCGTATTTTTAAGGTGTGGTCACCCTGTAAAGAGCGACCAGCCATCAAATCAGGGGGGATATGCACCTGGTCGTATACAAGAGGTTTTTTGTATAAAATTTGTCAAAAAGTGGTCGCGGTCAAGAGTATATATATCACTTGGGTCGTATTGTTGTACGACCAGTTTTATAGTCGTCCCTGAGTTGAACGACCAGAGATTGAAGGTCATTCAAGGTGAATAGTGTTAAGCAAGTACTGACGTCATTTGCTATACGGGGTTGAAAGCAGTGATGAAGCAGGAACAGGAGGTTTAAGTCGTAGAATTTAGTGTTCTGAACAACTGATGATCAGTGCGGAAAATTTGCCCAGAAACCAAACATGTCGAAAGTGAAACATCACCAAATTGGACTCGGTTAAGCAAGTTCGCGTGAAAAAGTTTAAAACCACCGGCCTTGATTACCGAGTCCAATTTGGTGATGTTTTACTCTAGACATGTTTTGGTTTCTGGGCAAACTTTCCACACTGATTATCAATTATTCGGAACACGAAATTCTACGACTAAACATCCTGTTCCTGGTCCATCATTGCTTTCACCCCCATATAGCATCCGAGACAGCACTTAATCAGATCATCATTCACACTGTGATATATATACTGACACACACCTCGTTTTTGAAAAAAAATACAAAAAATTCTATTATACATAACCATCATACCTCACCCAATGTGATGTATACTTACGTGCACGTGCCATCCAAAAACGCCATATTTTTTATTTGAAGACTTGTAATGGTGTTTGAAAATAAAAATAAACAGTTTTGGACTGCCTTATTTTTATTTGGAAGAGTAGTCATGTTTATTGAAATAAAAATAAACATTTTGAATTAATCATAGAAATTTCCGCCATGGAGCTCTTACCTCGACGCCATCTTATGGCCGAATGACTGATATTCCCTAGTTACTGTATATTTAAAAAGGATCTCAAAATATTATAAGAGGATATATCTCATAAAAATTATTTGGATGTTGCTTCCCAAAAAAGTTTTGAGAGAGAGGGGATAGAGTTTTGAAAAAACCTCAAAATAATTTGAGATGAAATATAAAAAATAAAAATAGTAGAGGTTGGGGTGTAAAACTGTTTTAATAAATTTGGAGGAAAAACCTCAAATAAATTTTAAGAGAATAGGTGAGTATATAAGCAGATGTTTTTTCATATTTTATCAGTTGTGTGTGTTTTGCTCGCTTGTAAGTTGTGCTTCGGTACAAGACTCTGAATTCTTCCAATGTTCTGTTTATTATTAAACTGCATTGGCGCGCGTTCAACCCGTAGTCGAATTTGCGATTCGAAGGAGATTGGCTCAGGTCCATAGCGACAATCTGGTCATCCCTTATTCAATGAATTGCTTATTTTACGCAAGGGTTGTGCGTTAGCGTATGATGAAAGAGTTAGCTATAGTAAAAACACACACACGATGTAAAAGTTGGATGAATTATATTTTTAACACACACACAAGAAAACAAAAAAGATTTTTATACAAAAAAGTTTGTTATACATTTTAAGGGCTCCCTAAAATACAAGACCCCTACAAAATTAAAAATAAAACAGTTTTAATTTTTCTGTTTTACTAGTGTTTGTGTTTTTGTGTAGAACATGAAGGACTCACCCCTTGAGTCTACATATCCCCACACGTCGTCATCATATGGGTCTTCTTCCGGCGGCTCATAATCGTCGAAGTCGTATTCCGTATCCGTTTGGACACGGAAGGCCCATTCGCTCTCGTCGTTCTCTGCGACTAGCAACACCCCTGGTACGTTTTCAATAGTATTCTCTTCTGGGGGTGGAGGGATGGTTTCTTTCTAAGAGAAATAAAAAACACATAAATACATGTCGATTGTATACAGACAGTAAAAACATTTTAGCGCTATCTTACATTGTCTTCTTTCTTTTCCTGGGGTTCTGTGCTGGACTCCGTGTTCTTTTGTTCCGACATGTTCGTGTTTTTTTCTTTTACTTTCTTCAGCTTGAATTTGTTATGGTTTGAGATGTCCTAACGTGTTTATTTTATAATCACGGTCTGCGGGCTATTACAATGGTTTAGCGGTTTGACCAATCAGAGTTTCTATAATCAAACCCTCCCCGTATCTAACCAATCAGAGCTCGTTCATTAAAGCTTTTATGTCAAAACAAGTGAATTATTATGGGTAGGAACAATACGTGTTGTTAAACGCTTAGGGACGCGTATATATAATAAGCGTTTTGTTCTAAGTCCTCCCATTATGTCAAAACAGTTTGATTAATAATAGGGGTAGGAACAATGTGTGTTGTTAAACGCTTAGGGACGCGTATATATAATAAGCGTTTTGTTCTAATTCCTCCCCTTATGTCAAAACAGTTTGATTAATAATAGGGGTAGGGACAATGAATTTGTGTTGCGGGATTAAAGACGTGGAATTATAATTACCAATTGGGACTACGATATCAAAAGTTTGATGTATTATACGTGTTGGGGATTAGCGGCCATTTTGTTTGTGTACTTTGGAGATACGCGTTTTTAATGAGTTCTACGCGTAATTAATACATCAACTGTATAGACAGGTTAGGGATTAGCGGCCATTTTGAGGGGGATTAGTCCCTATGCTCGTCTATGTTTAAATACGTCTATATTCTAGATATTTAAGCATTTTTACACTTATTTAACACATTTTTATGCTTTTTAGTGCTTTTTAGTGCTTTCATTTTTATGCTTTTCATACAATTTAGTATATATTTTTAAGATACCCGTTAAACAAATTTGCTCGATATCGAGAAAGAGTATTAATTAATTCACACATGTCAAAACAGATGATAAATGGTTTTTAATACACGTGTTTTAACGTAATACTTCTGGATTGTTACAACACATTGTTGAAGAGTTTACAAAGAAGACGTGCTTGCCAACGAGATCTTTTTGATTTTCGTTTCGATGAATCACAGCAATAATAATTCCAGCTTGGACACCCAGTCGGGTATTAAGAACAGAGGTGAGGTTAAAATCTTTTAATATTATCCCGCATCGGTCATCTAGCCAAATTTTATCCCGGTCATTTAGCCAATTGTTATTTTCGGACATAAAGTCAACCACGTAAAAATCAGAGTCTGTGCACACGGCATATAAAAACTCAGAGCTGTATAACTTCACGTTATCAAGTTTAATTTCGTTTATATCTATACTTGTTGCCATCGTGTCTAATAATAAATGTTTTTGGGTAGAGATGTCTATATATACAAAAGGATTAATCTTTTACGATAAATATATATTGATTGGTAAGATATATACTTTTGCCAATCTTAGCATGTTCGGATGAACCGAATTCTATTTTAAAATAATTGTTATATGCATCGTTAAAAAAAAGTTCATACATCTGTATCGGTTCGCCAGCAGGTTTGGGTATGGGTCTTGAACCAATTAACTGTAGATTTCGTTCACGAGATAGAGCCTTCATAGATATTATATCTATAAATTTTGCTTGATTCATGGTTGATAGCGCGGAGGTTTATCGATTGCTACATGCACAAACTGCCCGATCAAATGTGTAAAATCGTCCCATGAGTAGGTATATATATATTTCTCATCCCATAACAATAGCATCTTATATAGTATTCTATCGGCACGTGCATTGTTGGGTAACATATCCACTTTACGACATTCAACCACTTGATATTCAATGTGTGAAAAATACTTTGCTAAATCGGTCAGTATTACCAACAGAGGATTTTCTTTAGTACCTGCTATCATTTTGAAAGTGTTTTAAAAAAATATGACTTCTAACGTGTGTTTATATATCTTTCCCTGCAACGTTTTACCCGATAAATATTTTGGGGGGCAATGTGTACTGCATTAAGTCAACAAAAAGATTAAAAAGATTTACATGTATTAGTAATAGTCGGGTAATCGTCTTATAATATTGATTTTATCATTCAACCAATGAGAATACTCCGATATTTTATTAGGGAATTAAGTTCAACCAATCAGGTCACCCCATTTTTTTTACCGTGTTTTTTATAAGCGTTTGTTTCCTAAATTTTTAGACACAATCTCAGCATGGCCCGTGTGAAACAGACGCATAAAAATTTGAAAGCGGAAAAACCATTGCACGGGTTGAAAGTAGGGGAAAAGATATTCCCAAAATGTTAAAACAACGCCGTCAACAGCAACAAGAATATCGTCAAATGGGACGGAATATTTCAGATGATGAACAAGCATACAGCCAAGAAATCCCAAGAAAAAAGGACATCAACCATCGAACAACTAAAGACATTGCACAGTCGCCATTAAATTTTGCTGAACCGATAACACCGTCCAGTCACATATACCCTCTGCAAGCGAAGACGTCGCCATGGCAAGCAAAGCTACTCTCTCTACCCCTGCAAGTAAATTCACCGTCTCAAGAACAGTCCGGTTACATACACCCTCTACTCCTGCAAGCGAAGTATAACACGTCGCCACGGCAAGTACCGTCTCTACCCCAGCAAGTAAACCACCCACCACCTCTATTATCGCAAGAACAGTATAATAGACCTCTTCAAACACCGCAAGCAAGGTATAATTTATCTCCTATTCCACCGCAAACGATTTCGCCGCCAGAGGTATATGAAATACCGGGGCAAGAAGGTGAATTAGATAATTACATACACGAAATGCCCATTGATTTCTTTGGACAAATCCCTATTCCTTCACCTTCGAATTTAATACAAATGGGTGATGAAATGATACCCGTTCCCCAATTAATACAAATTGTGGGCGAAGCAGCAAACGCTCTTCTACCAACATTATCGCCTATTCCACCGTCACCACCCGTCACCACCTAGAGTTACATCACCCCAACCATTATTTCCACGATGTGTAGAAGAGGACGAAGAAGAATAGGAAGATGACGACGATCGAGAAGTTTTGAACGATCCACCATTGAAGAAAAGATGCTTCAAACGGTCTTTAATTTATATGAAACGTGAAAAAAAAGGCGATGAACATCATGAAGAAAAACGAATGACAATCTATTCGAATTATAATCAAGATATTATTTGTACACAACGCGATAAATATCGTGAGTTAGAGGGTCTCTATATTGAGAAACTATATATAAATAAACAATATATGCAATGGCGTTCTAAGAAATTTACGAGCGATTTGATGGAAAAACGCTATGTAATGGATAATAATAAGGAAATTCAAAAAAGAAAGAATGATTTAAAAAAAAGGAAACCCAAATGTATAAAATGAGAGTGTTGTAAATAAAAATAGTAGTAATGTGAAATATCATGGAGGTGTGGAATATTATGGTGAAAGAACTGGCCCGTTTTGAAATAAAAATCAATAAAAATATGGAACAAAGTGTGTGGAAATGTCTTGACGAACATGAGAATTTATTTAAAAATATTATTCCCCATTTAAAAATGCCCTGTGAACTTTTGGATGTCTATAATCGCATGGAGCGACATGAAATTGGACAAATAATAGCATTTTTTGCTTTAATCCTGTGTTTTTTTAGATATAAAAACATTGATAATGAGAAATATTATATAAAATTGTGTGTACGTCAAACAATTTTAGATTTTAGAAATTCGCATCTTAAATTCATTGTATATCCCCATGATAAAAAACACACGTGGTTTTGGTTGTGGAATATATTCTTTGAATTTTTTAAATTAGTCTAAATACAATTTTTCAATACTCTGTATTATAATGTCAGGATCTTCAAAGTTAATATTATATGCTTCTATAATACTCTTAATAATAAAAGTAGATGATGTAGTATTATTAGATGTAATCCTTACCCTTATAGAATAATTATATATTATATCCAAATGCGGGGGGTAATATTGTAAACTAATGGGTCTAGTATTTTGTATAATACTATTATTTTTAACTTGATCTGAAAATAAACTGATTTTAAACTTATAGGGTTTACTTGTCTTATAAAATAATTTAAACCAATAAGAGTAATTCTGACAATTTTTATAACAACAGCTACAGGGTGGGGTTTTCGTTATCATTAGCTTAACAATCTTATCGAGATTAAAAGTATAAACCCTATCGTTACTAGTTTTAAGTTTTGATATAGGGTTATGATTTTCGCAAAAGAAAATAAAACAACATGCAAGTTGATAAACTATTTTCTCAAAAGTATCTAAATTATGTAGATAATAAAAAGTAGCCTTCAAATAAAACGGATCTATAAAATATAAATAAATACAGCAATATGTAAATTCATGACTAAAACAACGATTAAGTTTATGTAATGTATTACAAAGATAAGACCCTCCATATCCTATAGCTTTAGGAATTGTAGTTTGCTCATCATTAATAGTAATAGAAATAAAGTGGTAAATATCATTTCTTGGGTAAGAACTAGTTTGAATTTCAATAAAAAAATTATCAGAATGATTATCATTCAAATGAAAAATAGATTTCATTAATGTTTGAGAGGGTATTAATAGTAATTTGTGATAACGCTCACAGAGTTTTTCACCATAAATATAATATTTTCGTTGTGTATGAACAACGGGTATTATATAGTGTTGTTTATCTGTTAAGATTCGCCAATCCTTGCATTCATCTTGATGCATTTCAGGTTTCATTTTTTCAATATAGGCGTAATCTTTATATCCCTGACCAATTTGTCTCGATTCAATTTCCATACATTCGATAATCCCTCCATAGTAATAGTCACATAAGTCACAGACGGCAAATAATAATCCAATGTATCGGTTACGAAAATGTTGTATATAATAAACAATTTTCAATATCGTCTTAATATTGGGGCCGTGGTCATTAGCTTCTGCATAGCTTCTTTTATCACCAATGTTTAACGACATTCTCAAAAACGAATGATGGAACGCGTTTGTTAAAGAAATCGACTTGTATATATACTATTTTCCCATTCTTATAATATATATTTCTACATGTAGAATTTAACACGATTTTGATCAAAATTTGAAAAAAGTATTATTGTATGTATAAACTAATCCCACGACTATATAATATATCAACTGATTTGACGTGTGTGTGTTTTAGAACAACATTAGGGATTCGTGTCTTTAATCCCACAGCACAGCATTGCGGCAACTAATCCCCAAGTATTTGTTTAGAAGGAATCGCTAATTATGGATTCGCGTCTCTAATTCCTACAACACACATTCATTGTACATGAGTATCACAAATCATCTGTATGACATGAAAGCTTTAATCAACGATCTCGGATTGGTCAAACTAATCTATCCCCAGTAACGCATAGTAATGCAAAATATTTGAGAAGAAGAGCAGCGAAATTAAAGAAGCAGATGACTACATCCCGTTAGAGACAACTGAGAATCAACAGGAAAAATCTGAAGAGACTATCGAAGAGTTGTATGCGGGTAAATATAATTGTGCATTAAACAAATGTAAAGAAGAAATATCCCAAGAACGACAGAAATTATTTTTATCGCATATCACACATATAATGGATTGTGAATGTTACCAGTTTAAGGGAGAGAGACCCAGTTATCGTGAAGTAACTCTTCTTGAACTTCAAACGAACAAGTATTTTATTTATCATTGTTATGATGGGATGTTAAAACCCTACAAAGAACTAACTCGAAGGGAACGGTCTACTGTCTACTATCAATATCGATGTCATGGTTTAGACTATTTATCTGAAAAAAAATCAAGAGATTATTTTAGTCAAAGTGAACTTATAAATAGATTAAGTTATTTATTTCGTAATGTTTTTCCCCCGTTTGCTATTATCGGGTATAAAGGTGGTGATAAAGAATCGTCGTTAGTTAAAACACTTCAAGAAAAAACTATTTTACATTGTGTTAATCTTGAATATTTTGGAATTGAGAAGTACGATTATTTACTTTCGTTTTATAATCTTAAACCAAGAAATTGTTGGTATAATACTAGTGAACCCACATGTTTATTGTATCATTGTAGTTTGTTTGAATGTCTTTTATTTGCTGCATGTTTGTTTCGTAAATTAGAAGATGGGGATAATGAACGATCGGTACTAGCTATGTATGATACGGAATTTAATTTTTAAAATTTATTCTCTCCTGAACATTTTTCCTAAATAAAAAAAATACACTTGTCTTTTGATTTTAAAACAAAAAAATATTGAATGTATTTTCCTTTTATTTTTAGAAACACAAAGATTGTTTAAAAAATTATCAAAAGTACATTTGACAACTGTTTATATTTTAAAAATAAAACGTACATTAGAACGGTATTATTTTGTTAAAGATGTACATGTTATCAAAAATACTATTTTTGTTAAAATAGAAGGAGAGAGAAGTTTTAAAAAAATTAAGATGATCTTAGCAACTCTTTGTACATTTAAATATATAAAAAATGATATCATTGTACGTATAGTATAAATAAAACGTTCTTAATTTTTTTCTCGTATTGGAATTAAAATGAGTCAGAAAAAAATCATCCATTATAGTGAACGTTTTTGGCTTTCGAATCCAAGAAAAAGCGCGACAGTTGCTTTAAAATCAGCAGCAAATTTATATGAGTTTCAAGAAGTTCCTTGGCAACGTGGTGTAATACCCACGAGTTTTCTTGACGGTTTTAAAATTAAAACAAATATTCGAGCTACAGGTCCATTTACTGATTTTTCATTGACATTTAGTGACCATAGAAAATTTCAAACAGATAAACAGAATTATCGTGTGGGAGAATTAGAAGCAAGAAAAAAAAATTGGTATAAACGAAAAATAATTCATAGTATTGATGTAAAATTTAAAAATAATATTGGAGAAAAATATAACGATGCAATAGGATGGAGTATTGTTCAAGTTAAAAAAGAGATATTCGAAGAGGGTGATTTGGGATCAAATATTGGCCAAGCCAGTAAATATTATTTTGCCACTAATCAATTGTTTATTGATCCTGAGAAAAATTTCTTTCACGATGATCAACGTTTTGTAGATTTAGCTTATAATTTACCTGCTGACGAAGATTTTATTTTGATTCAAAATATTCAATTTATAGATGATCATTTTTTTTATAAATATGGTATTAAAATTGGCGAGGCGGATAAACCCTATAATGAATACGATATTTCTATTGTTTATTCTGATTGATATACGTAGATAGGGGTATATTTAAAGATCGTTTTTTCAAGATGTGTGTGTGTAAGTGTCATGGCTATTTTTCAGCGAGTACAAAATCAAGAGGGATATAAGATTTATCATGATTTAACACAATATAGTTATGTGGAATCCGTTTTTTTTTGGCATTTAGTAGGAAGTGTGGAAATTGAAAAATCAAGATATCATCTACTAATATCTATAGCTGATTATGAAGCATATGTACGGTATAAATTTATACTGGAAGTAGAATGTTCAAAAAATCCCAAAATGTATATTATACATCAAGAGGAACACGATATTCCAGAAGAATGTTATGAATTTCTTCGTAAAATATGTGAAGCATGGAATGATGACCTATCCCCACGTATCAACGACAAAGGAATTGGAGAATATTTAAAGATACTAGATTATGATAGAAAACATTGTTTTAGTTATGAATGCTTTAGGAGTATTATAGCATTATATTATGATTTTTGGGTTTATAATAAAACTATAAAATACACTTGTAAAAAATGTAAAGGGGAATGCGAATGTAATGTGGATTACCCTAATTTCATCAGTGTAAATTTTAATGAAATAAGAGCTTATAATGTAGAAAAATATTCAATGGACAATAACCTCTTATGTAACGACATAATACACTGAATGTATGTTTTTATTTTTAAAAAATTAATACATTAAAAACTTTTCAACATGGTTTCTGGGTTTATGATATACAAGTCCTCCTTTTTGAAAATGTCTTTTGATTTTTTTCGTTCCTAGTTTTGCAATAATTTTTACTACATTAGCTTTTTTTTTAAGCTCTTTTTTAAAATCGTTTATAAAAAGTTTGCCGTATTTATTGACTGTTTTATGTCCTCCACGTTGCCTTTTTTTCCCTTTAAAAATACCTCCACGTTGCCTTTTTTTCCCCTTAAAATCACCACCCCGTAATTCTCTTATTCTTCCTACCATTGTTATGAAGGTTGTTTTCTCTGCCAATAGTTATCACCATAGTCTGCAAAAATTTCTTCATGGGCTTTTATATGTTTTATACTTTCTAAATACATTTTTTTATTATTGGGGTCGTAAACAAAATCGGAATTATTTTTATATATAGAACCGGTTTTCCCATTATTCGCATAACGTGCTGCGGCGTGAGTTGTCAAATAAGCATCGATACAAGTGTTTGCATCGTTACAAATACTATATACAGCATTAGTGTTTTTACCATATTTACGATCCAATTTGACCTGTGTTGTTTTTTGACCTGTGTAATAAGAAATATTACGATCGGGTTTAAAAGGTTTTTTCCAAGCAAATAATCCTTCACCCGCATTGGGGATCGTTGATTTCTTGATACGTAAGTTATTTTGTTTTGCTAAATGAATCCAACATTTTTTTGTTTTTGCTGTTCGTTTACGACATCTTATTTTTTTTAAGGTTTTACTTCTACATTGAAGAACGTGACGTATACTTTGAGATTTATCATTGCGTCTTTTTTTTCGAGGTAACTTAACTCTTACCATTTTGTTTTAAAATATAGTTTTTATTCCTAAATAATCATTATTTTTTTCATGTCTCTGAATAAATTTTACCAAACAATCTACTTTATAGATAATATCTTCGGGGCAGTTATATATGTCTTTTTTTAATTCTGTTATTCTTTGATTTAAAATCTTTGATGATATGGGTATTATCTTTTCTTTATCTTCTGTAAAATTTAGTAAACATTCCCTTAAAAGATACGGCGTAAATAATATTGAAGGATCATTATCTTGAATTTCATAACCGATATAAGGTAAATTAGACGATTGTAAATAAATTTCAATATAAACAATTTCACTCATATTTTTTTTTATTCCCTTTTTTTTGTTTTAGTTTTTTTTAAATGGGTTCTTTATTATCAAAAAAAATCCCTCCTATAGTTACGTTGACTTGTATTAATATACAGGATTCATACGATGTTACTATTGATCGTGTTGATGGAGAAGACGAAAACATAAATAAAAATAAAACGGCGTGTTTTTCTTGTTTTAGAAAAAAAAAAGAAGATGAATGATGATCAGAAAAAATTAAAATATAGTCAAAAAGATATAGATAAAATTGTAAGTTTATTTAATAAGAAAAAAGAAAGTAAGAAAAATGAAAAAATAGTCGATTATTTTTCTGTTAATCATATAGAAACTATTAGTAGAGAAAAATTTAAAGTCACTGAACAACATTTTTCTTTGGATGTTTCACGGGAAAAAACGGTTAATTTTATTAGTTTTATTCAATCGTTATCGTTGGTTTTTTCTTATTTAATTAACATTGCGCGGGCAAATGTAAAAAGTGATGACGATTATGTTAGATTTATCTTTAGTAATGCGCCAAAAAGTTTTTTCTCTACAGCCGTTTTACCCGTGAAAGACTTTGACGTTAAATATTTCTTAAATATTATGGAAAAATTTATGCAGAGTAATAAAGAAATAATAGCTAATGGTTGGAATAGTAAGGTAATAGTTCAAACTTTTCCCGCAGGAATAAGTACAAATAAAAAAAAAAATAGTGTATTAAGGAAAAAAGTATTTATAATAGTTTGAATAAGGGAAATGCTACAGATAAAGGCGGTGTGAAAAGTAATATGTATGTAAAAAAATATGGCCGTAAATTTCGCACGGGTGTATTTTATATTCTTAGCCATGTATTATTTCGTACAGTGAAAGATTGCTGTTTTGCTTTAGCAATATTAGTAGGTTTATCATTTTTACAACAAGACGCTAAATATTTTATAATGAAAAGAAAACCCAATAAACCCGTGGATGATTTATTTACGTGTGAAGAAATTCGAAATGTATATCGGGAATGTGGGATACCCGAGGGTAATGTTGATGCCACACAGTTTGAGTTAGTATATAATAATTATTTAAAAAAACAGGGTGTTGATTTGTTAGTGTATGTATATTTGTTAGTGTATGTATTTGTTAGTATTTTTCATTTTTTAAACCTAGCATAAAAGCTAATTTTTTTGAAAATAATATATTAATCTTTTGATTAAAAGAAGCATATTGAATACCCTTTTTTTCTATTGTAGTCTTGTTAGATAATCGAAATTCATTTACCTGTAGCCCATCGACTGCTTTATTCGCATTTTCATATACCCAATACTCAATCTCAACATTAATAATTACTTTCCCATTTGACCCGATGGTACAAAAAATTTCAAATCCTTCTAAGATATTATTTAAAAATATAATTAATGAAGATAAATCATAAATTCCGTCGGGTATAATAAATTTATCCGATGTAAAAACGAACTCACTGTTTGCGTATACCGTATTAATTTCTTCGGGTATAAAATTCTTATAGGTTATGATAAATGAAAAAAAACATTCATCACCTACAATATTTTTAGTTGTTTGGGGATAACAAACTTGTAAAACTTCTAAAAAACATTCATTGTTCAAAGCATCAATAGGCTGTGCAATTTTCATTTCAAAATCATTAATCAAATTCTTTTGAAGTCCTCTAGATATTGAATTACTAGCAATGTGTAAATTCTTTTTTTTTTTAAAACTTGTAATTCAGCACGATAAAAAATTCCTTTAATTTCTTCACGTTGTTCGTCTTCTAATTGATATGTAACGGGATCGGTGATAAATACTTTTTTAATAAAAAATATCTCATTTGTCCATCGTCGAAGACTACTTTTTTCAAAAATATTATTTTTTACTCTCACAATACGTACACGAGTACCTTCTCGTATCAGATCTTGAGTGGGAATAGGATAATTTAAATGATCACGTACTATTTTATTTTTTACTTTACGTATTTTTCCTTTTTTTTCTTTGCGATAAATTTCAAAAGGTGTTGCACCAGCTAATGCTTTATGTGGGGAATTATTATAACGATTAACAATAAGGGGTAAATACTGAATATAGTCAAATTCTCCAGTCATTGTTAAAACACGACGAACCATTGTTTTTAAAGTTCCAATTACACGTTCCACATGGGATGCTTTTATTTCTCTATTATACGTATGAAATACTTCAAAATTATATTTTTTACTTAATTTCGTACGTATATCTTGAAATTCTGTTCCTTCATCACTTTGAATTTTAAGAGGCGCTATTCCTTCTTCAATAAGAATACTTTCAAATTTATTTTTAACATTATTAGACGTTTTCTTTTTTATTAATTTTACCCAACAAAATCTTGAAAAAATATCAATACACACCAACCAATAACGATATTGATTATTATATCGGGCTAAATCTTTATTTTCAGCTAAATCAATTTCCCATTGTTCATTATTTTTACTAACAGCATATTTCAAACGTCTATATTTTTTTTTACTACTACTATGTAATCTATAATTAGAATAATCCTCATCAGTTAATGTCTCTCCTTTTAATAATCTTGAAGCTTTTTCAATAAAGTCAGCAGAAAATTTAGTTTTTTTCTTTTTATTCATTTCTAAAATAAAGAAATAAAATAAGTATAGTATTCTTCAAGTTCATCAACGAGTTCTTTATCGCGTAATATCCCCATAATCAACTTCTATATTTTTACAGGCTAACTCTTTATTTATAGTATTACCGTACAAACATAATGTATTTTGTATATTTTTACAACATCTAAAACGATAATAAAATATTTCTGAAATTACTGAGGGATTTAAACGGTGACAAACCTCATCATCGTCACTTTCTACTTTTATTTTCTTGATCTTTTCGACATCGTTGGCGTCATCATCGTCGTCGGTAAGTGGGGATTTCTTTTTCTTCAATACTCGTTTTTTGACGGGTATAGGTTGGGATTTATGACCTGTCGCATGATTATACTTTCTTAAGGCAATAATATATTCATCCAAGGAATCTTTCTTTTTTATATGAAAACTACCCCAGTCATCTCCCCATACGATTTCACTTGGCGTTGCGTTGTTGTTGTTGCTGGTGGTCGGCGTTGGATCATCGTCAAATTCCATTGCATCGGATAATTCGTTATCTTGATGTTGATAACAAATTTCCAAACCACCCCACGCATCTGTACGAACAACCAAACGGCATGTTTGCTTTTTCCAATTTTCAAATCTTACCACTTCAAAAAATATCTGCACCGATTTCTCTTGAATGCTAATCTTATTAAGAACATTCAACAATGAAGGAATATGATCTTTTTTCACTTCAACAGCGCTATTGTATGTGAACTTGTCACATCTTTTATTTGTCGGATATACTTTGGCGAGAATAGCATTACCGTTGATTTTTTTTTGTGCAATTATTTTTACAGACAAATCTGTATACGATTGCATTTTATAAAAATGGTCATGTTGTTGTCTCTCATAAAGTTCCACCATCTCTGAATCTGTTCCCGAGTGAAGGGTAAATGATGAATCACTGTAGGGACAGTGCTTATTTTATACCTTCCGCACAATTTAAAAAAATTGTATTCCATCACAATGAAAAAAATTTTATTACACTAATAACGTGTATAATTGATTACAACATTATATCAAATAAACTATTGTGTTTGCGTTGCATAACTCCTAAAATTTTACATAACTTTCTATGTGTTTTTTTGTTTTTATTTTACATTCTATTTTATTTTCTAGAAATGCAACAAGTGCTTTCCCTATTCTTCCATTTCCATCGGAAAAAGGATGAATGGTTTCAAAAATATAATAAATCAAAACTGATATATTTTTTCTTTGATAGTTTTTTACGTAAAATTCATCTAAATGTTCCATATATTGTTGAATATATAAAGGATCAACCCCCTCATGAATTCCAACAAATCTTTTTTCTTGACTGTAATGTCCCGCATTCGTTAAATGGATCATAGATATTTCATGAATAGTTTTACAACATTCACTTATTTTCCATTTTTCATTTTTTTCCATATAAAATTTTCGAAGGGCAAAACAAAATCTCCCACATTTCATCCAAAATTCTTTTTCATTTTCTTCGTCTTCTTCCATTCGTATAACATCATACGCAAACACTTTAAATTTTATACAAGTTTTTAATTCCATTTTTTTTACATACACGTTTGTTCACTAATACTTTTTATAAATTTTCCCAATTAACATTCGATTCAGTCATTTCATACATAGGATTGTATGCAGCTAAATTATAATTCAATGTTGTTTTTATATATTTTTTTATCATATAAAATAATTATATTACATCTTCCTCAAGCATTATTACATTTGCAAATATTTTCTCTTTACACTTAAATTCTCCTATAATTCCCCCATAATCTCGCTTAACACCCACAGAATGATTAACTTGGGTGTGATTTTCATTTAAAACATAATTACTTTTGTTTAAAATACTTAATTTCAAAGGATCAAACTCAAAAAAATAACTTTTACTCTTACAATTTTTATACCGACATTTATCAAAGGATACTTTACCCTTTTTTATATAATGTATAAAATCCCAAAAAAACATATCTAATATTTTTTTCAGAACCTTTTTTTTGTCTATTGAATAAGCTTCCTATAGGGTTATGTTCACGACAATAAAATATAAAACATGAAGTGAACATGATAAGATTTTTAATTGAACTACAATAAGCATAGGAATTGAAAATACTAGGTGCTACCATTAACAAATAAATATTTAAAAAAAGAGCAAAATCACCTTTCTGGCTATGTATGTGCTTAAACTTTCTTTTCCAAAACCCAGGGTATAAGATAAGTATTTTCTTTCAAAGGTTAGATTTTGTACAAAATATGTATAATGATACTTATCATTGGTTTTTAAACATTGAAATAAATCTGAGTCTTGGCTTTCAAGGGGTAATACAATATATAATTCGTTAAAACAATCGGGGAATGAAAAAAAACTACAGCATAACGTGTCTGATTCAACTAGTATAGTACGTTGTTGAAGCCATGATCTCTTCAAGGAATATTTTCTTTGACTTGCTTGTAAATTCGGAATCATATAAGAGAAACGATCTTCTAGAATAAAATAGGATTCCATTCCACGGTTTCCCTTGAGTTTTTTCATATTGACTATATAGCTTTCTTCGGGGGGTGAATGTTTTCACAATTCATCATGGGACATGTGACATATTTTCCACGATAATAATCAAATAATCCACATACCCAAAATAAATATCCAATTTCTCCTTGGTTAAAATATTGAAAATAAAGAACTCTTAAAATTGTTTCAATCATATTGCTGTGATTTGAAAATGTCATATTTTTTACTCTTTATATAGCTTTCAAATTCATTAAGCTAAATAAACATTAATCTAAATAAAATAAAAACCCTTTTATTTTCTGGTTCATTCTTCAGTTGAATCTCATGCAAGCAATATGTCAAAACCCAAACAGTATGATCTTCACTATCTTAAAGAAAATTGTCGAAATCAAACATTTATTGTACGTAAATGTGAACAAATCCTAAATCCATGCTTTCCTATGAATCGATTATATATAAATTTGGAAGTTATGGAGTATGCAGAAAATAAAAAGCTTAATTATAAACAATATATAACAACACATGTGGCAGGAGATTGCGGTATACATAATTTCATAGATCAAGAAGTATATATAAATTCTTTTTTTTAAATAAAAAACGCTTTTCTCGATTTATTGAACTGTTTTATTTCAAATATTTAATTCATTAAAATTATTACATAATTCCCCACAACAATTTAAATATACATGTAGTTGCAACATAGATTTATCAAAATGTATTTTATTTATTAATGTTACAATATAATTTCCATTACTAGTACCATAAATCACATTAAGTACAGATAATATATTTTCATCTTTAATAAGAACTAAATAAAGCTCTTGACCATCAAAATTTTCACGAAAATGATAATTTACTAATCTAAATCTTGAATCCTTACATTTACCATATAAAAACGTTTTTGAATAACATGGGATATTATTTATCTCAAAACAATCAAGGGTCGAAATTAACGTGGGTAATCTCGGTTCTCTATCAATAAATACTACATGTTTTCCCACTAACTGATCATAAAATGACATAGTCCAGCTAAAACCTGTTATTAAAAATCTATAATATCTTTTTCCACCATATCGTTTCCAAAATATAGATTGTTCATTTTTATCTTCCACATAAATGTTAAAATATTTATAATCATAATCAGCACATCTAAACTGATAGGGATGCTCTCTCCATTCAAAAAAATAAAACGTTGAATCTCGTGTTTTTTCTATCTCAAACAATTCAGCATGTAATAAATATTGAATGTCGGGGTAAAGAATTTCATCAAAATCACGCTCTCGTACAGCCATTTTAAATCTTTTTTAAAAAACTTCGACGTCTTTTCTTCTATTCGTCGTAACCTATTTCCACAGAAACATTCACTGTATATTTCCACCGTATATTTAACTTGTTTAACACCCAACGTTTAAAACTGTTTAGTCTTGAAAGTTTTAATTCATCTGGATGAATCGGACACGGGTGTTTGTTAATACATCTTCCACAAGGATGTTTGTTATAATATAATCTTTCAAATCGTTCATCTGCTGTTTCTTTACGTTCCATTGTCTAACAAATATATAAACAATTATTTTTTTTACTCTTATTTATACTGTTTCTTTTTTTTATGGGATTTTCTTCTTTAAATCTTTTAACACCATATCTTCTTTAACAACCATCTCTTTAATCTACAACAACGTTTTTTTTGTTTTGGATCTTTCCGCGGTATATAATTCGCACACACTTCCCCACACATATTTCCGTTAAGACATTGTCCACAAGGATATTTTGAATAGAATAATCTATTATATCGTGCATCGACGGTTTCCATGATATTTTTGTAAAAACCATTTTATTACATTTTTATTTATATCCTACTAAAATTTTTATTTTATTTTTTTTTTATTTTAGAATATCTGTCTTTTTTAATTTTAATTTTTCTTTTTATATTTTTTTTTTATAAAAAATTATATAAACGCGTTACCCACATGTTAAACGTTATTTGTGAATGATGTCGAATTCACATGTACGCTATCGTGATTGTGATGAACATAACGGTAGAAGTTATCAAAGAATAATTGCTGATGACTTTAACCCCTACAAAATTGAAGATGAAAGTAACTATTATCCAAGTCGTTTTCTAGCCAAAGAATTACACCACTTTACCTATGTTGTAAAGAAATGTCAACCTACGGAATTATGCGAATGTATTGAAGATATACCCTATGAAGATATACCCTCAACGCCTCAAACATATTACCTAGCTCTGGAAGTTAAAAAGAAACATGAATATGAAAATGATGAATGGAATTGTTCATGTCTGGGTGAAAACATAACAACAATTGTTGACTATGATGCTTCTGATCTTTTACAAAAAGAAATTAAACTAATAATAGATTCTAATAATTTCATGAAAGCTGTAGCATATACTCAATAAAAACTTTTTTTAAAAAAATTCGTGTTTTTTATTTATTATATATATAAGATTACATATTTGATTTAATCATATCTAGAACAAGATGAATCAAGAACAAGATCTCGTGACCTGTGTCAATTATAGGGGTGTAGCATATTATGACTATACTCCTCGTTATTATTCATGTCATTTTCTTCAAAAACATTTTCCTAACTATACATATTTGGTAGAGGATTGTAAACCTGCTATACTATGTAAAGAATGTAATCCCCCATTTTGTTCTCCACCTCAAGTCTACGAACTAACTCTGAAAATTATTAAACAGGGATTACTTGAAGAGAAGGGAATAACCCTAAAAACAATTCTTGAAACTAAAAGTGATCATCTCTTGTATAAAACAATTAAACTAATAAATGGTAACTCAATAATTCCACAACAAATTAATTTGTAAACATATTTATTTTTCTTGTAATAAAATTTTTACACAAAAATAAAAACTCGATATTCTGTTTCTAACTTTCAAGGTTTTTTATTTTAAAAACACTACAAAGATAAAAATATTTGTTTCCCTCTACCCCTATGGTCAATGAAATTGTAGGGTTTAATATTTAATATAGGTGCTGAGTTTGCTAATTTTACATTATTATTATTAATATTTATATATTTTCCCTTCAATGATGATAAGAGGTTCTGTAAATTATCCTCCGGAGCTCCAAACGAGTCTACTAGCATCAATTTGAAATATCGAGGTCCTTGCCAATCTTTCAGATATAAATAATATCCATATCTTAACAACGAGGGAATCACAGGTTCATAGTTTACTAATTGTATGGGTTGAGCATGATAATAAAATGTAACATAATCATGAGATTCACATTCTCCAAAATCAATCATTGAACGCAACCACATGTTGAAAAAATAATAGAAAAAATATATTTGATACCCTGTTTATATAGTTTTGCAAAAAATCTATAAAAGTAGGTTGTCAAACTATAAAATTTTCACAAAACGTCCAAAAAAATATTGTCAAGATGGTCTATTGCAGTTTCTGTTGTTCTGAAGTGAATTCCTTCTATCATTTTTTCATGCATTACAGATGTAAAGAATGCTTTGTAAACCATCATTATTGTTATCCTTGTAAACAGAATTACTCACGACTTATCTATAGTAGAATAGTTGATCTATGTGAATGTGATGATAGAATACAAAGATGGAAAAAAACTTATTTGGATTAATAAAATATTTTTTTTAAATACATTGTCTACCATTTCCAAAATTCATAAAATTTATGATTATAATTCGGATGATCTTTTTTCCATCCTCCTTTTTGAATTTTTTTAGAACGTTGTCGTTTTCGTATTCGTTTTTTTATTTTTCGTTTTCGCTTTTTTTATACAACTCCTCCTACACTTCATTTTTATGTTAACTGAAGTACGACAAGCAATGGTTTTAAAAAAAAAAGAAAAACCGTCTATTTATACTGTTCTGTTTTTTGATTTTTTTTTTTTATATCTTTTCTGAGACACATATAATATTATATAAGATGTTTAAACTAAAAAACTTTATCATTACTGAAATAAAACAATGTCCGTATTACGTTATTGTAGTATATGTACAAATAGTATAACTTTTTTTGACACATCCAAAAATACTTTTCAGCGCTATTTATCACGTGAATCTCTTCTTAAAGAATATCCTGAATATATATATTTTGTGGAGGATTGCAAACCTGTTACCATAATTGAAACAAAACAATGTTCTGTAATAAAAAAAAATGGTGTGAAACAACACCCGTATGAAATAACCCTGAAAATTATCAATCATGGAGAATCTGGAAAAACAATAAAAATATTATCAGAGGAAGATATTCCTCATCTTTTGCATAAAAATGTTAAGTTTATAAAAACTGACAAAGACATAATAATTCCTTCTCTTGTATAAATTTATTTAATAAAACATGTAGACAATTCTGTGGAGTGTGAATTAATTTCGCTGCCTCTATCAATTTTTCAGCATTTTCTTGATTACGCATTTGAAATGACCAAATCTTTCGCGAGGGTATATACCCCATCTTCAACAAAATAACTGACCATTTTTTTTATGATATCGTTTTTTATACCCCAGGTTTTGTAGAAATGAAAAAAAATTTTCTCAAAAAACTTTCATATAAATAAGCTGAAACTTTTCTTTTTCATTTATACATAAAACATTGTCCCTCTACAAACTTAGTTTAAGAAAAAATGGCTACGAAAGAAGAAATAACGAATGAAGCTTCCTATGGAGAACCCAACCTCATACCCCTGAATGGTTCCCCTCTCATATGGGATTACAACGATAAAGGAGAAGAATACGCGTACGGTGTACGTGTACGGGATACGGATACGTCGAAAGAGTTTAATTTCGAGGACTTTAAACCCGTCAAACCTATTCAGGATAATGGTGATTCTGATAGTGATGATAGTTTGAAAGCATTTTTGGGGAGTGCTGATGACGAAGTAAAGGAGGAAAAAGTATTTAATAGAAACAACATTAAAAAAAAAGTATATACCCGCTGTGATATTAATTCTCTTCGACAGAATTTTCCAAATCAAAAATATATTTTACGACACTGTATATACTTTCCCTCGGGTAAGCTATCCCGGTATAAATTATATTTAGAAGTGGTAGACGGGGGAATTCTTTATCCGTATAAATATCTAACAACAATTATGATAACTGATGATTCCATACTTAGTTCTATTAATAAAGAAATGTATTTAGATTAAATAAAAACAATAAAAAGAGAATTTTGTTTTTTCAAAAAAAAGTTATTTTATTGTGTGTTAAAGTACATTTTATTTTGTTTTTAAATATATTTCATCTATTTGAAAAACACCAAATAATTTTTGGAGATATTTCCCTCTACAAATTTTTATCTTTTTTTTTAAAAATACCGTAACTAAGGAATATCAGTCATTCGGCCATAAGATGGCGTCGAGGTAAGAGCTCCATGGCGGAAATTTCTATGATTAATTCTATAAACCAAATTTTGATTATTTTTATTTCAACATCGTACAACTCTTCCAATAAAAATAATATGGACGTTTTTTTGGATGACACGTGTAAGTATAAATCACATTGGGTGAGGTATGATGGTCGTTTATAAAGTTTTTTTTTGAATTTTAAATATCTATCTCATGAAATTGACTACGATCACCTTGATTGACCTTCCTCTCTCTCTCTGGTCGTCAAACTCAAGGATAAACCAAAAACTGGTACAAAAACCTCTTGATTACGACCAGGTGCATATCCCCCCTGATTTGATGGCTGGTCGCTCTTTACAGGGTGACCACACCTTAAAAATACGACACCCTCCTGGAAATTTGGGACTGGCTGTGCTCTGATTGGTCCATTCAAATCAATTCTTGATTCTGATTGGCTTAGAGCTCGGTCCAGTCCCAAACACATTGATATATATATATATATATATATTACTACTTTGAGCTATAATAAAGATATCGTAATCTGCAGAGATTTAAATTGCAACCTACTTAGCAATGATAGTCCTGAAGCAGCTCTCAGATCGTTTTGCTCTTCGTTGAACCTTGTCCAGTTAATTAGCGAACCAACTAGGGTAACTGCAACATCTCAGTCCCTAATTGATGTGATCCTTGTTTCTAATCCTGAAATTGTGAGAAAGAGTGAGGTACTGCGGTCCACCATCAGTGATCATTATATTGTAACAGTTCAACTTAACTTGAAACTGCAGAGAGCAAATACTATCACGGTATGCAGTTATAAGAACTATGAAGCTAGCGATTTTATAAAAGATATTGCCATGGTCCCTTAGGATACTGTAGACATATTGGATGACGTGTCTGATAAAGTAGATACATTTAACGATTTGTTCCTTGGTGTTTTGAACAACCACGCCCCAGTGAAGAACATTAAATTAAAATCAAAACTATGTCCATTTCTTACCCAAGAAATTAGATCATTGATGAAAGAAAGGGATTTAAAGCACAGAATCGCCAGGCAAACTTCTCAAAGTAGAGATTGGCTTGAGTTTAACAGAATTAAAAATGAAGTTAAGCATATTCTACGATCTGCAGAAAGAGATTATGTACGAGATCAAATTACCTCAAACAAAAATGTGTGTTCTATTTGGAAAACTATTCGAAGTTGCGTTCCATCTAAGATTAAACCTAATTTATGCCACACTAAAAATCCTTCTGACCTATGTGAAGAATTCAATGTCCACTTTTTATCAGTCGGTGAAAGAACAGCTAAATTAGCACAGGAACTAGCTGAAGATTACAATCTCACGACAAACCATTCTCATAACACAGATCCTTTTGGAACAACTCTGCTGACCGACGTTATACCCGATACCCTGTTTTTCTTTCAGCCAGTATCTTCTGATGAGATCAATCGAATAATTGTCAATATGCCGTCGAATAAAGCTCCAGGACATGACAGAATATCTATAAATGTTCTAAAAGATTGCCATTCTTATATTTCTCAGTGGCGGAACTGGTCAATGGCCCTGCAATTGCTGAACTGGAAACCACTAAAACTCAGACGGCAATTCCATTGATGCCAGTTTGTGTACAAATCAATCGAGAATAATTCAGTTGACTTTAAATTCGATAACTGCTGTGGCACTGAGGTCCATTCATACAACACAAGAAATAAAGGTCATCTTTATGGCGGTAGATGTGTGTCATAATTCAAACGACTGGATATTTTGCGTACGAACGGGTATTTTGCATACGAACTCGTATTTTGCATACAAACTCATATTTTGCATACAAACTCATATTTTGCATACGAACTCGTATTTTGCATACAAACTCATATTTTGCGTACGAACACGTATTTTGCATACAAACGCATTTTGGATACGCGCTCATATTTTGGATACGCGCTCATATTTTGGATACGAACTCATTTTGGATACCATCTCATTTTGGATACGCGCTCATATTTTGGATACGAACTCATATTTTGCATACGTACTCAGATTTTGCATACGAACTTATTTTGACTACGAACTCATATTTTGCATACGTACTCAGATTTTGCATACGAACTTATTTTGACTACGAACTCATATTTTGCATACGAGCTAATTGTGACTACGAACTCATATTTTGACTACGAAATCTGTTTGGACACAAACTCATATTTTGTATACGAACTAATTTTGACTACGAACTCATATTTTGCATACAAACTCATTTTGACTACGAACTCATATTTTGCATACAAACTCATTTTGACTACACGCTCATATTTTACATACGAACTCGTGTTTTGTATACAAACTCATTTTGGATATGCGCTCATATTTTGCATACAAACTCATATCGACTGCGTATTCATTTCTGACACCAGTGTGAAGTATGCATCAAATTCGTTCTTTGATTCAGCCTTCGATTCAGTATTCTCCCCCCTGTAAACTTGTTACACGAGCGACTTTTCTCATCCTGACGTATGTGATTGAATGAATTCATTTACAAAAGAAGTAAAGAACTGGATCATTTGTGGGCTAGGAATGTCGAATAATTTCGTGAATCATCGACTTCACACGCATCAGAATGTGAAAAATTGCAACAAATCAAATAGCCAGTGTAAACGGCCTTTTAAGTCAAGCTGATGTAAAGTTTTTAAGTATTTTATCGGTCGCTATTATATAGTATAGGATTATTTTTAGTAATTTACTTAATATGTTCTGAGGTGATATCGAAGAAGAAACTTCGGCATCACGGAATTATTGTACAATAATAGAAAAATAACACAGAAACAGAGCCAAAATTAATATACTTAACTTCGTTACTGCTTCGTTGTTCGTTACTGAGCAGACCTTTTTAGTTTTGCCTGATTGGAAATTTCGGGCTGCAAGCAGGCTATATTGGAAATATGGCCGAACGACGACAACAAACTGCAAATGTAGTGGAGCAATTTCGAAGTTCTTTGGCTCATATAATGCGACAGTTAGATACTGCAAGCTTAGACGAAGAAGCATTTGACTGTATTTCGTTTCGTCTGGAACAGATATCGCGCCATTTACTTCGAATCGTCCAAGTACATTATTCGACATCTGTAAATCTTCTGACAGAGTTGACTCGAAGTATATCTTTGTTGTCTAATTCGTATGAACAGCAATTTTCTGTCCAGGCTCCGGCAGATCAAGAATGTGGTGTCGGACGGCCTAAAGTTGTCATTTATCATGAGCAATTGGAATACCTACTGTCATTTGGTTTCACAGCTACCGATATAGCAAGAACTCTTGGTGTTTCACGAAGTACTATCCACAGACGTTTGGCAGAGTATGACATGTCTGTTGGCTCAAGGTGGACTACTCTAACTGATGAACAACTTGATAACATAGTTAGTCGAGTGCAAAGAAGCTTTCCAAATGCGGGGTATCGGCGTATGGATTCTCAGCTACGTGCTCAAAATATCAAAGTGCCTAAACAAAGAATAAGAGAGTCTATGCAACGTCTTGACCCTGTTGGTGTAGCCTCCCGGTGGCTAGCTTTGACACCGCAAAGAAAATACAGTGTTCGAGGGCCAAACGCTTTATGGCACATAGATGGCAACCATAAATTGATCAGGTAATTTAAATTGAGTATTTAATATTAGAGATGAGCCGATCATGAAAATTTACCAGTGCCGATTATTTAGAGGCCGATTATTCAAAATACAGTATATAATTGGCTGATAACGGTATATGCCTATCTATGTGACTTTGAAGGAAATTATAGAAAAAACTCATAACAAACCATTTTACATTGTTTTATTTAACCCATTCGCACCAACCTTTCCGCAAGCTCTCCCATCGATGAGTAAAATGGTCTGGCGTTAGAGTAAAATTGAAAGCTCTTCGAAAAAACATGAACACGTATTTATAGACACCATCTGCAAATTTGTTATACGAAACAATACAAGCCATTGGTCCGCGAAACTTCGTATGAGCTGTGATTGGCTAGTGCTACTGAAGTGACATCAAAAGTGAATCTATACTGTGATAAGAAATAGCAACGAAACAGTGAAAAACATAATGAATGTTCACAGATTATATATTGTACATAAACAATCATAATTAATATATACTGTAAACAAACAGTCAATAATATTTGTCGTAATTTACTTCAGATACATGCTTTTACCATCCGAAAGTAATGACCTCTGAAATTAACAACCCCCTGAAAGTAGCAACCCAATGCAATGAAAAGAAATTACGGCTGCTAATTCCGAAAGTAATGATGTTGACCCTTGTTACTTTTGCAACTTTATGGTAAGTAATAGCATTGTTTGTTGTGCAATTTGAAAAAAAAACAATCAGGAGTTTTTCAAATACCTAAAATGTCACTTGTCTTTCATACTCGTGCAATTTTGATAGTCTTTGAAATATTCACTTAAGTGCGTTTTTATCCAAATTGCACTCAAAACCATGTTATTACCTATGCTAATTTAATCACTCATTAACCTAACAATAATGAAATCCAAACCCAAAATGTACATAATTACAAAAATTATGTACTTAATATGTATGTACTCATTTATGCGTAGCTACATACATATTTATTTGTATACATACACACACCCATGCTCACATAAAATTGATTTGTAAATTTTATGCCTACCCAACATGTAAATAGCCATAGGTCTTCATTACAATATCAACTTGTTTATTTCCATTTCATTTATGCTTTACATAGAACAATAAATGAATAACTCATAATAGTTAAATGTTAATTGCAAACAATTCTAATTTGTTTGCCTCCAGGTGGCGGATGGTAATCCACGGAGGCATTGATGGGTTTACCCATATTCCAGTATATCTAAAGTGCAGTAACAACAACCGAGCAAGCACTGTTGCATCTCTTTTCTTAGAAGCTGTTCAAACATACGGCCTTCCTCTTAGAGTTCGTTCAGATAAGGGAGGGGAGAATGTCGATGTATCTATGTACATGTTGCAACACCCTGCAAGAGGACCAGGAAGAGGCAGTATGATTACTGGAAAAAGTGTCCATAACCAAAGAATTGAACGGTTGTGGAGGGACGTATATGAAGGAACAACGTATATATATTACAATTTATTTTACCATTTAGAGGAAACTGGTCATCTTAATCCAGACAATGAAGTGCACATATTCTGTCTGCATTATGTGTTTATTCCACGTATAAATCAGCACATGGCACTGTGGAAAAATCGCTTTGTTAACCACCAGATTCGGACTGCTGGAAACATGACTCCAATGCAGCTGTTTATCTCTGGAATGTTCCAATATGGTGGCACAGCAGGAAGACTCAAAACAGAATTGGAAATTGAACTACAAACTCAGGTATAACATTTACTCATTCATACTAAAACATAGCAGGTATAGTATAATATCAAGTCAACTTTAAAATGTTTATTATGGTTTGAGTGTGTGACCAGACCTTTAGTTCTAAGGCATGTGATCGCTTCTCTGCCTTAACGCTTCCCTCATTTGTTCCTGAGAGAGTGATTTACTGTACAGTGCACTTTAAGTTAAGTTTTAAAGCAAACCGCTCATATTGATTGGTGGTTTGGTCAAATTATTGCAGCCCATTTTCATCTATATCTTTAAGTCACTCTGAAGTTCTGAACCCTGAACATTTCCATCATGAAGCAATGCAAAAAGGCAATGAGAATAAAACAGTACATGATATTCAAAGACCTTATGATATGGCAAAAATCGTATCACTCATACAAAAGCTGTTTTCAGGCATACATACTTTACATACATACTTTAATTTTCCACTTCCCCTAAAGGGCTTTTCAGGGAAAAAGAATATTACAAATATAAAATTATAATAGTTAAGGTAAAGTTAAATTAAAATTATGTTATAAGTATTGATTATATTTACAAATATTAAAATTATTCAATAAAGTCTCGTAATAACTTACTCCTTAAACGGTACTTAAAGGTATTTATTGAGCTGCACAGTTTTAAAGACTGTTCTAGAGAATTCCAAATACTAAGGGTTCTATAAAAAAAGTTCTCTGAAACGGTTCTATAATAAAAAGTTCTCTGGCATACATGTACATGCAACTATATAGTGTTAATGGCATACAATTTTTAAAAATAAATTTCACATTTGCACTGCACAGCATTGTCACCCCCCCTTAAGTAATTCACGAGCCTCATTCTTTTAGAATGAAAAATCAAACATGAAGCAACTTGCATCAGGGTTTCTTTAATAGGTAAATAGCAGATATGGAATTCAGTTACAGTATCTTCATTATAAGTTGGATACAAAATCCATGGTGTGCATGTTTAGTAATTTCGAAATTTTGTATTGAAAATTATTATCCTCTAATGGATAACATTGCATGATGATGCAGCTTCTCACATCATGAAAACAAATTTTCTTCCCACTCAAGGCTCATGCATAAAACATATATTTAAGATACTTTTTCCTTTTTTCTTTAAGTTTATTGTATTACTTATTTTACCTATCTAACATACCATGCAGTCACCATGATATCTACATACTTTAAAGCAATTAATAATTAAGCATTGAACCAATACTTTTTTGTTTCACAGGCAAGTATTGATGAATATGGAATAGATTGGGAAGGACCTTATCCTCATGTTCAGGCCAGCACAGATGATTCTGTCGAAGTTGAAGTTCCAGACACAAGATGTCCTGTCAGGGAGGATGTTTTCCAGGAACTTCTAGCCAGGGTTAACCCACTAAGGCAGAGCAATAATTATGGTATCGATATATATGTGGAGGTACTTCATTTTATTTCCTCACAATTACATTACATGTAACAACTTTAATGTGAAAAGAAAAACGCAATATTAAACAAATCAGTCATCAACAATTAGTTCATAGAGTATAATTATGTCCTGATTCGAACGCTTTTTCATAAAATGTTCAGACACTTCCAAATCCCATTCTTCCTTCATTGCATGCCAACATGAAATGTGCTTTGAATGTTTCATATTCTTTATGCACTGTTGGTATTCTTAATACACACAAGCATGTTTCTGCAAAAAACCCTTGGCTTTCATCCAATTTGTAGTTAATCTCTATTGTTTTGGTTAGCCCCAAAGGAGGAAGGTTTCTGATGCCTATCATGAACTGTAGAAAGTTTTGAAGTCCTTCTTCACCGTGATCTATAACAACAAACAACAAACATTTTACGGCCGTTTTCCCCGCTTACGCAGGGGTTGGCCGGTGGTTCCCCACGACAGTTTCCTCCACTTTCCACAATCATGTGCATCGTCCCTCTTCAGCCCACTCTCTCTCATATCCCTCTACACTACCTGGCTCCATGTCATCCTTGGCCTTCCTCTTCCTCTTGCACCATCAACCTTAAGTGACATACACCTCTTCGCCCAGTCACCATCATCTTTCTGCAGCACATGTCCCAGCCACCTTAATCGGCTCCTCTTTACCACGTCAGACACCGATTCAATACCCATTCTTTCCCTCAGCTCCTCACTAGACACTCTATCCCTCAGCGCTACGCCACACATCCACCGCACCATCCGCATCTCTGTCCTCTCCAGTCTATTATTCAGCTCCACAGTCATGGCCCACGTCTCACTTCCATACCATAGCACTCCTCACACAGGCCACATACACCTTCCCCTTCAGCTTTAGCAACACTTCCTTCCTTGTCAGGATCCCAGAGAGGTCTTTAAACTTTCCCCATGCACAACGTACCCCTGCCATAGATGCTGAATTTGCTCCTCCACCCCCAATCAGCATATCCGCCAGGTAACAAAACTTTTTAACATTCTCTAAATGCACCCCATTGCCCAGATCCATGCTCTCATCTACGTCACTATCCTCTCCATCTTCTGCTCTTTCACACACCTTACAAACAAACGTATCCACAACTCTAGCCAGTGAGCCCTTCACGCCTGAGCACCGCTTGTGTACCCATCCACTACAGCCTGTGCATCGAATAGAATTATTTCCAACACCCTTCCCACATACTACACGGCCACTTCCCTAACTTTTCAACATGACCACTATTCTTCCTTGACACCATCACCTTAGTCTTACGAGTGTTCATCTTCAAACCCTTTGCCTCCATGCATTCTTTCCATCGCATCACTTTCTCCTTAAGCTCCTCAATGCTCTCAGCCATTAAAACCAGATCATCGGCATACAACAACTCCCATGGCATACCAAACCGCATGCAAACAGCAATGGACTCAGGACCGACCCCTGATGGACCCCAACCTTCACCTCAAACTCTTCACTATTCCCATGCTTCGTTCTCACCACAGTTCTTGCTTTCTCATACATTGTCATCACTGCTTTCACCAACCATTCTTCAACCCCCAGCTTTCTCAACGCCCACCTAACCACCTCCCTGGAAATTCTGTCAAATGCTTTCTCCAGATCCACAAATGCATAATATAGTGCTCTATTCTTAGCCACAAATTTTTCCTGCATCTGCCTAACCATAAAGATCGCATCTGTCGTTCCCTCTCCAGGCATAAACCCAAACTGCATGCCATCTATATTCACTTTATCTCTCAGCTTTCTCTCTAGAACCCTCTCCAATACCTTCATCCCATGTTCCAGCAACTTTATAGCCTGATGTGCCCCACACTCCATTGGGTCACCTTTCCCCTTGTATATAGGTAAAAGGGTACTTAGCTCCCAATCCTTCGGTATCTTTTCCTCCTCCACAACCATATTGCAGATTTCCGTCATTTTCTTCACACCTACCTGACCAGCTGCACGAATAATTTCACCCACCAATTCCGTTGGCCCACCTGCCTTCCCACTTTTCATCTTCCCTATTGCTTTCTCTACTTCCATCTTTGTGATGTGCTCTCTTGGTCCTTCAACTTCCCCACATTCTACATTCCCATCCCACTCATTCTCTACATTCAATAACTGCTCCATATACTCCCTCCATCTTTTTTTTCATCATCTCTGGTTGCACAACTATATTTCCACTCTCATCCTTCACGCAGTTCACTCCAACCACATCCTGCCTTTCCTTAGCCATCTGCTTCGCTATCTTGAACACAGATCTCTGCCCTTCTTCTGTATTAAGCTTCTCTCCTACTCTATTTCTTTCCTCCTGCTGAGCCTGAGCAACTGCCTTCTTTGCAATCTTCTTCGCCGTCACATGCTCCTCCAACAACGCCTTTTCCTCAGCTGTACCCTTTGCCTGACACCATGCCTTAAACTTAAACTTCTTCTCACCCACCTTCTTCCCAACCTCTTCATTCCACCACCATGTTTGCACATGCCTTGGTGGGCCTTTTGTCCATCCACATCAGACCTGGAAATAGTGGTGGATCCTGGGATCCTCGTTCCAAGCAAATATTTTAGTTCTAAAAACGTTTTCGGCTGCCAAGTCACACCTCTCACTCACTTAACTACTTAAGCCCCGAGCAGTGCCGCAGTGGGCCTGTGGCTGCACCGCAGTTGTGACAGTCTGTACAAGTACATAACCGATTAAACTCTAAAGATAAAATATTATTCAATTCAATGGATTTTGCTACAGTGCTAATAGGAAATTGCTAGGCACGGCTTTATTAACGATTGTTTTAAACTTTTAGTCCTGCGAAACGTATAGTGCGACCACTGTATTTTCGAATAAATCATTTTGTCCTTAGCGTAGGATGAAAAAGGAAAGGTGGAGGGAAAGGTTGGAATTATTTCCAGGTCTGATCCACATGCCTCACTTGCTGCCTTCAATAACCCATCTCTCGCCTTCTCTCATTCCTCATGAGGCGCCATTTGTAAAAAAATTATTTAGTTTGTTTTTATGTTATTTTACATTATTTATGTGTTTTAATTGTACTGTTTAGTAAGAATTCAACGTTTTAACAGAAAATGATAGAATTCACTTGTATAAAATGAATAAAGCACGCATTATATATAAACAATAAACTTTACATCAAAACCAGGAAACGTTATATATAAATAATGCATGCATTGTTTAACATAATCCCGACCTTGTTTTATATAATAAAAACATTATTTGTATATAATGCATTCATTATTTCATAAAATGCATGCATTATTTCATATAATGCAAACATTATTTCATATAAGGCACACATTATTTCAAATAATGGTTTGATTGTATGTGCGTCATGGTATGCGCGTAGGACTGTTTCCGCATCCTCAAGGTCAGTGAATAATTAACTTGCGTGAATTGCAAATTTTCGCGGGCAAATCCGCCGTACTGAATCAAAATGGCGAACGACAACAGTATTAACGCAACGGAACTCGGGAGAGTGATTGCCAGCGCTATAACTCGTTTTCTTGACAACGAACAGGTAAATCTGAATATTTAATACGCATATTTATTCATTTCACAAGTAAAATGTTTTTGTTTTGTTTTGAACATTGTGTATTTGGTATTTCTTCACATACTAAATAGGATACAACCGTACCAAATTCCAACGCTCTGGGTGACGAATCGAGCACAACAAGAACTATCGGTTCACCACAACGTACGGGCGAGGGAAATGGACGAACTAACGATACCCGTGCTCCAACAATTCAAACCCTTCTCCCGTCATTGTTTGGAGGCGTAGGACGGACAGAAAATAGGGGATCACACTCATCACAGGGACAGAACAGAACAGAACACCACAAAGGCCAATCGCGCCAAAACGAAAACGTTCATCTGGTGTAGTTGGGAAAGCAAAGACGAACGAAGACGTTGTTTGCATACCAGAAAGTTTGTTTCAAGATGCCACTACAATACCAATACCGCGAGGCCGTACCCGTGGTGAGCTTGCTGAACGAGACCTGATCGGCAAAATATGATTGGTGTCCACCTGGTCCACAAGAGAGGTAATAACTTTTGTAGAATGCAAAAAATTTAAATTCATGTTTATTATTCGTTGAGTGTATTTCAATTACTTCTTGACAAATAGAAAATAGCTGATATGTGTAGAGTAATATCACGTTTGCGAGTTTTTCCTTTGTCTTAACGGGTTGATTTAATCACTAATACACCCCGATTGAAGTTGTATTAGAACTAATACGACCACGGCAAACCGTGACGACAGGTAGTATTACACTAATACGACCTAAGGTAGGATGAACCCCAGTAGAATTATCAATGTAAAACGTCCTGCCATCTCGAAGTATGCAAAGACTGCCGCACCCTTTCGGGAAAACTCGCAAACGTGATATTACAAAGTAATATCATGAAATGAGGCGTATTAGCTATTAAACCGCGCCCGCTCGATTCGGGTCATTTAGTAAAATTTTACTAAATGACCCTCATCGAGCGGGCGGTTTAATAGCTAATACGCCTCATTTCATGATATTATTTATAATAGCATAGTTTGGATAAGCCCCCCCCCCCTCCTTTTGACCCACCCATGAGGACGAGGCCCGAATCATAGAAATCACCTCATAGAAATCGAGAGTGAGTAATCTATTTTTTAACAAAAAATGCGCCAGGAAAATGATTGTTTTCCTACTCGCTATCTATCGAGGATTAATATACACCCAACCGTTGTCTATTACAAATGCTGCATTTTGATTGGCTACTCAACCGTTGTCTATTCGTGATAGACAACGTTTGGGAAAAATGAAAACAAACGTGGAAAATTATGGCAGAATGAATATTTTTTTGTCTAGTCGCTGCAGCTCTACTTACAGCAAGTCAGACCTTATGGAATTTTAGCACCAAACGGTACTTGAAACGATTTGCTTTTGACACTGATTGACGTCTGACTGTCATGTGATGTCGCGTGAGTTCGCGCGTGCGTATAAATTAAAATGGAATTAAATTATTTTAAAAATTACATGGTTATGGATACAGGGTGTATATACTAAAACAATTAGATAACTCGTCCTCGTTGTCTATGAGCGATAGTCAACTCAGGCTTCGCCTTCGTTGACTATTCGCTCATAGACAACTCGGACTCGTTGTCTAATTGTTAAATAGATAGCGAGTAGAGTAGCCAATCAAATTACAGCATTTGCATCTGGGGACGGTTGTCCAAAGCTGGATTAGCGCTAACCCTCGTTTAAAATTTAACCTGCTGTTTTAGTTTGTGTATTTCTGCACGTCTGTTTATTTCAAAACGTCAGGGAAGAAAACTCCTACTGATTTAGACAAGGTTTCTGAACAAATATTTCCAAATTTATGAACAAGCTGTTAGTAATATTCTAGACTCGTTAATTCAGTGTATATACCGGTACTGCAAGAGAGGTTCATTGAACATCAATTTGAATTTAGATAGCCGGCTGCCGGCTGTCTAGTCACTTCGAAAATTGTATTACTGTAATGTTTTTATTATATATATGGTAAACATTTTGCTTTCTTCTCTTCAGTTATATTGTATTGCTCATTTCTTAATTATTATTTTTATTGTATTCTGGTTATTATTCAATATGACATTAGTTATTCTTAGTTATAATACTAAAAAAATGTCACTAAAAATTCTATATATTTATGTTTACTTTTTAAATAGGTCAGAGAAGAAATATCATCTGTGTTCAGGCATCTGTTTGCCTTGGGGGAGCATGAATTACTACAATTTGAGTTTTTGACAACAGTACCCGGCATGAAGCGTCTTAAAATTCCTAATATTTCGACAACATTTAGTTGGAATGGGCAAGAAGTTGCTTCATTGGCTGGCCCAAGGCTCATTATACATCTTGTCAAGGTCAAAACTTAAGTCCCAAATGCATCTTGATGAGGTAAGTTAAGGCCTTATTAAAGTTAATCTTTTCTTAATTATTTGCAATGGCATAAAGTACTATAAAATTTGGAAATTTTACATTTTACGAATTCTTCAGTAACAGCCTTAGGTACATCGCATAACACTTAATTAAAAAAGCCCGCACATTTTATCAATTTTGAAAAGAATGTAAAATAGACATTTTTGCCCCCCCTGCAGAGTGAAACAGTTTCCCCTAGCGGTTTATTCTGGCTAAAGATTTGTGACACTGTATCCCAAATTTTACTAAATACATCTATGAAGTCTTCAAGTCTGTCAAAATGACACTAGACATGCCATCACAAACATGCCATCAATTATTTGCATTACATGGGTACAGCACATTGTAAAGTAGCCTAAAATTTAATGAAATTAATTATTAATGAAAAGTTACTACCTACCGGTATTTTTTATGTATAGGATTTTCAATTTAATGGTGAACCTGCCTGGGGAACCGGTTGAAATACAAAATAGTGGTCAGATATGTGAATATTACTTTAGCAAATTTCTTTGGTCTAATTTGATTATCTACACTTTGCATCTATATTTCTAGGAATTACAGGCAGATTCCAGAAGTCAACTATCATTTGGAACCAGAAATTCTACTTACAGGTTTAATTTTAATTACTACAGTACATATACTTTCAGGGTGCACAATAAGAATCTTTTCTGCATCTAAGGTTTGTCTAGCCCTTTCCCCAACCAAACAAATCTTCCGACACTTATGTTTGAAAGTTTTATTTTACTCATTTTGCCATAAAGAGAATGCATTAATAGTCTAAAGCCCTTAGGAGGGTTCACAGTATGTACAGTATAAAATACAGTAATAATCAGATGTGTGTGAAAAAAACAGTGCATTTAACTGATGGTTCACTAGACATTTAACTGCCCTATATATGATCATCTAATTCATCTTCTAATTGCGTACTCCTTTCCACATACTACCGGTACTTGAAAGATTTTACTTATGCTCTCTATATTTTTTCTACACAGTGTGTATGAAGAACTACATTCATCAACACTGAATGATGAATTCGATCTTTGTGATAGTGATGATGATTTGCAACAAGCTATTACAAATAGTTTAAATTATCAGCATGGACACGGTACTGATAACGACAGAAGCTTGCAGATGTATGTATAACAAATTTAACTTGTTTTTAGTATTCTTTTGCTATAAATAAAATCGGTTATCAAGCAGAAAAATGACTTTTTTATGAGCATTATCATGTCAGATACAGTTGTTATGCTACCCTGCGAGGCAGTGGTTTCCTTGCCCCAAAACCCCAGCCAAGGCGTTATTAAGGTGGCTCGATATGTTAGTCCTCACAAAATCCCTAATGCAAGAATAACGAAACCAAAACTTTATGTAATAGCAACACACCCGGGCGACCATTCATTCGCGTGGGAATTTAAACGAAAGAACTTCCAAACTGACCTGACGTGGTGAGTTTGTCACACCATCTCGCACAATTGCGCGTTTTACAGCATGTTGCATGTCAATTTCTGACATTAAAAAATTCAATTTTTGAAAAACAATGCGCTGTATCTCATTTTCCCCCCAGGTGACCTATGTTCAAATTTTACACGCTGTATTGTACTGCAAAAGTCTTTCATTAGACAAAAAATAAAAACAATGTAATGGCAAAGCAATTGTATCTATAAGAAAAAGTGGCATTACATATTTTTTTAGATTTTGCTAATTGTTGGTCTGTTTCCTAAGTAAAATAATCCACCAAAATAAATTTCGGCGTCACCGTGCTTCTTTCAAACTATACAAAATAATAGGCTATTTTGGCGTGAATTTTGTGTACGCGTTCGTTGCCATAGCAACGAGCTACCTGTTATATGCTACCTGAACGTCCCAATATAGGAAGTATAACAATATCAAACTGTTGTACTCCTGAATTATTTGAAAACTGTATTGAGCCACCTTAAACCTCTATCTCGCCAATCGCTAGGTGACAAATGCGTAGATCCGTTCATAGAAGATTTGTTTTTTCCATTTATTTGAAGAATTTTTGGTCATTTTCTTTTGGTCATGTCTTTATCCATTGACTTTTATATAGTGACAGAATGGCCTTCCAAGCACGGATCAGGGAACACAGTGCAGCCAATATAAGATCCTTAGACGAAGTCGAAGGAGATTTGCGATTCATGGTGCGCCGTAATTTTGTCTGGCCGGATACGGTTAGAAAACTAAAAAGAACGAGTCAGGAAGAACTGGCATATCCTATTTGCGTCGATTTTGCTGGAGAAAGTGCGGTAGATGCTGGTGGTCCACTGAGGGAGTATTTTTCTTTACTTGTTGGTGGTGCAGTGAAAACAAATCTACTTTACGGGGTTCCGGAAAAGTTAACATTTTCCCATAACATTGAGAAATTAGAAAAAAAAGAGTACTATTATCTGGGATTGATAATAGCGCTATCACTGTTGCAAGGAGGGAGCGGACCTTTGTGTTTTTGCACACCAGTGGCTGAATATATTGCCTATGGAAACATGATATCTGAGGCAGATGTCAACGCGATTCCGGAGTATGAAATTCGCGACAAATTGAAGCAGGTGTTACAGAGCTAAGACAAGAGAATCTCAAATTGAGCAATGAAAATGAAGAATTAAAACAAAGAAATATGAACATATCATTCATCATGTCGGACCTCAACACAAAGGTCAAGAATCTTGAAGACGAAAAGAAGAGCTTGACGACTGCCTTCAAAATACTGCATCACGATTATGACCAAAGCTTTTGCGAAGAATATCGAACAGATTCTTGGCAAAAAATATCCAGAAAAGGAAGTCAACCTCAAACAACCAAAAGAGCAACGAAAATACCAGTTGCTACACAGGTAGAAACGGACAACAGATTTGATATTTTGAGCGACAGCGAAGATAAAAGCTATACCGATGTAAATCAAAACCATGCTGATGATGATGGTGATGATGATGAAATACAGATCATGGATAAGCCAACTCGAAAAGATAAAGGCAAACACCCAATACAACAGAGTTCTAAATGGAGTAAGAAAAGACACGTCCTCCTACTCATATAAGTCTTATTTAAGTGGTCACCACGATGCCGAAGATGAAGACCCAAACGAAGAACATCGAAAGACCAAAGCCAACGAAACTGCTCAACGACCTAAAGTGGCAATTATTGGTGACTCGTTGTTGAAATATGTTAAACCGGCTAAACTACGAAAAAGCCTAAATCAAAATATCCAAGTTACAACTTTTCCTGGAGCTACAGTCGACCGTATGAAACACTATGCTCAGCCAACCTTGGAATCTCAACCTGATTGTGTAATCCTACACATTGGAACAAATGACTTAAAACACTCACCTCAAAGTATATAAAAAAAAATCTCAATCCTTGGTCAATCAATTAATAAAAATCATCCAACAATAAATCTGGTCATATCTGGAGTTATTACGAGAACCGATGACCCTAACCTTGCTGCGAAAGTAAAGGGATTAAACTCTATGCTACAACAGGTATGCTCTAATAACAATTGGTCGTTTATCCCACATACTAACATTCAGGCTAGCCACTTAAACTCGTATGGACTTCACTTAAATAGATTTGGCTCAGCTATTATGGCAAAAAACTTTATAAATTTTTTGAAAAATAAGAATTGACAGACTGCCTCTAGAATCGATATCCGTATAAGTGATATTAGTAATAATCAACCAGAATCACGTAGATATATTAGTAATAATCAACCAGATATCCATATAAGTGATATTAGTAATAATCAACCAGAATCACGTGCTAGCTCTCCCTTCTCTAAACTTAAAGGCTTTAAAATAGGTCATTTAAATATTACTAGTTTAACGAAACATTTGGATGAACTATTAGTTTATATGCAAGATAAACCTTTTGATATCTTAACATTAAATGAGACCAGACTAGATAATAATATATCAGACTACGAAGTTGAAATCCTGGGTTATGACATAATAAGACGTGATCGAAACAGAAATGGAGGTGGTGTTGCGATATATGTCAGAAATAATATACCTTATATAGAACGTAAAGAATTGGTACCGGATGCTCTCGAATGCATTTGTATTGAGATTAAAAAACCTAAAAGTAAACCTATTCTCATTGCAACCTGGTACAGACCACCAAATTCTAGTGCTGAGTTGTTTGATCATTTTGAACAATTCTTACAATTAGTTGATGATCAAAATACCGAGCTTATTATTACTGGAGATCTCAACTGCAATTTACTAGAACAGGATAGAAACCAAAATACCACTAAATTATTAGATCTTATGGATATTTTCCAACTACAACAACATATCAAGTCACCCACTAGAGTTACCTCATTAACAAAAACTCTGATTGATCTTATTTTTACTCAGATGGGTGACAATAAAACGTTAGAAGCGGGAGTCATTCGGCTTGGTATTAGTGATCACGATCTTGTTTATTTGTGTCGTAAAATTAGCTTGCCAAAGCAGTCACCGAAAACTGTATGTAGTAGACAGTTTAAAAATAACAACGCTGAAAATTTTAGGAATGACCTGAGAGAAATTATCAATCCCACTTTTTTGACAAATGACCCTAACCTGTTGTGGAATGATTGGAAAACTAAGTTTCTTGAAATCGCAGACAAACATGCACCGATTAGGCAACGTCGAGTTAAATCTGAATATAAGCCCTGGCTTACGAATAGCATGAAAAAATGAGCTATCATAGAGATTACCTTAAAAGAAAATCCATTAGTACGGGATCCGCAAGATATAATGAGGCTTATAAAAGGTGCAAAAATGATCTGAATAACCTTATAAAAACTACAAAAAGAGAATACTTCAAAAATAAGCTAGGCAATGCTAATAATAGCAAAGAAAGCTGGCAAGCAATTAACGAATTATTAAACAAAAAATCAAAGACCACCCAGGTTAAAGAGTTGAAAGTTGGTGATCAAATTATAACAGGAGACAAAAACATTGCAAATGAGTTTAATCACTATTTTTCAACGATAGGTAGCAAGCTAGCGGATAGTATCCAGGATAATGATATAGACCCGCTAAGCTTTGTGACTCCTGCCGATAATGTGTTTAACTTTAAAGATATTGTATACCTTGAAGTATTAGATGAGATAAAACATCTAAAAATAAAAAAGGCATCAGGAATCGATAGTATCAGCACGAAGCTATTAATAGATGCGGCTTCAAATGGGAATATTTCCTGATGATTGGAAGATGGCTAGGGTTTCACCAATATACAAAGAAGGGCCTAAAAATGATTGTGGGAACTACCGTCCTATTTCTATCATCTCTGTTGTTGCAAAACTTTTTGAAAAAAAAGTATGCAAACAACTCATTGTTTATGACTGAAAACAACATCATTACGGAACAGCAATCTGGTTTCCGGCCTATACATTCTACAGAAACTGCATTACTTAGTGCCACGATTTGGCTATACAACATGGACAATGGCCTTCTTAATGGAGTCCTATTTTTGGACCTTAAGAAGGCTTTTGACATGGTAAATCATAAAATCCTAATTTCTAAACTTGAGCGATACGGTATACGAGGCTACAGCCTTGAATGGTTTAAGTCATATCTTAGTAACAGAAAACAAATTTCTGCAATAAATGGTAAACTATCGGATGCAAGGAAAATTGATTGTGGGGTTCCACAGGGATCTAACTTGGGTCCTATTCTTTTTCTATTGTACATTAACGACTTGCCAAATTGTTTAGAATCAACTGATGCTGCATTATTTGCAGATGATACAAATCTGTCATGTAAGGGAGCTAACTCTAAAGAAATCGAAACTAAAGACCTTGAAAGTGTTCACCAATGGCTCACCTCAAATAAACTTACTCTAAATGGTGACAAAACTGAATTTATGATCATTGGCTCCAGACAACGTATTGCCTTAATTGATGAAAGTCCTATAATATCAATAGGGAATAACAATATTAAACGTGTTCCTAACAAAAAATCGCTTGGTCTAATTATTGATGAACAGTTGAAATGGGACAACAATAATGAAGTGCAATGTAAGAAAATCTCAAAAAACATCGCACTTCTATGAAGGGCAAAATTATTTGTTCCTCAAAATATTCTTATAAAATTGTATAATGCCTTAATAATGCCCCATTTCACCTATTGTTCCACTATTTGGAATGATGGTTGTTCTAGCCATATTAATAAATTATTTAAACTACAAAAGAGAGCGGCGCGCGTGATAACTCGTAGCACTTACGAGGTTCATTCCACTGAAATACTAGAAAACCTTGACTGGATAACAGTCGAGAAGAATTTAAAAAATCGTGAAACTATCATGACATTTAAAGCTTTAACAGGAAAATTACCAAAATATCTTGTTAAGTTATTCACTAAATGTGAAAATGGGAATTACAACTTACGAAGTAATAATGTTAAACTCTCTTTGGCAAAACCTAAAACAAATTTCCTAAAAAGAAGCTTTTCGTACAGAGCTGCTAAATCATGGAACGAACTTCCAAGTGAACTGACTGATCAATTAATACAATCAGTATCATCTTTTAAGAGGCATTTAAGTGATTATATTAGATTAAATTAATTTAATTTTTTAATTGTAATATTCTGTGAAATGTGTTGATTTTTATATGTATTATATTTATATTTATGTATTGTATACACGGCCCTTTGAAAATCAGCTCACGCTGAAAGGCTACCGTGTTAAAATTATTTTAATTAAAGATTAAAGATTAAAGGTGTTTTGCTTTTCATTTTGTATACAGTTACAGTGAACCTGACCGGTCTTGCTTGAGCGTTAAGCGTGCTAGATTTAATTTGTTCTGTACGAACCCAATGTATCCTTTACTTTATGATGTCTTTTTCAGACCCTTAATTTTAACACAGCGCTTAACTAGAATTTTAACGCAATACGTATCGTAATAGACTTTAATGTTTGCAAGTACATGCCAAATTCTAATGAGTTTTTTTTCATGACCGTGGTCATCCTTTGTTTGTAGGTTTTATCATATGATGATGACCAGCAGCTACAACAGTACATTAATGCACATTGCGAGTTCTGTTTTGACTGTGGCTACAGTTCTACAACAACTTCAATCAATTACTCCAACAAAAAATCCTTCGTTCAGTCGATAACAAAACAACAGTTAGTTTATAAATGCAAAGCAGAGATTGATCAGTTTATTGAAGGTCAGTACACCGGAACATTACTTGTAATGAATTTGCATGTAAAGATACTTGCTATTTTAAAGCTTTTCGATGCTTAAGTCGATTGATGATGATGATGATGATAAACAATTTTTATTCAGGGACATCCAATTCAGCAATAAGCTGGTTTAAATGGAGCCCTGACTCAACAAAACTAACAATAATAATAAATAACACAAAGTTACTCTTATAAGTATAATGCTTGAAAATGTCTTTTCAAGCGAGTTTTAAAAATAGCGAAATTATGTTCATTTCGCAATTCTGATGGTAAGACGTTCCATGTTTTAGTTCCATTTATTCTGAAAGAACCCTGATATTTCGAGGTTTTTGCAGCAGGAGGGCGAAGGAGATCTCTTCCTCTAGTATTATATGAGTGGAAGTCCCTGGAATGTTGAAATTCATTTAGCAAGTTCTCAGGTGCCATACTATTGTTGCACTTGAACACTAATAGGCATATATTATAGTCTCGACGTGCTTCTAAAGATGGCCAGCTAAAGGTACGATGTAGGTCATGTTGCTGTACCTTGTGACCCTCGATAATTCCCGCTGCTCTCCTATGGAGTTTATCTAGGTATTGAGAGTTGGTCTTGCCACAATCATCCCAGATGACGCAACAATAGTCAAACAATGGTAATATCATGGCATTATAGAGAATAATACATGCTTGTCTTGGAATGATTTTACGAGCCTTACGGAGCATCCCCAGTCTAGATGATATTTTATTGGTAATGTGTTCAATATGATCGTTCCACGTAAGGCATGGGTCTATTATCACACCAAGATATTTGAATTGATACACCCGGGAGAATGTGGTATTATTCTCCTTTGAATTATCTTGTGCTCCGATTGTAAAGCTTGCGACATTCCGTAATCTTTGATGGGTACCGATCAGCATTATCTTTGTTTTATCATAATTCAAAAACAAAGAGTTGTCGTTTAACCAAGAGATTATAAATTCCATGTCTTCTGAGAGTCTAGATTCAATCGTATCTACCGAAGGATCACTGAAATAAACTAAACCATCATCAGCGTATAACTGAATGTTACAGGATTTGATAACAGTAGGTAGATTATTAATGTAGATTATGAAAAGTAGCGGTCCGAGTATTGATCGTTGCGGGACTCCATATTGAATTGGAAGTGGATCAGAGAGAATATTATCTATTACAATACTTTGTGTTCGGTTTGACAAGTAAGCATTAAACCATTGAACCGCCGAGTCAGAGAAACCTAGTGCAGAGAGTTTTTGTAACATCTTGTCATGATCAAGGGTATCAAAGGCCTTGGTAAGGTCCAAAAACATCATGCCAGTTAGTCGTCCCTTATCCATATTAAAAAGTAAGTTATTTGTAATATCAGTTAAGCATGTAGATGTTGAATGTAGAGGACGGAAACCAGATTGATAGACTGATAAGAGCTTGTTTTCTTGAAGATATATATAAACCATTTGGTGTACGGCACGTTCTAGAATCTTGGAAAAAACAGATAACACAGATATAGGTCTGTAATTGGAAGGTTCCGTTTTAGTTCCAGATTTGAATATAGGTGTAACAGTGGCGTGCTTCCACTCAGTAGGGATACTGCCTTCGTTTAAACTTCTGTTTATGATGACTGACAGTGGTTTCGCTAAAGCAGTGCTGCCATCCTTAAGGAATCGGGCTGGTATATTTAGAAGGCCAGTGGATTTATTAACCTTGATCTTTCTTAGCTCATTGCAAACGAAGTCAGGACTGACTTGAGAAAATTTAAAGCTCGTATTGATTTGAACTGGGGTAGATCTTACATAAGATGAGACGGATGAGAGGCTTTCTCTGATATTCGTAACAGCTGATTGATAATATCGCGCGAATCCCTGCGATATTTGTTTGGCGTCGTAAAGAATTTCTCCGTTTGTTTCAATACAACTGACATTTGTACTGTTTTTATTTGAAGATATTACTGATTTCAGAGTTTTCCATAATTTTCCAGCGTCAGAGCTATTTTCATTTATCAGATTAGAATAATAGTCACGTTTAGAATCCCTTAGGAGTTTAGTTGTTCTATTTCGCATACTTCTATAGGTCAGCCATTCAATCTCTGAGCCAGTCTTCTGAGCTCTTTTGTGATGATAATCTCTATCTTTCATCGATAACCTAATTTCTGCAGTGAGCCAAGGCAGTGTATTGGCACGTGCTCGCTTAGTACAAAGAGGAGCATGCTTGTCAGTTATGGTCTCGAAGGTCTTCTTGAATACCAACCATGCATCATCAACAGTAAGAGATGTGTCAATCGTCTCCCAAGAGGCAGCATGCAAATCGATAATGTAATCCTCAGGTGTATAATTTTTGAGATTTCTATAGCGAATGTTTTTATAGGAGGCTCTTGGTCTTTTAGATCGTCTAATAAGAAATACCAAAGAGTGATCGGAAATTGAGCAACATAGGACTCCAGATGAAATAATCTTGTCCTTGTCTGTAGTATATACCAAATCCAGAAGGGTAACGTTACGGTCTGTAATACGAGTAGGTGATTTTATTAGCTGAATAAGTTGATATATATTACAAAGCCCACAAAGACCCTTTGCTTCAAAAGACAGCTTTTTGCCCAACATATCACAGTTAAAATCTCCCAAGATAATAATTTCTCTGCCCTCCGAAGAGATCTCTAAGATTTCTTCCAGATTCATTTTGAATTGTTTGAAATCTCCATTTGGTGGACGATAGATAGAACATATTAAAATCGTACTTTTGTTAGGAAATAACAATTCAAGATAGACTGATTCGACGCCGTTCGATATTATATCATGCCTTTGACGGGCTACGAGTTTAGAGTTGCAATAAATTGCTGTACCTCCTCCTTTCTGTAAGCCAGTGCGGTCCACTCTGATAAGGTTATATCCGTCAATAAAAAGCTCGTTGTCAGTCCACGATTTATCAAGCCAAGGTCTCACTTAGGCAGAGTACATCAATTGGGTTATCCTTCAACAGTATCTTTAATTCGTCCAAGTGCTTTGGTAGGCTACGAATATTTAAATGTCCAACTTTTAATCCAGGACCACTTAAAGCAGGGTAAGTCCATCCAGGGTTTATTGAAATATCTCCTGCCAAAAGGATCAATGAAACCAGGGAGCTATATTGCAGAATTTTAGCGAGTTTTATGACCTTAATGCTTACAGGTACATGTAAGCTTTCACATTTCCACTGGGATGACTGGGCGGCCTTGCTGGATCTAACAACAGGAATTTTAGGTGAGGATAATAACTTCCCTACGAACATTCGTACACTGTTTTTGTCCTCTGATGGTTTATGAGGAATTATACCAGAAATCAAGATATAACAAAGCGAGAATAACAAAATTCTTGACGAAATAAAGCGGAGTAGCTTCGGAGCTTCGAAGAAGCGTGCCACCGACGCCATTAATTCCCTCAATGCAAGTCCGTCTTCTTCTAATCGACGTTATGACTTTCTCTACGGTGCGCGACTTCTAGTAGCTTCACGAGAAGGTAGCAAAATGCCAAAATCAACTACTCGAAAAGCATCCTGGTAGTAGTAGTCACGCACCACAAGGAAACGTCGTTGTGCATAAAGTACACTTATACAAAAGGTCCCTTCTTATGTTTACATAGGTTTAAAAGTTCATGGTATACTCGAGTTATTGAAGGAACACCCAGTCAATTTTATGCAGCTACTAACCCCGAGTGAAGATACAAAATTAAATGCAGATCGCCTGGAGACGTTGTTCACTCCACAATTTTCACCAGAAGGATAAAATAAACGTCATCTTGAGATGGCTATATTCATGAATTGGCATGATTTTCTTGACGATGTTCAAAGTAAGAGTGCAGACTGAGCTTAAAAATGTGGTTTTATGTTGACAGCAAACAATTTATGTTTAGGGAAGTGTTACATGATGTTTACAAGATACCCAATGGCTGATTGTGTAAAGCTCTAATAAGTGTATCCGGTTGATAGCTGTACTCGACTTAAACCGTTTCTACCTCATCTTCTGAACAATCATTCCATTAAACTGGACATAAATGTTGTGTAAATAAGTGTGGTATAAATGGATAAATTTTCCATTTTTTGTTTCTCGACCAGATAAGGTATTCGAGCATTTGCAACCACACTTTGTATTTGACAATTAGCAATTATTGAATGAAGTTGAGCATGATATGAATTATCAAAGCCGAAGTTTGTCTTATCTGTTGAAGCTGAAAGCTGAGGCGGATAAGACAAACGTACATGTAACTGATTTACAGTGCGTCTATTATAAGTGGGGCCACTTAAATCACATTAAAGAACAAACAAAACAATCAAATTACAACTCTAATCGGTGAATGCTAATTGGTCAATGCGCCGTTTATTGATTTTTTGTTCTGCAATGTGATTGGTTAGTGTTGTCTAAGTGGCCCCACTTACAGTAGACGCACTGTAAAAACATCCACACCTGTGGGTTAAGTTCGATTCGGTCGAAATGACGGATTCTTCTGCTATTCCACGGAAATATGTGTTTTTTCTATCACGTTTACGCCAGAAAGTTTTAGATCATGTTTATTGCATTATTTTTCATATAATTTATTTTTTATGATGATTTTTGCTTGAAAAATTTGCAATCGCCTCACGGCGACGCTATTTTGTTTTTGTTCGTGCTTCCACTTTGCATGCGTATCAAGTATGATATTAAGTATATCAATACGTCATGTGTGCAATATTATGTACTAGGTGACGTCAATCGTGTAATAATCTGTTGTCAAATTGAACGATTGACGTCACAACTCCATATTTGGTCTGGCAGTTAGTTGATATGGCGATTTCACCATCGGCTGTGAGCCAATCAGAGACGCGAATTCTTTTAAATAAATAATAATTTACATTCTCATTTCCGATTGAAAATGTTAAACCCTTGATATCATGCTGTAATTTTATTTTTATAGGAGGTGCTGTCAAAGTATTATTTGAAGATACAGGCGAAGAAGAAACGATTACCCTTCATCTTGTGTTGCAGTTTTGTACTGGGGCTAGTAACATTCCAGTGGAAGGATTTTTCGACCACCCAAGCATTAGTTTTGACCATGTGAAGACAACTCGACTGCCTTCTGCAAACTCATGCGCAAATACGTTGTCGTTGCCAGTTAACGCACATTTGCAAGAATATAATACGTTCAAAGAAGATATGATTCGTTGTCTCGCAGACTGTCACGGATTTGGTAATGCGTAAATAGTCATTTCCAAAACATTACCATCCACCAATGAGGCTCCCCCCCAATGTAGAGTTTTGGGTACTCCTGATATTTCAGAAAAGGTGCCTGCAGATAATCCTGCTTTGTAACGTTCTTTTTCATAAGCAACAACTTGATTAATTAATGTAAACCCAGCATGCTTTCATTGTTTTGGTTGCTTTCATTGTTTTGGTGACAGCACAAATCTTGGATAATTATATGGATGTTAACACAGCAAAATTTTCTTGTGTATAAACCAATTTAAATACACAAGAAGTATATATACGTACGAGGGACGTTATTTAAATTAATATTATTAACCGTTGTGCAAGATCACAACATGCGCACTTCAGAGACTAGTTTTCAATCTCGTTGATTTTTTAAATTAGCATAGGATTGTATTTACGACTAGTCAATAGCGTTATTGTTATTATGGTCTATATGTTAGAAAAAGAGAAAATTACTAATGTAATTTAATTATGGATTGCGGAGTAAATGCAATTATACAACTAGCTGTTTGAGTTGGGAGAAAACCCGTGAATTTATGAGTTTGCAGTACTTAATAGCAACTTGCAGTTTATCTCTAATTTTGTTCACTAATGGTAACCAGCGACGTCGCTACCGGGGTGTGTAACCCCCCAATAATTCAAAAAGTTGGTCAAAGTTGGTCAAAATGGAAAATATTTGGTTAAATTTGGTAAAAGTTACAGGTAAAACTTGGTAGAAGTTGGTAAATTTTGGTCAAAGGTAAAAAATAAGGTTTACATGTTAGTCGGAACGGTTGGGTGATATCATTCTGGAAAAAAAAATTGGTGACCCCCCCTGTTGTCAACATTTTCGGGAAAATTATTTTATACGTTGGTCAAAATGTTAGGAAAAGTTGGTCAAAACACGACGACCCCCCCCTCCCCAATGTTGATGCCTTAGCGACGTCCCTGATGGTAACCAATTTTTTTTCACTTGAAAATTGTGAAAAGACAAATTAAATGACAAGTTTGAGCATTGAATTGGACAATATTCTTTACAGTAACAGAACTGCACTATACACTTAACAGGAAAAATAGCATGCTATCCGTTCTATATAGAAAGTAATTTTATTCCTAAAGTTCTCTCCCCTATAAAATGTAACTATGACCTAATGGAAGAACTACAATGTACTGGTATTTTTGGTTTTTCAAAAGTTCAATTTTTAGTGGCCTGAAAGCCATTTTGTTAAATGTTAATTTGCGAATATACTTCTCCTGTATTAAGTATTTTACACTACTCTAAGATATAGTTTCCCACAAAATGGACAGTTTGTAAATAAATATCTTGTCCTTTACTACTTGTTTGAGCAAGCGGATTGATGGTTCTCTTTAATTGTTCCAGTCCTTGTTGATCTAAGCAGCAGCGTATATTGTCAACCACTACCACAGGTGGCCCAAGCTCATGCGCCAATTTGTGTTTATATTGGAATTTATTCGATTTGTCAAAATTAGAGGATATTTTCATATATTATTTGCAGTTTATTGTTACAATATATAAATGAAATAATGTGTATTTATATCTACCATAAGGTGTATGTGTCTTTCATTGTAAGTTTGGTGAGATTTAGGACAGTAGCAGTGTAGCCTGCGTGGCAGGCGTTACGTTTGGGGGGGCGGGCGGAATTGGGGGCACGGCGAGTTGCAGTGCGACATGGCGACATTAATTCATATATTATGGCCACATTGTTTATATCAAACATTATACCAATGAACACTCAACAAAATAAACATTTATAAACCTTGTTGTTCCACTTACATGTTTATTGTGTCGTAATATTCTTCCTTGTGAAACTTGGCGCCATTCTGCCGCATTATACTTCGAACCCGTTTGCGGTATACTAATAATAGACGAAGGTAGGAAACCTTCGCTCTCCGATCGACACAAATTCACCACGATAATGGCCATAAAATCATTCCAAATGCTTCCATCGGCGCCAAACTCGGGCAGCACCATGTCAGATAGTTCCATCAACTAACCAACGAACAAAATTTCCGCCTTTACACTCAACTTTTGAATAAAGCGAAGAAGTTTCAAACCACTTTCACGTCTGCAATGCCTGTGCCAGTTCGTCGCAACACCAACTGTCACGCGTGACGTATTTCCCGATTTATCCCTCCCCTCCCCTCCAAGGCACGTAACAAAAACCTGATTCAACAGTAGTTTTTTTGTTACGTGCCTTGGAGGGGAGGGTCGGGATAAATCGGGAAATATGTCACGCGTGACAGTTGGTGTTGCGACGAACTGGCACAGGCATATGCACACGTGAAAGTGGTTTGAAACTTCTTCGCTTTATTAAAAAATTGAGTGTAAAGGCGGAAATTTTGTTCGTTGGTTAGTTGAAGGAACTATCTGACATGGTGCTGCCCGAGTTTGGAGCCGATGGAAGCATTTGCAATGATTTTATGGCCATTATCGTGGTGAATTTGTGTCGATCGGAGAGCGGCAGTTGCCTACCTTCCTCTATTATTAGTATAGGACAAACGGGTTTGAAGTATTAGTGAACAGAATAGTGCCAAATTTCACAAGGAAGAATATTACGACACAATAAACATGTAAGTGGAACAACAAGGTTTATAAATGTTTATTTTGTTGAGTATTCATAGGTATAATGTTTGATATAAACAATGTGGCCATAATATATTGGATTAATGTCGCCATGTCGCGCCCCCAATTCCTCCCGCCCCCCGAAACGTAACGCCTGCCACGCAGGCTACACTGCAACTGTCCTAAAATCTAAATCTCACCAAACTTACAATGAAAGACACATACACCTTATGGTAGATTTAAATACACATTATTTCATTTATATATTGTAACAATAAACTGCAATTTATAATATCCTCTAATTTTGACAAATCGAATAAATTCCAATATAAACACGAATTGGCGCATGAGCTTGGGCCACTGTGCCACTACATGTGGCAGCTCCTCCCATCTAGAAAGCAGATCGGTTACTGAGACCTCTGGATAAAACACTTCGTGATTACGGTGCAACTCAATTAAGCTCTGATTTGCCCAAAATAATTGCAATGGAGTAGCATTCTTCTCGGAGGAAAGGCTGTGGCAATTGTAGGATGCGGCAAATTCTTCAATTGCCCTATTTATTCTCGGCAAATATACGAAATGGAGACAAAACAGGTCAACATCATTTTTTGGATTTAACTCACCCCTCAGTTCTAGATCTTGGAAAATTTCAGAAAAAGGGCGATTAACATGACGATTTAGATCGCCATTCAGCCTTTCAACTCTTTGATTTTGAACCGATTTCCCAGCAATCACTCCATAAGGACCTTGGTGCTGGATCATTTCTTCCCAAACTCTAATGTTTTCCCCTCCATGGTCGCTTCGAACTCGAATAGGCCTACCAAACGTGGTCACTGCTCGTTGAAATTTCACCAAAACTGTATCAGCTCGATTGTTATCAGAAGCCTCGGCAAAGGTAATTACCCTGCTAAATCCATCTATCGAAAGGTGAGTGACTATCTTCCACCTTATCAATTTATGATTTCCGTCTATATGCCAAACATAATTTGGACAAGGAGCATCATATACTCTTCGACGGGGTTTATCATGGCCACGACTAATAACTCCATCGGGATCAACACGGTGAATCGAGTCACGTAGCTTTTGGCGCTGGATACGAAAACCTTTTGCACGAAGATGACCCATAACCATTACTTCTCCAGCGTTCGGATCCTCACTTTTAATCTCGCAAACAATATTATCGAGTGAAGCCTCGTTGAGTTCTGTATATGATAGAAAAATACCAGCATCATTCATAAGTCGGTACACTGTTGGCCTACTGACTCTCAACATTTTTGAAATCTGCATGACAGAAAAGCCTAGTTTGAGCATATCAGCAATTTCTCCATCTTTGTCGCACACCTTTGGCCGTCCAACAGGGTTCGTCTCATCTTCTTGAGCTTCCGCCATATTTGCATAATAATCCCGCCAATTCTGTTGTTGACTTTTTGCGCCTGTAGAACGTTTGGGATGCGGAAACAGTCCTACGCACATACCATGTCGCGCATACAATCAAACCATTATTTGAAATAATGTGTACCTTATATGAAATAATGTGTGCCTTATATGAAATAATGTGTGCCTTATATGAAATAATGTTTGCATTATATGAAATAATGTGTGCCTTATATGAAATAATGCATGCATTTTATGAAATAATGAATGCATTATACAAATAATGTTTTTATTATATAAAACAAGGTCGGGATTATGTTAAACAATGCATGCATTATTTATATATAACGTTTCCTGGTTTTGATGTAAAGTTTATTGTTTATATATAATGCGTGCTTTATATGTAAATAATTATATTATTTGCATACAATGTTTTCATTTTATACAAGTGAATTCTATCATTTTCTGTTAAAACGTTGAATTCTCACTAAACAATGCAATTAAAACACATAAATAATGTAAAATAACATAAAAACAAACTAAATAATTTTTTTACAAATGGCACCTCATAATCTCATTCACATCACCTTCTCCAACCTCTTGCAGAACCAGTTTAGCTTGGAACTGCAATCGCACATTTTCATCTTTCAGCCTCCACACTCTTCTCCTCTGGCAGAATTTCTTCCGGTGAGCTTTCGCTATACCTTTCACTTTCATGTCGACCAATATCAGATGGTGTTGTGATACTGCCTCCTCTCCAGGAGTTTCTTTCGCATTCTGGAGACATTTCCTGTCCCGTTTGCATGTCATCAAGTAGTCAACCTTGGTAGTCGATCCACCTGATGAATACGTAATCAACTTATTGTCATCCTTCTTAAACTGGGTTCCACACACAATCATCTCCATTGCATCTCCAAACTCCAATATCTGTTCGCCCTCTACATTTCTCACACCATAGCCAAACCCTCCATGCACTCCTTCATACCCATCACTTTCCTGGCCAACGTGCCCATTCAAATCTCCACCAAGAACCACCATCTCCTCATTCTTCAGCCTTCCCACTAGGTCATACACTGCTATCCAGAATTCATCCTTCTCGACCCGACTTCCAACCTGAGGCGCATAACCCGAGATCACATTCACCAGACATTCCCCAATTACCAGCTTCACCATCATCAGACGTTCACTCATACACTTCACCTCAACTACCTTGTCTATAAATTCTTCCGATATCAGCACACCCACTATTCCATGGATCCCTTCCGGGCATCATTGCCACAAAAACTTGTACCGTCCACTCTTCCCTCTCACCATTCTAGTGCTTCCACCTTTCCATCTTGTCTCTTGGACACAACACACATCAACTCTCCGCCTCTCTAACACCTCCGCTACCTCACTGATCCAAACCTAATAAGCCGAGGTCCACGTGGTACATCAAGCGAATTGCCATCATAGGTGGTGTTATCCACAACCACGTTTCTCTCAGGTTCCCCATCTTGAGTTTTAACAAGAGGAGATGGGGATCCCCACGGGACACTTTGGGCTGTACCCTGCCCATGCCTATGAACTGCCATTTTGAATACTTAATGAATACTTAATGAATACTTTTGAATACTTTTTATGATCGGATGCCCTTCCTGACACCAACCTTTTCTGTTAGGGGAGGACCCTTAGCCTTTGTCTCAAGAGACCAACCTACAAGGCAGCAGGTGGATCTTGAATCAGAGTTACCTTCTCCTAGCCTTTGCCTAAAGAGGCATTGCCCTGCAAGGCAGCAGGTGGATGCAGTTTAATGCCATACACTTGTTTAAATTTTGCAATGACGAATTAATTCAGTTAACTTCTTCATTGACAAGTAAAATTGTCTGTTGTAAAGCCCCAAAGTAATGAAAGCGGGGTTAGCTTGCTGCATGTAATAAGCTAGTAAGTGTGTGATCTAGCTGTGCAGGTAAACTACTGAACATCAAGTATTCTTTTTAGTTTCAAATTGGTTTGCAATTTGGATTAATTTCCTTTGCAAATTTGCAAAATGTTCTTGCAAATCTCCAATCAAAGTTACTATGTTTTTGTATTCAAAATGTTGCTCAAATAATACATGTGAAAGGTATATCGTATTTCGTGGCGTATAAGTTGATTTTCTAGGACTTAAAACTGATGTCTAAAAGCCAGACTCGACTTATATTTTGCTGTACGTAGAGTCACCTTAATCTTTAATAACACAATACAATACTTTGCTGTACATAGAACAACTTAACGAAGCAGTTACAACTTATCTTTACATGTCAGCCAATCTCTATGTTGGGTACAATATAAAGGATCGTAAATTTATGCATAAAAGAAATACATATACATGTAAACCACTATAATTATGTACCCTAACATGAAGTACCGACAGATGTCTTAACTGACTGAACATCGCGGGCGCATTTGCTTTGCCGCATCAGTGTTAAGCGTCTTTGTTCGAAATGAGCTTGTTCAGATTTGAATGTTTTGTTAGCTGAATCATTTGATAAGCTAATTAAAAGAAGAAAAATGCTGGCAATTTCAAACTGGCTGGTTGTGATGACTTTCATCTGAGCTATATAATTTTGATCAGAGTTATGAAAGCTGATCCTTTTGATGACTTCAATAAAACATTGAGCAATGTTTTAAGAGTATTTACAAATCTTGATTAAACATTCATTTATTTTGAATTTTCCTGATCAATTTTTAATGAATTTTAAAATTGTAATAAAAGGATGATGTCAATGAAACTCACCTTTAGCAAGGTCTTCTATTGCATATATCAGATGGTTTCTTGCTTCTTCAAATAACTTTTCTTCTTGTTCCACAGATATTTCATCAAACAAAGACATCAATACATCCTTACTCAAATATGCTCCTGTAGCTGTGAAGTAGCTGCTGAATTTATCAGGATTGGCTCTTACGAATTTCAATAGATTTAGGCTTTTCATCCCTTCAATGAAGTGGTCCAACGGCCTCTTTCGCTTCAGTAATACTTAGCTACATGAATACATGAATAATTAGCTGCCACATGTCTAGCAAGTTGATCAACCTTGCAGATATAAGGGATTCCTGCAAACTCGGTGACACCAATTCCTCCAGTTCGCTTGAACAACTGACATCGTTGATCTAAAAATTATAACAACCACATTTTATTGACAATTTAGAAAAAAGAATTCTGCTTCAATTCAAGTGTGAAAAGTATTATACATACCCAAAATATGTTAAATATTACAGTACAAACATATTAAAATGCTACTCTGGCTTGAAACGTTTTTTGAATGTACATTATATGTAAAAAGCTACTGTTCATGACCCAACGTTTTGACACTCCGATCTACTGTTTTCATCAGGGGTGATAGTTGTCAGGACAGGTCCCATATTTATATTCTCATAAGATCACTGGTAACTTTTCTATTAACGAGATGCAAGTATGCATCCAATTAAGAGTCTTTAATGTAAAAATTGTCGAAAATTCTTTCTTAATGTTGGATCATATTTTTGCACGTATCCATTCCGTGCAATGACTGTAGTCTAGAGTGTACATTGGCCAGAATAAACGTCAGTTTCGTAAACGTTTAAAATAGCACCGAAAAGCAGTTTTATTTTTGCAAAAAGAATATTCTGCTATGTTGGAGCATGCGTGCTTAACAAACAATGAGATTGGGTGGGATGATTCTAAAAGTATCGCAAGCAATTCACGATACCATCAAAGACCTTGTCTGGAGCAATGTGGAGGCATTGCCGTGTTTCATACTGTGGAAGGACTAGCACTTTCGGATGGAAGTAAATCAATATGTGATGTTAATTAAGTATATTTAATTGGTTGAAGACTCTAACCCCCCTGATATTCATTATAGCAACAAAGATGTTCATTGACATTGCCGGGTTTCATAATGCGCAAAAAATGCCACTAGCGGACAATTTCGACGGAAGTAAAAAAAATCAGGTGTTAAAGCTAGAGGGCAGTCACATGTTTTGTTAATTTCTACACTTCCAAATGACAGTAATTAATAAATCTGGCTCCCTTGCCTCTCGTTTAACTCAACTGTACATATTTGCTTGCCGCTTAAAGCCAGTGTACAGTAATTATAAGTATGGTTGCACAACACATTCATATGTCCAACTGATAATAATGGTAAATGAACCAATTATATATCAGTGAAATTATATGGGTTAGCTTTTTTTAATTTACCGTTTTTGCCAAATCACTTTAATTAGTATTTGCATCAGGTTATGCATACATTTAGCCTCCTGAACACATGGCAATTAACCATTCATAGTGTAGATTAAAAGTAACTTTTTATACAGTTAAATGATTTTTCTTTAAGTACCAAATTTTTCATGATAACATGCATGCAGACACAATTAAGTTTCCCTTTGTAAATTTTCACACTAAAAAGGTTTTGACATAATAATTATGTACCTGTTTAATAGTGTCTTGCAAGTCTAAATCTGGGACATCTTCTAGTGCACACTTCTGTGAGGCAACATCTATGTCTCCAGTACAGATATATGAATAACATGACTGAGCAAGGCATGGAATACCCAAGTCATAATGAGTAATAAGATATGAGCACATTTCCCCAGCTAAAACAAACAGGTTAGCTAGGAGAGCGTCCCCATTGTATATGGGAAGCTTTCTATCACACTGACCCTCAAAGAGATAAGATTCAGAGGAGAACAGAGCACTTTGAAGTGCTGTTGCAAATTCCCTGGACAACCCACCACCATCAAGACCTGCTTCTCCCAAAAAGTGAATTCGCAATGGATACTTTGGATTAAAGGAAGGTGATTTGAAGAGGATGACACTGTCTGACCACAATTCACTCCTGTCAATTTTAGCCCTGTTCTCTTCATAAAGATCCAGCTGCATTCTATGAACCTTCATAAGATGCTTCAAAGTTACAGTCTCTAAACAAATATTAAACAACACTATATAATTTTTCTTGTTAATATTTTTTTCGCATCAGTCCTTGAAACAATTTATTATCTTAGGGACCATGCAGTCACCTAAAAATGCGGGTTTCAATCAACAATTGTTACAGAAAAGATTTGACAATTAACTCTGGTATGGCGACAAATACCTTATAATCAATGCAGGTAGTTTGTAGAATTAAAATGTGTTAAATAAATACATCTCAAGATATGGGACGTTTTTTCTACAGCCCAACATAAAACAAGACTGAGATTGAGAATGACTTCATTCACCTCGCAATTATCAAGTACTGTAAATGTTATTTAAAGTGGTGTTCATCAGGCTAGCTTGCATGTCTGCAGCATGATGGATAATATGTATTATATCTAACCATGACGTGGCACACAATTTCACATGTAACGTCGAAGTTAAACTGAAGTAAATTTATGCATTAAATAATTAGAGCTCTATTCGCAGCTACCACAATAATTATCAAGCTTGTTCAACAATAATTGTGGTAATAAAAATTTATATATATACATTTGCATATTTTTCTGCACGCACTATGGGGACCTATGCTTGACGTCACAAGCTTGGAAACAAACTTTCAATTACTCAATTATTGCTCAGGATACAAGATTACATAGTATTAGGCGTTCCACCGCCACACTGTGACTTCATATGCGAATATACAACTGAACTGACAACGGGGAAAATGCGATCTATTTGTTAATTCATTATTAGTCAATTAAGTGCAGCTGGTATTACCAGTATCAAATGTATAAATTGGAATGCACCTATCTATATTATTTTATACCTGGTTTGCTATTCTGAGTTTCGTAATTCTTTTCATTTGCTCTTTCAAGCAAGATGTTTGCCGCTTCCTCTATATCATCATACATATACAAAATATAATAAAAAACCCAATTATTTACCTCAGTCATTGCTGTTAACCACCATCGATTTTTCACAAACAAATTGATGTACATGTACATTTGAGAAAAGAATGAAATAATTATTAATTAAAATGCATACTATAAACTAAGTAATTATTAATTAATGATTATTGGATGTGGTTGAGCATGATATCAATAATTGTATATCAAGGCCTAGGTTTGTGTTATCTCGGGTAGATAATAACACAAACCAAGGCCTTTATGACTGATACCATGCGATAACCAAATCCAATATATAATTGTTTTAGGGGCCGTACACAAAATACGTGACGCTTTTTTTGCCAATTTTTTACTCCCCCCTACCTCCGTGTGACAATCTGTGACGGTTGGCATTACCCCCCATCGAAAATTACGTGACTCTGAGCAATACCCCCCCCCCCCCCACACACACACACACACACCAAATTAATATGTAATAATTCGAGAGCATGTGCTGGATCAGCCTTTATTTCACCGTTCTCATAGCGACGCTATTTACAACAATCTTTCAATGTCAGTGATCACTAGCTCCACTTTCACGGTAAATACTTCATGCTAGCTCCTGAATATATTGTTGTTCGTGGTAGTCTCAGTCGGGATTATCACCCCCGCCCACGGGACTTTGGCCCATACGGCGCTTCGCGCCATGGACGAGGGGACAAATGGTGTTTTCCCTCAGTGAAAAGGTTAAAAATTATCCTATCAAATTGCGAGCTTTGGATCAAAATTCATGATTGGATAATTATTCAACGTCAATGTAATTTCGAACTTCTGAACAAATATCTGAACTTCCGAAGGAAATTTGAATGCTAACACACAGCGATAAATTTATGTGAAAACAACTGTAGCCTTATTACTTATTCATAAATTTGTACAAATTAAATTATAGAATGATGTAATGGACACAAACATGCGTACGTGTTACTTATAGTTGTTCCTGATCTTCCTCCACCACATATATCATCATGTTCACGAATTCTTTCAATCTTTATTTTTTTGTGGCAGTTCACACAATCCACTGTTGGTGAACTTTTAATTTCCTAAAAATTTTAAGAAAGATTAAATGTAAATTAATTAGATATTAAAAGTACAAAAATTAACATAGGAAATATTACAGGGATAAACCTTTTTTATTTTTATAATTGATATAATTAGTAGTTTTAAGTGTCTAGTATTTTCCTAAAGCTTTCCAATAATGTACGGAGTTTCGGTAAAGAACGGAAACCGAATCCGGAAATCACCAAAATGGAAATGACCCTTAAAACGAGGTTTGTTAAATTAAAGCATGTATGCATGTAAGGAACAGTGACACTAAGACAAAAATCGTGGACAAATACAAATTTCAACATGCTCACTAGTTCCTGTCTATTGCATCAATTTATGCACTAGTCAATTGAAACCCGGACCCCCAGGCCCGGACTATGCGGGGATTTTAAAATTTCATTACTGTTAAAAACCTGGTGAAAATGGCATTCAGTGTGTTAAAATACCCATTTATAAGTTTAGTATTCTTAATATAATGTAAATGGTTTGAACCATTTTTTTGAATTGGTGTGAAAAGGTGATGAACTGCCAATTATGTCACTAACCTAAGAGCCAACCATAAATTCAAAAGGCTACTCATGCCGGAATAAAGTTCAAACGGTACGAAAATTGGCATGGTTTGCCAGTATCTTTGGCCTGTGGTATCCCAGCTGAGCCCCAAATGTTAATATTTTGCAAACGACAACCAGCGATAGGGGTATCTAGTACGTATTCCTTATAAGGAAGTGCAAATAGAAGGCATTAACGAGCAAATAGCTGACATGTTAAACCCTCGTACCTGCCTCCTAGTTAATTGGATTGTAACCGACCCCAAAACAACAAAGGTCCTAACCCTTTGGCAAACGTTTTCTTGAGAAATAAACCACCCCCAAAGCTTAGAATATATCAAAGGAAAGTTAAATTATCTATTTACAACATACGTACAGCTTTATCCCGGTAGCTAACTTAGTTCTCTTTAAAATCGCGGATAATCGATACCATCTTGTAAACAAAAACACGAACTTTCGGCTGTCTTCGACGAACGTTTTATTGAGAAATAATCAACTCCCAAAGCTACAATATATATTAAAACAAAGATAAATTATCTGTTTACAATATGCATACAACTTATCAGGCTGGCGAATGTAGTTTTCTTAAAAAGAGCGGATAATCGAACATATCGTAACGTGTTAACAATCCCACATCCAGTGGGCTGGTACGAGTGCCATGTATTTGGTCGTCAATGCCTTCTATTTGTTCGTCGATCGAAATAAAAACTCGCCCCGCACCTTTCTTCCCGTGATGAGGTATGTAGATTTTGTAGATATTAGAAGCGGGCATCTGATCGGATTTGGAACCTTGATTGTTGCCCAGGATGAGCTATCTTATGGGTAACAAATAAGCTTAACCAACATTAAAAACCATGGTCTTAACTCTACACTACTCCCTAATGCTAACTTTACCCTAATCATAACCCTTACCCTAAACAACTCCATCTAGAGAGTTATTTTAACCCTAACCCCCTGCCTGGGAATATATTTCGAAAGTCTTACGTGATACAATCTAGTATAAACTACGAAAAAAACATGCAATCATGGCCTAGAGGTTTCTCTGACTTTGTTTGAATAAAAAGCAACAACAAAGAACATTGGAAAACGTGAGTGGATTAGAGCTAAAGTGCCACTACGATGAAAATTCACCCCCCGTCTTTTAGATTTTCTTTGCCATAGAATAGTATTTCAGGGTCGAAAGTGATCATAGATGTAAAAAAAACTAAAAAATAGTATTTTTAAGTAAGTATTTTGAGCTCTGAAATCACTATTATTTAGGCCACCATTACTAAAAATAGGTACGCAATGCGTACATGCGTCTACGTTTTGGATGGGGCGTAATTACCATCGTGATTCGTGGAACACTACAGATATACAATAGTAAAGCAATTAATATTGTTATTTACATTTGTTCGAAGTGATTGCTATAGTGATTTCAGATGAAGGAAAATCATTACTTTACACATGACTTGGTGGACTGGTGCAGATATATTAACCATTAAAAACTGAACAAACATATTTCTTGTGGTAAAACTATACACCTATTAATTACTGGTACCCATAGCCCATTGTTTATCTGATGCATTGACTGCACATATGAGCACAGTGCTGCACTACCGATGGGTATGTTAGTTTTTTAGCACTTGGTCATGGGTTGTTAGACTACTTGCATTTTGGGTAAGAAATACAGGAACATGTTTTATTGAACAATGTCAATCATAAACTTTAATATTATTTTGCTGTATGGTAGAATGCAGTTATTATACCTATTAAACAGTTAAATAGCTCAAGAAAAGAAAGGATTTTGCACTGGATAGTGATATTTACTGTAGTACTTACTGTTGCACAGGTACAATTTTTTTAAACAGTTTAATTTTCCAGTTTTTTTAAACCAGTTCAATTATAAATACTGTTATAGCAATTAGATTTTTCATACCAGTTCAAATTTTCTAAACAAGAACTTCTTGTGTTAAATCTCAATTTTAATTTTAAAGTTTAAAATTGTCTACAGTTAGTATTGAAGTTAGCATTAGGGTTGGTATTTGGATTAGTTTTAGCATCCAATGTTATTTTTCCTTGAGTGTGAATACCCATATGCAATCATGCAGTATGTAGTAATAATCCTACATACATCTTACATTGCAATTTTTGACATATATTGTCCAGGATAACTGTGTTAAAATCTTTTTAAATGTACAGTATATTATCAACAGAGCTTTTACAAAACTACCTTGATAGATTATTGCATTAAGAAAAGTATTAAAGTAAAATACATTATTGCACAATTAACTGCATAGCTTTCCATCTTCATCAAATGTTTATGGATACCTTCAACATCAATTAATACAGATTTTCCACATGGGTCTGGCATGCCATTTATCTCTTTAATGAGAACTACTGCGTTACAGTCAACAAACAATGTTGATAATTCAATGCAGAGTGGGAAAATATTTTATTTTAGAGCACTTGTCAGTGATGAAAAATGGTCAATTGTCTGTTATCATGAATACATCACCAGCAAGGGTTTTACTACATATCCCGGCGTTCTTTGTTAGTGCCTGCAAGCAATCGTCTTCTATAAGATCTTTTTTAGGTGGGACGAAATGAGAGATTGTACTGCTATCATACGATCGGACATGCATTCCCGTATGATAAAATACATCATAGAACTGCTAACCCCAAAACAACTAACCCTAATCCCCGGCCTCGGTGGGGTTTTCTAACCTCTCACCTAATGGTTTTCTAATAATAACCTTAATACTAATACTAATACTAATACTAATAAAAGGATCGTCCAGAAGACAATTGCTTGTGGGTGCTGACAAAGAACGCCTGGGATGCAGTAAAACCTCACCGGCAAAGGAGAGTGATATTGTAAATGATAAACTTTATCATCAATTGAAATAAATTCTGGCACATCAGTTAATAGCAAGTATAAAGGTTAATATTTCCATCACATAAAACGGTATTTAAAAATCGTGAATACGAAGTTGTAATATCTTTTACTTGAGTATATAGCTACACATTGTTTACCAGCATTTCATTATCCAAATTTTCTTGAATTGCCATCACTAAAATCTGCACAAATTCTATCACTTGGATAAATTGTATCACTTCGATAAATTATATACACTTGGATAAATCATATGCAGTAGGTCCTGGCCTATTAAAAATTGTACGCAGCGGTATAATAACAATATATCAACATTGGCATTGTACATGTGTTCAAATAATACCTACGAGATGAGAGTTACAATATAGCTAGTGACTCTGCCTTTGCTTTTTGCAATGCTGTTATATTGTGGACACCAATTCGAGCTCTGTATATTTGCTCAATCGTTCTCCCATTTCAAATGATTCGTGTTTATACAAGTTGTAGATTGCCTCAACGGACGAGTTTGCCTCAAAGGGCGAGTTTGCTTCAAAGGACGAGTTTGCCTCAAAGGGCGAGTTATATTTTTTGCCTCAATGGCGAACGAGATCTTAATCAGCGCGAACACAATAGCTCCTGTGAGAACAAAACTGTCACAAGTGATTAACTGACAAATATTTCCTGTAAGACTCCTAAAACAGAAAAAAATATGAATCAGATAAGGCCACATAAAAAAAATTACTTGTTTAGCGTCCACCCATTCCCAAATTTTCCAGGTCGGGAGGGAGGTTTTTATTTTTATTTTTTTATATTAAAAACCGTCGTGACAAAGCAAACCGGATATAAAATTTCAATCAACCGTGGTTACACTTTTGTCTGATCATGGTCTCATCGAGGTGCCCGACACAATGGAGATCGACAATGCTCAAATGGACAGTAAAACATGAGTAGGGTATTTCCATGGATAATAGAAAGACTGGATAGGAAACTAAGATCACGTGTGACGTTTCCAGCGTGCTGATTGGTTAAGGCACCAGTTGATATAGTTGAAAATCGTGACGTCACAAAATCCCCATAAATCGCAACTTTTTGCAATAATACAGCTAAAAATGATAGTCAAACTACCAAAAAATATAACAATGCCACTTTACGATGGAATATCCGACTACCATTACTCATTTTAGACGAAAAGTTCCAACTTTAGACGGTGAAAAACGCGTCGCAAATTTCAACTAAAACAACGGTAGTTTTTGCGACGTCAGTTTCTTCACAACAAAAAGAAAACAGCTGAAACAAAGACGAACAACATTTACCTCGAACACTTAGTCGTGGCTAGGCAGGTTTGTGAGACGATGGAACTTTTTGGAATCTCAATATAGCTACCTGAATACGAAAATATGGAGAAGTCAAAGAGAAACTCAGCAAAATCTGCATACTCGTGACATCTTCGTGATATCACGATTTTCAACAAGGTTTTCACGCTGACGTCAGCTAGTTTCCTTAGAAATATCAAATACCATGGATAATAAAATACGATAGTTTTGATAGTTTAAACTATGTTTTGTGCAAAATAAAAAATAAAAATAAAATTGAGGTCGGGGACATTTCCCAGGTCGGGCGGGGACGCTAAACAAGTAATTTTTTTTATGTGGCCTAAGACACGTCACAAGGAAAGTGCTGCCTTTTACTCTCACAAAAATCGTAAATGTTCACACGAGAACTGATCAACAAATTTCATGTCGATTAGCATGACGTTAACACTCATAACTTGTCGCCTTACCTTGATAAAATTTCGAAAATCAAAGAAAATCAAAGCAAACAGTGGCCAAACAGTATACAGAAAAATGGACGCTACAACTGTTTCTAAAAGTTCGCTAGGTCATGTGATCCAGGTTGTTACGTCAGTGTCCAAACACAGCCATATATATATACGCAAAAAAGGTAATATTGTTTGTGACGTCAAATTCTCAATGCTACGCCTAAATTTCAGTCGAGGTTACTTCTTTTCTTGTTTTCTTCGAGAAGTAGATGAAATATTCAGGCTTTCAGACGAAGAATTTGAGAAAACGACCTTGATTTACTTGAAGAATTAACCATGTGGAGTCTTCGCATTGAGAATGTGACGTCACTTCGTTACGCTGGTCAGGAACATGAACGATTAATGGCGGACATAATAACTCCAGAATCGGAGTCATAAAAATAATACTTGCCATCGTCGAATCGGAAAACGGTTTCGACCGAGTAATATTTAGAAGCTCTGCTTTATAAATACGTAAAAATATCGATAGGTAAAACTTTGAACGTAGTAGCACTTTAACAGTTAAATGAAAATGAAAGTTGCGACTCATCGCCGTATGACCACCACTTTAACCCGACATATTTTACATAACTTACTACTAGAAATTACTATCACAAGGAAAGCGCCGCCTCAAAGGCGTCAGTTTTGATGACATTTCAAAGGTGAACCCTGGGATTGATTCAGATTGTATAAATTGTAACGGACATGTTAATCAAGAATGATATAGATTGTAGAGTCAGCACGTAGGTCTCATGCTGTACATGTAGTTGATGTTTGGTTTGCATTTGGCAGGTATATAAAGTTATTGAAGTGACAGTGAGTGGAGTACTAAAACATGCACTTGATTGCATTTCAAAATTGTCATTGAGTCGTGCGAGCAGAACCCTGATATACAGTACAAGCAAGTACCGCTACCTCGAAGGCTGTCGGAGTGCGTTCGAAGCATGTACGTGAACGTATTGGAAAGGGTGAATGGAGATGTGATTGTGAACTTCTATGACAGCGATATTAGGCTCAACTTATTCCGGTGTCCCAGCAGATAGTGTCCCCCCAGACATTATCCGCTAGCGAAGTGTCTCCCCGGACAGTAAATGTTAAAAAACACTATATCCATGTTTATCCGCGTTTAAAAATGCAAGAGGTCATGCTTTTATTGTTTTGTGCAATTGTAAAAATTATTTGGAAACTTGATTTGAGACTTTACAGTACAGAAGGTTGTAATTGTATACTGGAACAGGAACGGTAAAATAGTGTAAAATTGAAATGAAATAAGTAGTATTGTGGTACTTAATTATTATTATAAGTGTGACTATTGAAATTGGAAGCGAGTTCCTCCAATATGGAGTCAGTTTATGAAGTGGTAATATCTGTTGCTTGGATGTGTTTAGAGCGAATGTAACTTTGATTTGCTTGTTAGCTTGCAAGATTGCTTGTGTGATATCGAGACGTTGCAATCAACAGTCAACAAACAATCTTGATAATTCAACTGAGAATCTAAAACTAGATTATTGAGTGCATTTTCCAAAGAATGGTAGATTGTTAGTTGCCGTAAACAAATCACAGGCAAATGGGTCACTATATTGTAAAGAATACTGTATTTTATCGGAAACTGAAACCATTTCTGGCACATCAGTTAAAAGCAAGAAGGTTTTATTGACAGAATTGCTTATACAAGTATAAAGGCTATTTCCAGCACACAATATGACATTTAGGAATGATGAATCCCATGTGATTAATATTTGTTATTTGATGATGTATTATTGCAGTCAAAGACATGGCTACACATTGTTTACCAGCATTTTGTTTAAATTGTTTTGTATTGCCTTGGCTAACATCAGCACATATTGTTGTACTTGGATCAACATCATCATATATTGTGGGTCCAGGATTTTCTTCGACATCATTTGCCATTCTTGACATTTGAGTGAACAACACTATTACTTGACTTTGACATATTTGTTCTGTCAATCTCTTTGTTGGCAAATGTAAAAAATACACTGAGGTAAAATATTCGTACCAATAGTATAGTAATACCATAATCGTTATTACCAGCTGAAATAACATCAACATTTTTTCACAAACGCAGATAATGTCTGATCGGAATACTGATCAGCGCGCACACAATATTCCTGTGAAAAATAATAAAGTCACAACAATATACACCTAAAATAGAAGGAAAACTGTATTCATAAACAAAACAATTTGATATCATGATTGTGATGGCATAGGTGATGCCAAGAAATCGCAGATATACCTCGCAGTCACTGAGCCATATTTCCGTTTGGTGAGCGTTAGGTGAAACTGTCTTAGTCGTCTTACCAAGAGAATACTTCCTCACTGAAGGCAGAACAGATCGTTCAAACTTCCCAGCGTTGACAAGTTCCGAACGGCGAAAGGTAGAAGTTTTACACGTGTATTAAAGTTCTACGTCACAAAACGTCATAAAATGGAACAAATATCCCGACATCTCGACAGAGGGCAATTTACACAAATCGAGATTGCGTTGACTATAATAGGTCTGGGTACGAGGAAACAGCAACCCAAGTCAAGATTAGTGTGCTGCCTACGGCAGCAATTATAGCACATAGGGGACATAAGAACAAGTGGAACGTTCGGTCAGTGTCGTCTGTACAAAAGCTACACTCACTGGGGCAGAACTAGTGCAGCGATAGACATCTCAAAATGTCACTTCATTCTTCCAACTTTAACCATCACATTAAACAACATTCATGTGAATTAGCCATTGATATTATCATGGAAATGTAGGGGAACAAGTCACTTAGCCATAATTTACATGTACATACTCACTGGTAAGTTATAAAGCTTTATCAAAGGAGGAGAGTTGGTATATACAGAGTGATTTGTATGAGAGTTATGTGAAGTTGCTCCAGGCCAAACAAAGATGAGAGTTTGAGAGCATTATACCATGCAAATGTGCTTTGACTTTGTAAATAAAATATTTTAAGTCTTATATGCAATATAATTCATATATATATATATATATATATATAATTTTATAACACTTTATTCTACTGCTGCGATCTCATTTGTTTGTTTGCTTGGAGATACAATTGATTGCGAAATTTTCTCAGTATATTGCTTTAACAAATATTATTGCTTTAACTCTTTCCCGACGGCTGAAAAACATCAAAAATTGAACGACCACGTTGTTCTATTGATATCTCTTGAAATAACCATAACTGTTGCGAAAGCTATACATTTTCTGGAAGCCCAATAAACCGGCTTTTACTTGTGCTTTTAAATTTCCCGAACAAAACACATTATGTTAATATAAATTAGCATTAATTATCATAAATCAGGTTGAACAATTTACATTTTTCTAGAAAAGGCCATCTTGCACGCCCGCGTAGCATCTTGAAAACTCAAAATGCCACCAATCGCAGAGTTGTTTATGAAATCAAATCAAACTTGGCGTGTGCGTGGATTTCATGTTCCTGGCGCTTGTCGAATTTCAATTTTTAATCTAGCGTTACCGTGTGCCGTGTTTTTCGATTGACGACTTTGCGGGTCTTCAACGACCCGTTTTAACTGCGCCGGTCGGGAAAGAGTTAACAAATATTAATCAGGATATACTCCTGGAGGCTGACAAAATAACAAATATGTTTACCATATATGGTAAAAATTTCTGTGGAGCATTTGACAGATGAAATGCTTTGATATCAAGTATATATAGACTTTAAAGCAGTTTTGTCTAAAACCAAAACCTTTACTTTCCTAACACAATGCAGTTGGAAGACAAGTTGCACGAAAAACTACGTCATGTAACAGCACCTCAATCCGATTTCATGAATAAATGGTTTTGCATAATACAGAATAGCCAGGGGATATAAGGACGAGAATGGCTCATCTGAGAATGATGACCTCAAAGATCATGTGAAGCTAAATACTATTCCATTTCCTGTAGGTGATACAACCACAGCATTGTTTGTTTGAAAGTGACAAAAACAAGTAGACGTATCAAGGAGAAGGCAAGAGGTAAGGAGAGTTTTGTATTCATTAATAGACTGAAAGTGACAAAAACAAGTAGAAGTAGCAAGGAGAAGGCAAGAGGTAAGGAGAGTTTTGTATTCATTAACAGACCGAATACCAAGACCTGATTCAAATACCAATAAAAATAATAAAAGGTTGCTGTACTGTCAAAATAGTGAATAGGAAGTCTAATGTTTTGAGTGAACGCACTTCCTTCCTTAAAGTGAAACGTAAATGTAACTTAACATTTCACACTCTCTCATGAAACTTCCAAGTCCGTGAACGAGTGTTTTCTCTTGCATTACGTTTCACAGCGGTTCTACGCAATGCAACCACTCTCCGTATTAAACATGAATGTTTCGCGGCCTTGAAGGAGATAGGACGAAGAGCATTCAACTCGTATACCAGCCTTTTAGTACTTTTAAAACACACGACCTCTATATCATTATTGTATTCAAATACCGCCGCTTTGTTGTTTCATGTTTATTTATTGTGATGAATTAAAATTATATGAGACGTAATCTTTTCTACACTGTAGCTCGTGTTCATTCAAACCATTTCTGAGTCCCAGGAAATCGAACCTGCTACATTCTTCATTCAACATTCTTGGTAGTAATACTTAGGTAGGTTTAACATAATTATACGCTGAGTGGAGTCAGCGTATCCAAATAAAGATGATGTATGTATGTGTTCTAACCACCGGGTATATCTAACTATTTATTGAGTAATTTACGATAATTACTGTCTATTGGCTCGTGGCAAATGCATTGTCTGAGTTTCCTTGTCTCGATATGTTTGTTTCCTAGATATGTTTGCAACCACTCAGCTAGTCTTTAACATGCTTAAATGATGGAGATTTAATTTGACAACAATGATTATATGATGTGGTTACGGGGTGCTGACCCACAACGTTCAGATCGGTCGTGTCATGAGTTTCGCAAACTGAACAAGACGTTTCAACATGGGGTGAAGAGATCAAAAATAAAGTAAAGCCGTGAGGTACTAAAGCAACAAATTCAGCGTTTGAGATTTGACAACGATTGAAAAGAAAGTATGCAGGAACGGCAACAGCTGCTAGAAAGAAAAAAGTACAATTCTGTTCTGTACCAAGCTATTTCCAAAGTCTCTCTAACTTCTAATAACACTTATCTAATTTCCTCACGTTTCACACACTTATGTATCAACTGAGAATATACTAGGATTATAACAAAATACCCAAAATTTCCGACATTCCTTTCTCTCGGTCACACAAAAGTTCTAGCGTTTAAAGGTGTTGAACTTCTCTCTGGAGATGAGATTTTCCCGTACGCAATATTAGATAGCCTATTACATGTTCCGATTGTGTGTTACTGAGAGAACATTTATTTGACCGAGACCCGATTCAAATTCCAATCAGGGGACCAATCTGCTAATAACTGATATTCGTCGAAATAACTATCGCGGTCACGTATTAAGTATTTTACATACATGGAAAGCCTGATGGGCAAATTATTGGTGACCAATATTATTGTGATTCAGTTTAATCTGATTTTTTAAAGTTTGTACGGGCATTGCAAATTTGATGTGTGAAAGTGCAAAAAATATATACATGTCTATTGATCAAAGTAAACTGTTACTGAAATGCAATAACGTTTCTGATGCGTAGTACCATTTATAGAACTGATTTAACGTACGTCAAACCCGTCAAGCGAAATTAATTCAGCTTCCTTTCCGTAGTCATGGTTACAGAATTTTGTTTGGTTTTTGCATAAATTAATATTAAATTCTCAGGCCTGGGCGGCGGATTAGCCTGCGTTGCAGGCGAGCAGTTTCCATAGCTTCCGCTCGCTCCTCAACTCCCGCAACCTACGCGCCCGCCGGCTCCCTTATCTAAACCAACGTCAAGAAAACGAAGTCCGGCAAACCGTGCTATACCACCAATCAGTGCTCGTAATTTCCAGTGAAGAGCCAATGAAATGCAAAGTCCGTCGAAAGTTGGACGGACGGTATTTTCGACGGACTTTGCTTTTGATTGGTCTAGAATGGTTTCACTGCCATATTACGTCGACTCGTGACAGACTAGTATTAATCCGCATGCAATCATGGCTTCTTCAAGTGTGATTGAACGTGTGCTCGGCGCTCTAAAGAGCAATGACGAGAAGCTACTTCGCCAAATCTCTCAAGATTTAACAATAAAAGTACTGCAATCGAATGCTATCCTCTCTGGACGAGAGCATATTGCGCAGATAGGGAAGACCTTGCACAGGGATTTTAGCGCGGAGACGTACTTCCCCAATTACGCTATTAAAGAGAGAAAGCCCATTGCTCTCAGGTAAGTCTGCAACCAGCATGTTATTAAATCACCCTGTATGTTGTAAACTAATGATTACCTTATGCAAATTTTTGTACAGGCTTTGCTACGATGCCGCACTAGTAGCACTAGTAATACTCTAATTGACTGTCACCAAATATTATATGTGCTTGCAAGCTTGGCTTGCCTTCCTCTCGTAATCATAATCTTTGTTTCGTTATTTGGAGATTGTGGTAAAACTAATTTAAAATCTTAAATTAATTATTCTTATCTAAGACTTAACTAAATAGGAGTTCATCCATTTCACAGAGACGTGGTTTTCAAGTATATTTATTTAGCTTCTAATCACATACACCAATCCATACTATGGAATGATGAAAGAACATAACACAAAATAGTAGCTAAAGTGTCACTCCACGTGGCGTGAGGCTTGTAACGGCCAGGCAGGATGTGCTGGGAAGAGCTTGGTGTCTGGATCAGGCGTGTTGCGGTATTGGAGTATGGCGCGATGTAGTCAGGGGAAGCTTTATAATATACTTATCTAATACCGTATATAATATAGTAATATATTTATTTATTTATTCTGGGGTTATATATTAATATAACTCATTAGAGTTAATTTTTGAATGAATCTGAACCTTAAAATTCTGAACCTTGTCATTTTGATAAACTTATGTAGATCCGAAGCATCTGGGAATTGGCTATACAGTTCTGCTTCTTTGATGCTGGTAGGTGATAATTCTCTGATAGGAGACCTGCGAGCTATGACATCATACCTGATTTTTACTGTGAGCACCCTTATTTCTTGTCTTCATTTACCAAGCATAAGCAAAGTGTTTGTCAAAGTTTAAAAAATATTTTGCCCATGTCTGTGTCACGAGGCACTTGATTCTGGTAGTGGTTTGTCTGGGTGCAGCTTGTTAGACAGGAAACTATTATAAATTGTTATGACAAGAAATGGTCTAGCTTTTTATGTATTCTTGGTTTGACTTCTGTTACAAACAGAAATATTTTTTGTTATTACCCTGACTGTGCAGAAGATAGTTAGTGTTAGGGTTAGTGTTGAGAATGTAACTTTGGCAGACTGGGTAGCATGGTATGATAATTCATGTGATAAACCTTATCGAAATAACCCAACGAAATTGGACATTGATGGACTGCCTGTAGAGACAGTAGATAATGATGACAACAATGATGATGAGCTTTGCGATGATGTTGCCGATAATACATACAGTACTAATTCTAAATGCAAAAAAACAAACAAAATAAGCCAACCAAAAAAGCGAGCAAAAGCCAGGGTAATAAGAAGTGTTTGGTTAACAAAGAAGCTTACCCCGAAAAACATTATCGTGAATTAATAATGCTTTTTACACCATGGCGAAATGAAGATATTGACTTAATCGGTAAATATTCTTCCTATAGAGAACATTATTTAGCATTCGAGGAATTAATTCAAGACCAAATGGGTCTATATGCAGTTTGTTATGAAGAATTAAGTAATGCCCAAGAACAATTAAATGCAGCTACATGAAGATCAATTTGATTTAATTGCACCAATTACCCAAGACATTGAACGCCAAGATGAAGATGAAGGAACTGAAAATTTACATCCTGACTTAAATGAAAACTATGATTTGTCAGATGATCTTGGTATCCCTTCAGCATCACAAAATAATGAACAAGTAATTACTCGGGCCTCCCCCACCTGGGGGGAGAGCACGAGTCTTAAAAAGGGCTCTGTTTATTTTTATTATTATTATCTTGTCGTCGTCGCGAAATGGCAATTATTGCATCATTGTTGACTAAATTTGTAGACTAGTGAGCGAGACTATGAATGTGGGATTACTACACATGCGCAGTGAAGTGATCCCAAAAACATTTTTGTCCTCGTACCCAGGCTTTTCACCTTTGCGAAACTGAAAACACTGCAGCATCACCCGTTTCGCCTGAATCCGTCTAGTATAAATACTAATGAGGTTGATGGCCGTGCGCAGTCAATATCCTAGCCAGGTTACCAACCCAGACCAACCTGCCAGTGGCTAGTGCCAGGCTACAACGTAAACTTCGAAAATAACATTTGTGCGAAATTTCAGAAGTATGTCGTTTACTCAAGCGCAAAAATCAACTTTGCTTACCTATTTTCATAATGGTATGGTTGGAATTGGGCACAATTTTTCCAGCCAAATAAATGCTGCTGTTGCTGAAACAGGACTCACAGAAAAGCAAGTAAAGGTATAAACTCTGTACTTCGCATTGCGTGTAATTTGTATTTTTATTTTTTATTTTTATAATTTTATTTTTATTTGCTCCGCTTTCTAGCTAACGTAGTTTTCACGCATTTAATGTAAATGAGCAAATTGTATTACGCAAATTATATTAACATGGATTTGAATCGACCTTATAATATATGCTACGTCTGCGACTTACAAGTTTGTTTTGTTTATTGATTTTTAGAACTGGATCACGAAAAAAGTGTATAGGACGGGAAACGCTGTTTCTAGTGGAAATATGCCTGACTCATCACCATTGAGTCACATGTCACAAAGTACAAGCAGTGTCCCTCGAAAGGAAAGAGCAAGAAGCGCCTGGAATTTTTTTCAAAAGCATTATGCAACTACGGAAGGTAATATTAATGCATAGTATAGTATGGACAGTTTAGTTGAATATTGAAGTTGCAATGCATGTAGATGTTATACTATCATGATTTTAAAAGCTGTACCCATAAAATTGCAATTGTATACATTTTCTAGAATAATGAAATGATTTTCAGATGCATTTCCAACCATTTTAGCTGAGGTCCTTTAAATGTATATTAAAGCAATGATACCCACTGTACTCTCATGCAATTGATTTAGTACCCATACCTCTGCAGGCCTCCTTTAAAACTCTGTTAATGGTTTAGTTTAAAAGGTCCAGAAATCATTTAGAAATTCTATTTTATGCCTGTGTAATAAATGTTTATACCCTAAACCCAGCCGAGCTGAAAATATTGATAAATTATTTCCAATTGGAAATTATGCACTTTTGGGCTTGTAAAATCACAAATTTACACATTACACATGTTTGTTGGTAAAACAAAGACTTTACACCCCCCACTCAAAATGGTCTTGGTATACCACTGTTCCTTATTTTCTTCCCTTCCTCATCCTTTTTTCTTCCTCCATTCTTTCTATTCTCACCCATAAATCTACCAAGGCTACTCAATGGTTAAGTATATAAAAAAGACTTTGACTTAGGAGAAAAAGATCACATTTTGCATTTGCTTGTTACTAGAGTAACAAACCTTAGTGTCGATAGTGTATATTGACAACGTTGCTATGTATATATATAAGTTAACCTAGTTTCCTGCACTAGTTATACCTGTAGGTTCCTGATAAATATACTAACTTTAAATATTTGTCTTAACTTATAGAAGGAAAACTAGATTTATCTGAAGGGATGACTTATTTTAACAAGTCAGCATCTTCCAGGTTTAAAGAGTTACCTGCAGAAGAGAAAAGCCAGTACCAACAAATGGCAAATGAACCTTCTGAGATTCATATGACAGAAACCCAGACTATAAATAAAATTAGTAAAATGTTTGTGAAATTACGAGATCAAACAGTAAGTATGATTGTTATCAATATTTTATATATTTGAATATTTGATATCACATTTTATTCATGTTGGGAATGTGTATCTTTGCCATTGCGTATGATCCAACCATAGCTAATAGTTGGTATTAGTTGGTAATTATTAGGGGGCACAGCTGGCCACATCCAGAGGTTAGGGGGTGCCAGCCCCCCATGCCCCCTGCTAGCTGTAACATAGCTGTAGGAAGCAGGAGGCATGGGGGGCTGGCACCCCCTAACCTGTGGATGTGTCCCCTAATAATTACCAACTAATACCAACTATGGTTGGATTATACAATTTTAAACACTATTTTTAGCAATGGAAAAATCATGCAATATAGCAAAGATACAGATTCCCAACATGAATAAAATGTGATATAAAATATTTTTCTTTGAATTGGACTATATACCTTCTTGTTATTTTATGACCTTCAAAATTATCTTAAATCTCCCCTCAGAATGCAGGAAATGCCACTACAGTGACTCTAAATTTCAAAATGTCCCGCTTCGGAGCACCTTTGAGACGTCAGCCCCCCTAACAAAAAACATCTTCCTTCAGGCCTGTATAAGTTAATTAGCTCATAATGTCCTTCATATACCTGCATTCAATTTTCAGTGCAAAACTCTGCAAGATTATGGCTGTCACACACTAGCAATTGGATTTCGGGGAGACAAAGTTTTTCTGGCAGAGTCTGAGGGAATTGCTAACAAAGTGAGTGCAGCAACCATCCATCAGATCCATTCAAACATGTTTTCACAAGAAAATTCAGGTAAAAAGTTAATACATTATTTAGTTTATTATGAAACATGCATATGGGCCATTAGTTGCATTTAAGGTTGATGTTCACTGCTAAAGAAATACATGGTTTATGCTGATACCAAACTTGACAGTATAGGCCTTAGTTCCATTTATGCAGGTGCATGCATACAGCATGCAATGGGATGCATGCAAGATGCATGCAAATTGGCACTTCTGATCATACAGGTGCATTCATGCATGCATAAACTGATGCTTGCCAATTTGCATGCATCTTGCATGCATGCACATGCCCACAAATTATCTGGGATTATGCAGGTATTGCTATGTGCATGCATATGCACCTGCATGAATGTATGCTGCATGCAAATCGGCATTCCATGCATGCACTGCATACATGTAGTGCATTCATGCATATATTAATATTAATATAATAATTGTTATTATTATTATTATTATTATTAAACTGATGTATGCATGCACTACATGTATACTTACAAGTGCCAATTTACATGCACCTAGCATTCATGCATACATGGCATGTATAAGTTTAGGCCAAGTAAAAAAAATTATGTGGTTACGGTTACATCTTGAAAAAAATTAGGGTAGGTAGGTTGGGATTTTATATTTTTTTGAGAAAAGTTTTTGGTTGCCACACAGACCGTCATCGTTTTGTTGTGCAAGAATGACGGGCTGGGAACTAATTTGGCAAAATAGCGGTTGTTACAAAGCCAGCGATGGTGGTGGTCACGTAGTGATCTTATTTTACAATTTTACCTTTGGCTATGTAAAAACTATAAAATCTACCTTTTATAATAATTTATAACCTTTTATAATAGTCCTTTGGCGCAAAAATATGTTACAAAATGTATATGGTCGGGCGAGCTGAGCTAGGGTCGGTCGGGTTACCGGAACCACACAATTTTTTTTATTTGGCCTTAAGACAGTATCAATTTATCGACTTTAAAATGTCACCTGGCAGGCCACACTTGATAAATTGATTTATGTGCATGATTGTGCAACTGGGTTATGTAATGTTTTAAAATACGAATCTGAGATTGGTGAAATGTGATTGGTTAAGATATATTTGATGAGGTAGACTGGTCAAATTATGTCACATTTGTCAGGAAAATGTTAACATTTTATGCAGCTGCAGGCTGTTTATTTTGAAAGTGTTCATTTTTATATAAACCAAAAGGCTATATGTATAATAATTAGTTAAATAATATTATATTTTCGATAATTATATTAATCGAGATGATGCATCGTTGCTAGAGATGTGTGTCAGATCAGATTGACCTCTTACGATGTGAGGATTTGCCTAAATTCACCATCCAAATTTTATCCAATCTGAAGTCCTGAAATTGTAGTCCTATCCAATCTGAGCACATTGTCTCAACATCCAATCTGGTCAAATAAAATTAAAACACCAGTAATATGTGTAACAATAGTTGCATTAACTTGACAAAAAGAAAGGCAAATTTAACAATAAATTTTACAAAACCGAAAATGTAAATCTTCCATTTGTAACCAAAGTTTATTTTTATATTCTGCAGAAAATAAGGGGGAAATTCAATCTGATCTGACCCATAATTAGAACATACAGTATAAAATCCCATCCGTTGAAAAAATAACAATTTGATCTGAATCAAAAAGTTCTGGTTTGCACACCATTACTGTACCATTCAGAAAATGCATATTATCTGACAATTAGTATTTAGTACATGTCCATATAATATTGTAGTACTGTATAATACTGTTTGAATGAAAATGTTAAATCATGCAACTTTTACATTATTTTGCTTTAATTGCATGGTGATGTGCTTGTTTACTGTAGGAGTGAACCCCCAAAAACACGAAGAAGAGAAGAGGTTGCGCAGAGAATTTCAAAGTTTGATGAACTCCAAATTCCGTATGTTAAATTAATAATTATTATGCAGGAAACTATATAGTAGCTATATAAATATAGTACTTACAAGAAGAGTGTTGTGTTACTGATATACCTACCTTAATTAACTTAAAATCTTAAAACAATAAACAGCCTAAGTCATAATTAGAGCAACAAAACCTAGTTTTCATTATATTTTATAGAAGAGGCCACTGGCAGTGCTACCGCTTTCCCATACAAGAGGAGGCATGAATTTGAAGTTGAAGGCCTACCAGGAATCCCACTGAAGAAGCCAAGTGCTTATGGAGCATCGCAATTGAGACGAATATTAAGTTCGAAAGATGCAATACAAATTAGAGTGAAAGAGATTATTCCTTCATCCACATTTTCTCATTGTACTTCTGCAATTGTTAATTCTGTGACCACCACCTCTCTTTCTCCTACTCATGCTACAAATGTTACTGATTCTTTTGACTCCACTTCTAATCTTCCCATTGCTCTGAATTCACCGTCCATATCTGCACAATTATTTGGTTCTGATTCTATTTCCAGTACTACTACTACAACTTTAACATCTTCACGTAATTCCTTGTCTGATTCTTCTACATTCAGGACAAATACTTTTCCCAGTTCTTGTACATCTGTACACCCTCCAGCTTTGAATTTCTCTGCTTATTCAAATTATATTTCTACATGTACTTCAAGTTCCTCTTTTATTCCTACTTTTTCTTCTCTTACAACTTCTGTTAGTTCTTCCACTTCAACAATTTTTACAACTTCTGCTCCTTTTTGTTCTTCTTCTATATCTTGTTCCATGTTAACCTCGAGTCCTACAACCTCCATTTGTATTGCGCAGACAACTTCTTCTTCTTCCACCTTGTTGTTATCTTCCAATGCTATTACTACTCCTGCATCTACGGCTACCTCTTTAACTTCCCCTGTCATTGATTCCCCAGAATCTAGTTTTGCGTCTACCTCTAGATCTGCTTCTGACGTTCCCTCTTTTACTTCTTCGATCCAGTCGAGTTCCCTCACCACTACGGATGTTCACTCTGCTTTTACGTCTTCCATTCCATTTTCCGTCACCATTGATATTCCTGAGTCTTATTCACCTTTACCTTCTGTCTCTGCAAGTATTCCTGGATCTACAGATACAACGTCTTCAAATCCTTCAACTACTATCTCTACGCATACTTACTCTGCATCAACATCAACTGCGGGTCCTTCAACAACAACTACAACAACAACAACAACAAGACCGCCGCGTTTCCGCGGCCGAAAGCCAAATATTAAAAGTACGTATTTTTTCAGTTGTTTCACTTATGTCTTGTTTTTTCAGATTTGTTGTTCTATTTGACACAAAGTTCGTAAACACTTTCATGTTTTTCCAGTTATTAGTCTATTTGCAGCTTGTTTTATTTTTTCGTTTGATTGTAAGTTTAGAAATTACATTTAATTATTAGATATAATTCTGACGATTATATGATATATATTTCATTTAATATAGTCTATCCATTCTGGACGAAAGTGGCAGTATCGGACAGGATGAAGAAATATATAGGTGATGGAATAATTGTCCCTGGCTTTAACACGTAAGAGGATGCTGTCCCACGATATCGTGGACTCTCTAGGAAAATCTTTATGACAAAAATTTCGGGTAAGAATGGAACACAAGCTAATATCTATACACAACACACATATTTTTAATTCTCATTTATACTTATTTACAAAAAGCGTTTACTTGTTCTAGAATGTAATGATGATGACAACATTGTTGAAGGAAAGTACATGATTTGCTCCTTCATCAGGCTGAGACCCTTGGATCCAAGTTGCAAAGAAGGTACCGGAGGTTTGTGCGACATTGAAATCAATTCAAAAACAAAAAAGATTAAAAAGAAGGTCGCGATTGAAGAGGTTTGTGATGCGAAAACATGTCAAGTTCCTCGAACAGAGAAGTTTGAGTGGGTCAAGTGGGTCGAGTGTTCAGCAGTTCGTTGTGGCAAGTGGTACCACATGGAATGTGTTGGACTAGTAAACGATCCGGTATTACCCAAGAAGTGGTTTTGTGGATGTTCCAAATTAGGCTCGAATAGGTCTGTCAGGTAAAGCAATTATGAATTTAGATCGAAAATAAACTATATACGGATAATGCAAACAGTATATTAGGTATTATCAGAACAATTTGTAAGATCTGCATGTGTAGAGTTTCATGCGACCACATAATTAAATGAACAAACTAATCATGACGGTCTACTTCGCTACACCTTCAGGTTAATGAAACGACTTAATTTAATGTTGGTTTTAGTGAAGGAAAACCCGAATTTAGCAATCGGAAGGAAATGCTGGCTGTTTTCCCTAAAGTCCAGATAATACATATTATATATGATCAAATCTCGTAGAAATAAAAGCATTTGTTTCCTCAATGAAATGTACGATGCCTAATTCTGCCGTTTTTGTTTTTCACAGGAACACTTGGCAGCAGTGATGGCTAACGAAATCGCAAGTGTTCGCCATGTCCTATATTGTAAACACACAAAACCTGAAAGGGACTTTATTAAACTTCACCTCCACGATGGATTTAATTCTCCCTTCACGGACAAATTGGTCAGTAAAAAAAGTGAAATGTTCTAATAATTCGTTTCTGAACAGCATTCCCCCGTTAACTAGTTTTTAACGAGTTTTTAATTTTTATTATGACAGGATGACGATTTTTTAGACATACTACGTGGACTGTTTTTGCCTCCTGACCCAGAACATTGCAAAAACACATCTCAGAGATTTGATTATCTAATAGAGGTGCTCTTTCCCGAGGTACGCAAATCATGCTCGCTTTCGCTTTAAGGCCCTGTTTTTCGTAGCTTTTTCCGTGCAATTTTCGTTGCAAGAAAACGAACTCCAAATTGCACCAAGACTTTTAGCGTGTCACATTCTCTCCTGCAAATTACTTTTTGTACAAAAAGTTGATTTGGTTTCTACTTTTGTAACAAATCACTACAAGTTGCATGAACTTTTGTGTGACATTGGTCGTAATACTTGTTAGCAACATTATAATATTTCAACAATCAATGCACGATGACGTGACTACAACAACAAGAATGATTTGCAAGTAGCCTCTATCTAATTAAGTAGCGATACTTGCAATTCAAGCATTATCTAATTATCATCCCTCCTCTCTTTTGGGCCTGTTTGCTAAATGTCCTACTCTTGCTCTGCATGTTTGAATATTTGCCCTACTCGAAACAATTTTTCAAAATAAAATAAGATGAATAAGACGTGTGACATAGTCGTGTGACGTTCTTTGCGACACATGTTGCATGCAAAAATCAACGTGTAACAAAGCCTTAATTTAGTTATTGGAGTCACATGGTAGAACAGCTGCAGGTAGAAAAGACTACAAATAAACACTATTACTCCTTTTTACCTTATAGGCCTACATAAGATTTGTCATGGATGTGGAAGGAATAAACAGAATGATAGCGGAAAATCTCCTCTTCAATTGGACAGAGTCAGTTCCGAAACTCATTGCTGGTTTCCGCTCTAGATAGATATTTAACAAGCAGCCTATATTCGCTTTGTGATTTCTCTTTTTTCTTTTTACGTGCACTTGCACTGGTAAACAATAATAATATTATGAATATATAATAATAATATAATAATATTTCAGCATTTTCAAATTAGATATTGGAATATTATCCAAACCCAGACTAGTTTAATAACTTCGAGATTGCAATGACATTCCAACCCAGCCTAATAAAATAACTATCGAGATTGCAATGACATTCCAACCCAGCCTAATAAAATAACTATCGAGATTGGAATATGATTCATATCCAAACCTTTTTAAATAACTATCGACATTGGAATATTATTCCAACCCAGACTAGTTTAATAGCTATCGAGATTGGAATGACATTCCAACCCAGACTAGTTTAATAACTATCGAGATTGCAATGACATTCCAACCCAGACTAATATAATAACTATGGAGATTGGAATGACATTCCAACCCAGACTAATATAATAACTATGGAGATTGGAATGACATTCCAACCCAGACTAATATAATAACTATCGAGATTGGAATGACATTCCAACCCAGACTAGTTTAATAACTTCGAGATTGCAATGACATTCCAACCCAGCCTAATATAATAACTATCGAGATTGGAATGACATTCCAACCCAGACTAGTTTAATAACTATCGAGATTGGAATGACATTCCAACCCAGACTAATATAATAACTATGGAGATTGGAATGACATTCCAACCCAGACTAATATAATAACTATGGAGATTGCAATGACATTCCAACCCAGCCTAATATAATAACTATCGAGATTGGAATGACATTCCAACCCAGACTACTAAAATAACTATCGATATTGGAATATGATTCATATCCAGACTATTTTAATAACTATCGATATTGGAATATTATTCCAACCGAGACTAGTTTAATAACTATCGAGATTGCAATGACATTCCAACCCAGCCTAATATAATAACTATCGAGATTGGAATGACATTCCAACCCAGACTACTAAAATAATGTCATTCCAATCTCGACAGTTATTTTATTAGCCTGGGTTGGAATGTCATTCCAATCTCGATAGTTATTATATTAGTCTGGGTTGGAATGTCATTCCAATCTCGATAGTTATTATATTAGTCTGGGTTGGAATGTCATTCCAATCTTGATAGTTATTTTATTAGTCTGGGTTAGAATGTCATTCCAATCTCGATAGTTATTATATTAGTTCGGGTTGGAATGTCATTCCAATCTCGATAGTTATTTTATTAGTCTGGGTTGGAATGTCATTCCAATCTCGATAGTTATTATATTAGGCTGGGTTGGAATGTCATTCCAATCTTGATAGTTATTTTATTAGTCTGGGTTGGAATGTCATTCCAATCTCGATAGTTATTAAAGTCTGGGTTGGAATGTCATTCCATTGTCGATAGTTATTATATTAGGCTGGGTTGGAATGTCATTCCAATCTCGATAGTTATTATATTAGTCTGGGTTGGAATGTCATTCCATTGTCGATAGTTATTATATTAGTCTGGGTTGGAATGTCATTCCAATCTTGATAGTTATTTTATTAGTCTGGGTTGGAATGTCATTCCAATCTCGATAGTTATTATATTAGTTCGGGTTGGAATGTCATTCCAATCTCGATAGTTATTTTATTAGTCTGGGTTGGAATGTCATTCCAATCTCGATAGTTATTATATTAGGCTGGGTTGGAATGTCATTCCAATCTCGATAGTTATTAAAGTCTGGGTTGGAATGTCATTCCATTGTCGATAGTTATTATATTAGTCTGCGTTGGAATGTCATTCCAATCTCGATAGTTATTATATTAGTCTGGGTTGGAATGTCATTCCAATCTTGATAGTTATTTTATTAGTCTGGGTTGGAATGTCATTCCAATCTTGATAGTTATTTTATTAGTCTGGGTTGGAATGTCATTCCAATCTCGATAGTTATTTTATTAGTCTGGGTTGGAATGTCATTCCAATCTCGATAGTTATTTTATTAGTCTGGGTTGGAATGTCATTCCAATCTCGATAGTTATTATATTAGTCTGGGTTGGAATGTCATTCCAATCTTGATAGTTATTTTATTAGTCTGGGTTGGAATGTCATTCCAATCTCGATAGTTATTATATTAGGCTGGGTTGGAATGTCATTCCAATCTCGATAGTTATTATATTAGTCTGGGTTGGAATGTCATTCCATTGTCGATAGTTATTATATTAGTCTGGGTTGGAATGTCATTCCAATCTTGATAGTTATTTTATTAGTCTGGGTTGGAATGTCATTCCAATCTCGATAGTTATTATATTAGTTCGGGTTGGAATGTCATTCCAATCTCGATAGTTATTATATTAGTCTGGGTTGGAATGTCATTCCAATCTTGATAGTTATTTTATTAGTCTGGGTTAGAATGTCATTCCAATCTCGATAGTTATTATATTAGTTCGGGTTGGAATGTCATTCCAATCTCGATAGTTATTTTATTAGTCTGGGTTGGAATGTCATTCCTGCAATCTCGATAGTTATTATATTAGGCTGGGTTGGAATGTCATTCCAATCTTGATAGTTATTTTATTAGTCTGGGTTGGAATGTCATTCCAATCTCGATAGTTATTAAAGTCTGGGTTGGAATGTCATTCCATTGTCGATAGTTATTATATTAGGCTGGGTTGGAATGTCATTCCAATCTCGATAGTTATTATATTAGTCTGGGTTGGAATGTCATTCCATTGTCGATAGTTATTATATTAGTCTGGGTTGGAATGTCATTCCAATCTTGATAGTTATTTTATTAGTCTGGGTTGGAATGTCATTCCAATCTCGATAGTTATTATATTAGTTCGGGTTGGAATGTCATTCCAATCTCGATAGTTATTTTATTAGTCTGGGTTGGAATGTCATTCCAATCTCGATAGTTATTATATTAGGCTGGGTTGGAATGTCATTCCAATCTCGATAGTTATTAAAGTCTGGGTTGGAATGTCATTCCATTGTCGATAGTTATTATATTAGTCTGGGTTGGAATGTCATTCCAATCTCGATAGTTATTATATTAGTCTGGGTTGGAATGTCATTCCAATCTTGATAGTTATTTTATTAGTCTGGGTTGGAATGTCATTCCAATCTTGATAGTTATTTTATTAGTCTGGGTTGGAATGTCATTCCAATCTCGATAGTTATTATATTAGTTCGGGTTGGAATGTCATTCCAATCTCGATAGTTATTTTATTAGTCTGGGTTGGAATGTCATTCCAATCTCGATAGTTATTATATTAGTCTGGGTTGGAATGTCATTCCAATCTTGATAGTTATTTTATTAGTCTGGGTTGGAATGTCATTCCAATCTCGATAGTTATTATATTAGTTCGGGTTGGAATGTCATTCCAATCTCGATAGTTATTTTATTAGTCTGGGTTGGAATGTCATTCCAATCTCGATAGTTATTATATTAGGCTGGGTTGGAATGTCATTCCAATCTCGATAGTTATTATATTAGTCTGGGTTGGAATGTCATTCCATTGTCGATAGTTATTGTATTAGTCTGGGTTGGAATGTCATTCCAATCTTGATAGTTATTTTATTAGTCTGGGTTGGAATGTCATTCCAATCTCGATAGTTATTATATTAGTTCGGGTTGGAATGTCATTCCAATCTCGATAGTTATTATATTAGTCTGGGTTGGAATGTCATTCCAATCTTGATAGTTATTTTATTAGTCTGGGTTAGAATGTCATTCCAATCTCGATAGTTATTATATTAGTTCGGGTTGGAATGTCATTCCAATCTCGATAGTTATTTTATTAGTCTGGGTTGGAATGTCATTCCTGCAATCTCGATAGTTATTATATTAGGCTGGGTTGGAATGTCATTCCAATCTTGATAGTTATTTTATTAGTCTGGGTTGGAATGTCATTCCAATCTCGATAGTTATTAAAGTCTGGGTTGGAATGTCATTCCATTGTCGATAGTTATTATATTAGTCTGGGTTGGAATGTCATTCCAATCTCGATAGTTATTATATTAGTCTGGGTTGGAATGTCATTCCAATCTTGATAGTTATTATATTAGGCTGGGTTGGAATGTCATTCCAATCTCGATAGTTATTATATTAGTCTGGGTTGGAATGTCATTCCAATCTCGATAGTTATTATATTAGTCTGGGTTGGAATGTCATTCCAATCTCGATAGTTATTTTATTAGTCTGGGTTGGAATGTCATTCCAATCTCGATAGTTATTAAAGTCTGGGTTGGAATGTCATTCCATTGTCGATAGTTATTATATTAGTCTGGGTTGGAATGTCATTCCAATCTCGATAGTTATTATATTAGTCTGGGTTGGAATGTCATTCCAATCTCGATAGTTATTATATTAGTTCGGGTTGGAATGTCATTCCAATCTCGATAGTTATTATATTAGTCTGGGTTGGAATGTCATTCCAATCTTGATAGTTATTTTATTAGTCTGGGTTGGAATGTCATTCCAATCTCGATAGTTATTTTATTAGTCTGGGTTGGAATGTCATTCCAATCTCGATAGTTATTATATTAGTTCGGGTTGGAATGTCATTCCAATCTCGATAGTTATTTTATTAGTCTGGGTTGGAATGTCATTCCAATCTCGATAGTTATTATATTAGGCTGGGTTGGAATGTCATTCCAATCTCGATAGTTATTATATTAGTCTGGGTTGGAATGTCATTCCATTGTCGATAGTTATTATATTAGTTCGGGTTGGAATGTCATTCCAATCTCGATAGTTATTTTATTAGTCTGGGTTGGAATGTCATTCCAATCTCGATAGTTATTTTATTAGTCTGGGTTGGAATGTCATTCCAATCTCGATAGTTATTAAAGTCTGGGTTGGAATGTCATTCCATTGTCGATAGTTATTACATTAGTCTGGGTTGGAATGTCATTCCAATCTCGATAGTTATTAAACTAGTCTGGGTTGGAATAATATTCCAATGTCGATAGTTATTTAAAAAGCTCTGGATATGAATCATATTCCAATCTCGATAGTTATTTTATTAGTCTCATGGGTTGGAATGTCATTCCAATCTCGATAGTTATTATATTAGTCTGGGTTGGAATGTCATTCCATTGTCGATAGTTATTATATTAGTTCGGGTTGGAATGTCATTCCAATCTCGATAGTTATTTTATTAGTTCGGGTTGGAATGTCATTCCAATCTCGATAGTTATTTTATTAGTCTGGGTTGGAATGTCATTCCAATCTCGGTAGTTATTATATTAGGCTGGGTTGGAATGTCATTCCAATCTCGATAGTTATTATATTAGTCTGGGTTCGAATGTCATACCATTGTCGATAGTTATTATATTAGTTCGGGTTGGAATGTCATTCCAATCTCGATAGTTATTAAACTAGTCTGGGTTGGAATAATATTCCAATGTCGATAGTTATTTAAAAAGGTCTGGATATGAATCATATTCCAATCTCGATAGTTATTTTAGTAGTCTGGGTTGGAATGTCATTCCAATCTCGATAGTAATTATACTAGTCTGGGTTGGAATAATATTCCAATATCGATAGTTATTAAACTAGTCTGGGTTGGAATAATATTCCAATGTCGATAGTTATTTAAAAAGTCTGGATATGAATCATATTCCAATCTCGATAGTTATTTTATTAGTCTGGGTTGGAATGTCATTACACTCTCCACATAGTTATTATATTAGTCTGGGTTGGAATGTCATTCCAATCTCGATAGTTATTATATTAGTCTGGATTGGAATGTCATTCCAATCTCGATAGTTATTAAACTAGTCTGGGTTGGAATGACACTCCAACCACGTTCAATTGTTTCAAACATTGTTCTTTACATATCTTCGGCATCAATCTGGGAGCAGTCTGATTCTTCATCTTCCAACAAATAATTACTCCCATCCAATTCTAAATCAGTTTCAGTTGACATATTAGGTAAATTATCTATTGCCGGAAGATCAACAATATCTTTAAAAGAATTGTAAATTGCTTGTATGCGATGGCCTAGATGGATTTCTTCAGCTTTCAGCAAAGCTACTGCGCCATATTTATAGTGATCTTCGTTACTTTCTTCTGCGGCCAGTGCTTCGATTGAATGAGATACCTTTTCTCTTTGGGATTTGAAATAAGAAAATGTTCTTTTCATTTCTCCCTCCAAAATATTCTTTTCCTCTTTGCTCCGTCTTGAAAGATGCAGCATGTCAATAGCTTGACGTCTGATAGCTGCTGGAATTCTCACATTTAATCGTTCATCCGATGTAGTGCCTTGCGTATACAACGTTGATTCAGCGTCTTTGACTTGATTAAGTGATAATTCTGGAATAATAGCTCGCCCTTCGGTGTTTAAGCAGTCTCGGCAGGAATTGTACTCGCATAAGAGTTCTCTTAAATTCTTTTCTGTTTTTTTTAATTGATTTGACAGCTTTTTCGATAACGCATGACCACCTATAATAGAGTGAATGAAAATAATTCAGTTCTAATGCAATCATACTATCCGTCACAAGAACTTGTAATTGTATGAAATATTATTATGCAATAGTATACCAAACCTACTAGAATATTTCTCCTTCAATTTCAAGAAAAACAGACGTTCTCGGGATAAGGATTTCATTTTCTCCACTAGCTGAAGACAACTAGCTTTGACACGTGCTTTGAGTTGTTCTTGGTATGTCATGTCGCTTGGTTGCCAACGTGAAGTCACACTGTGTGTCTGCTCCAGTGTCTTCAACTCGTTATCTAATCTTAAAATGAAAAATCAAAAAGGCAATACAACCTTATAGATCTGTAATATATTGGTGGGGAAAGTGGAAAACAGGGAAGTGACAGAATGCGCTCATCTCATCAACATGCACAGTTGATAACTGAACAGTTTCCATATACCTTCCAATCTTCTCAACAACGTCTGGAATAGTATCTGTTTCAATCGAACCTTGTGCACAAAGATTATTCCTATTAAAAACAAAATTTATATGTGATCTAGCCTGCATGTATTATTTATAGGTGGCACGTTCAAAAAAATTTGACCTAAAATGTAACAAACCTTAACGAGTAAAATATCTTCAACTTATCCATATATTTCGATATCCAACCATTGTTATCAATCGTTGGCGACGAAATGACATTACTTATTGCACGTCCTTCGGCAATAACTAGAATTTATAGTGAAATATATTAATAACACGCTACAAAAAAACAACGCAGGACTTTTAAAAATATCAATTAATAATCCATGGTCATTCAAACAATTAAAAAAGATAATCACATATACCGTTTGTGCCGCAAATAATTTCGTGTTCTTCTCTTGCAAACCTATCAATGGTATCCTTGTCTAAAGGAGCTAAAAGTGCATAAAATAATCCAAATCACTTCTATATTAAATTGCAGCCTAAAACCTGTATATTCGTTTTTCTAACCTGGGCATTTCGAAGACAATTCTGAAATGCTCTCAGCGCTGTTTGTAATGCAAAGTTCGGCTCGCTTCCAATTTTTAACCAGCCTTGGCACTACGAAAAATACAGTGTAAAAAATCGACTAAGAAAATAATTTGTGGTTAAATTTATTTAGGCAAGGTTAACTGCAGATGTAGTTAGCCAGCGGTCTTCTCCTTCATAGTTCTTGGGGAGTCCCAAGTTATTAAGAAGTCAAAGGGCGCGCACGAGGGTCACTCACGCTTGCGAGCCCGTCGCTACAACATCGCCACATTGCTGCTCGTTGGTCGCTCTTGCTTGCATTGCAAACGTTTGATTGCTATATAGCTCTCAGCAGTGGATTGCTTGCTTGCTTCACCCATACCCATACCCAACCCTCCCTTTTTTCAGGTGAGTATAATCTTGATATAGACATGTATTATATAACATTTACTATTCCACTGAGTTTTTTCAGTGTGACAGGTGCCGGGAGGTCTGCCTTGGCAAAGTTGTCATGGTGACCTCTTACTGCTTACAATCAATCCAGAACCCTGGATTGCTCAATTACTTACTCATTGCTTAGCTCGATGGCTATGGCTAGCTTGCTTACTAGCCTTTGCTCCAGAACCCAGGATTGCTCAATTGCTTGCTCAATTGCTTGCTCATTGCTTATCTCGATTGCTATGCTTGCTCACTTACTAGCATTTGCTACCTACGGCACCTACCTCCAATTTCAACGAATATCTAGCAGTTAAATAAAGTACACAAACTCTTTGTCGGTCGGTAAATATATGAAAATATTTGGACGAGGCTTCACTGAGAACGGCCCATTGAACATAACATTGAACGAAGTTATTTTATGACGACAAGAAAGGGAATTTTTAGTTCCATTAGCATTACCTAAGGTTTCTTTGCATTTACGGGCGTAATAAAGAATTGCGTCGGTTAACACATCAATTCGATGGGAGGGTCTCATCTCTTTTGTCATCCGTCCAAAACGTCGGAGAAATGACCATAAACGTTCAAGTTGCTCTCCGTCACTTAAACCAAATCCATTGACTCTCCAGGGACTATATTGCAGCTTAAAAACAGTAAATAATTCTGTAAGTAAATGCATCTGCTAAGGTTGCCCTCTAGAGAGAAATTGCTATCCACGTTATACACGAGAGATCCATGCTATACTAGATATCTAATTACCTGACAAGAACCGCTGTGTCCGTAAATATGAAAAGCTGGAACTGCTAGGGTAACTTCTTGTAATAAAATCTCTTGCCCAGACGCCTCAAAAAAATACAAAATATGAAAAGATGAATTTTATACTCCATATCCACATCCAGCACGGAAACACTCTCAGCATTCTCACCATTTCTCACGACATATTTCATTATTTATTATACCTGTAGGTGTTTGGTTAGCATACATGCTATATCATAAAATATTTTCAACTGTATGTCCTTCCCCTCATGTTCTCTTATCATATCCTTCAAGAGCCAAACCGCATAACCAATACTATAAAGATATGTAAAATGTATTTATTTTACGTATAAATAATGTAGTTACGAACAAAGTTAATTGCCAAGGAATTTAATGAACCGAACCGTTCCCCATGTTTTAAATTTAGAAATTTTTTTGGGAAGCCATGTCTGCAAGCCCTTCCAAACACGGCTGTTTCATCTAGCACATCATACTGGGACTTGGAGCGCAGAATATCACCTGCTTGAAAATTGCTACATTCCTATAGCATGTACATTTCTATAGCATCTCTACAACATGTATGCATGCATGTGGGCATATTTGCGAAGAAATTCAGATGTAACGAATTATGGCTACAAAAAGAGAAAAGGAGGTGGCAACAAGTGAGGGAGCGTTTCTCCAAGGAAAATAATATTACAAAAACACACAGCACCTTCTGCAAAGGTTGCCGTGGATAGGACTGAATAAAGCTGTCAACTTCTGCCTGGAAATAAAACACCTTGTTACTATGCAAAGGCATGCGCACACTGGACCCAGAACTTTTTTTTCTAGGGAGGCCAAACAAGGCGTCAAATGACTCAACAAGAACACCACTTTCCTAAAATATTAAAAAATAAATATTAGAAAACTCAAGATAAGTTAGCATATCTTTACGTAATATTTAAAACAAGAGCAGCAGTGTTTTATCAGATTTACACAAGCGTGTAGTGGCGTAGCCCGATTGTTTTAGATCTGATGATAAAATACGTACTGTGAGTGAGTGTTTTGGATAGCTTCAAAAACGAGCCATTTGATAAGTTCATTCAAAATCAATGGTGTCTAAGCCGAGAAAATCAAAGATAAAGTTTATGCAAATAGGATGATTTTTTATATGTATTTATTATTGTTAATAATAAAGGAAGTTAACGTACAAACGGTGGACGCTCTATGGCTAATCAAATCGGGTATCCTAGTCCTGGGAATTGTACCCACCTGGTACAGTATATATAAGCCGGGCTCACCTGAGGTCAGGTAATGGTAATTTTGTCGTCCCAGCCCACCCAATCCCTCTTGCAGTCCAACAATCTTCTCAGTTTTGTATCGAGCACGGTCGAGGTTACAGTTCATATAGTTGGACTTGGTTCAGGTATAGTCTCTCGCTGGGTGAGTAATTCTTAATTTGTTTCGTTCATGTTGGTGTGTGTGTTTTTGTCAGGGTTTTTTTTCTCGTGTGTTTTCTTCCCCGTGTCTCACGGCCCACGGGTGACTTGCTGATCACGGGATGGAGAGGGAACCGTTAGGGTTCCGGAATCAGTCATTTCCGGAGCCCAGAACGAATCACGATCGCAACGCCTAGCTAACGAATCACGATCGAAACGCCTAGCTATACCGTGTACATCCCTACCGATCTGCAGCAGGCAACATAATTAATTAGCTTAACTCATATCGACAGTTGGTTGTTACGGTCTCATTGTCGACTGAACACCGTGCAATATCATCAACAGATATAAAACGACGGACACGGTAATGATTTCCTTTCTCCTTTCCTCATGAATTATTGAGGTTTTGAAACATGTTTCAAAAACGCATTTATTCATGAAGAAAAGACAAAGTAAATCAGTGGCATGACGGAGGTTTTATATGTGATAAAGTTTCGTCCTAATTTACATAAACTTTATTTTTCATTTTCTTGGCATTCTTCACATGCATTTTCAAAATTACTACGTACAATTAACTTATACAAATGGGTCGTTTTTGAAGTACTTCAAAACACTCGCAGTACATGTTTTATCAGATCTAAAACACTCAGGCTACGCCCTCGTGTTAAAATCTGATCAAACACTGCTGCTCGTGTTAGTACAAAAGTTCAAAAACAACCAAAAGACAAACCATTGGGCATGCTGGACACACATTGCCATAATCTTGCTCTGGGCAAATGGACTGCAGGCATCTCAATTCATGTTTAAGAAACCTACAGTAACATTTTAATAGTTATCAATAATGTACATGCATGTATATATATATATATGCATACATACATACAACATACATACATATACATATATTATACATACATATATACATATATTATACATACATATATATACATATACATATTAACATATATACATATATATAGTGAAAGTGGTCTTACCTCAAAATGATAAAAGCCGCAACTGTCAGTTTCAAGACCACTTTCACTATATATTCGCTTAGTATTGAGCACTTTCAACGTTCCGTGAACAACATCACATTCGTTTTAGTATATATATATATATATATATAGATTCTGGGTATATTACAAGTAATATTTGGCATTTCACTCGATTAAACAACAGGTAATAAGGATGAATGATGAAGGAAAATTTCGAGTGTGGAAATATATACATTTTAAGACCAAACCGGGACCAGTTGCGAAAAATGACGGGTTCAATTCCAGCCGGAAGGCCGCTAAGTTGCATTTTTCGCAACTGGTCCCGGTTTGGTCTTAAAATGTATATATTTCCACACTCGAAATTATATACACACACACACACACACACACACACACATATAATAGTACAATCTACAGACACATGTTTCGCTGTTCCACAGCTCATCAGTGTAGCTTGGTACAATCTAGATGAGGACATGGCCAACTATTTAAACTCAACCAATTGTCGGTGACAAGCGCTTGTGGGACAATAACAGTCATGCACACATCCAGAGAGCGTGAACCGTATGGGGCCAGAGTGCTCAAGCTACCACAAGGGTAGTGGGCGTTGCCATTATCGCTAAAGGACACCCACACCAACTTCACAGAGTGCTCAACAACACCAAAGTGTGAAGGAGTGAATATTATAAGGTAACAACTATCAGTAACTTAATTGCATTTACATGCAACAATATATCAGCGGGGTCTTAGCCAACCAGCCATCCAGCAGTCTTTTGGACGGCCAGTTTCGATTTAAGACGGCCAGTTGATAATGACGGCTTTAATTGGACGGCTATTTACCATTTTGACACCTTTTGGATGGCAAGTAAGAAATCTAAAGGACACCTTTCGCTACTCTAGTATTTTTGGTGGCTTTATTAAGTCAAATCGGTCATCAGCGAAACATTTATCATGCACAAGACATGTATTTTGACATTCACAACCGCGCTGTTGACGATTAGCGACGATTCGTCAAATATCGGTACTATTTGTCGGCCATTCGCACTATTTGTCGATTATAATTCGCATTTTTTGTCAATTATTTTACATAAGGTATTTTACTGACCGTATATGATAACTTCCAAAATATTACAATTTGAGCCTTTAGGCAAACATGCAACTCCTCCCGTCCTGAGATATTCTGGCCCGCTATGGCCAATTTGGACACCCAAGTTTCAGATCTTGGCTAAGACCATGTACATCAGTGCGACAATTATGCTGAATTATGCAATTATGCTGGTAGTTTTATATACGTTACATGCTTTTAAAATTCAGCTATAGAAACAATTGAAAGACCTGAATATGTTGGCCAGATCCTGAAACACAAAATTATAGTAACAATTAAAGCCAATTAATAATTGCTACGTTTTGTGTTGATAATAGCTGTATTTGTAAAATTTGTTAATAAATAGTTAAATACTGTACTACTTTTTGTATATTACACTTGTCATCAAATAAAGTATTAATTTTTACCTGTATTCTTCAAAGCAATCAATTATTAATGGAAAGATATTTCTCTTCTAAAACAAATCATGTGAAATTAATTGTCATTTTAATAAAGCAAAATTTATTCATATAGTAATGTTAGGTCAGTTGCAAACTACAATGAGCCCAATTTAAATTATAGACCATGCAGTACATTATCTGGGATTAATAATATATGCAACAAGCATCTTGGACATTCAAATGCATATCCAAGTGCATGTGTTTAACTGACCCTCATAGGCTAATACTTACAGTGACATATTTTGGTAGTTTGCTTTCAAGTGCCTTACAAAAGTCACTCAATGGTACTTGACACTCTAACATCATGGCTTCCATTAGATCAAGAAGATCAAAAGATAAAGCATAATTTGGTTGTTTTGAGCTACAAGGCCATAGCCGCAGTCTTGAAAGGGAGACAGGAAATGGTTCACATTTGCAGGAAACAACATTCAAATTATATAATAACCCTATATAATAATGGGAAAAATTAAATTATATTATTTATATTATGTATAATTATATAATAATATATGTATTATTATTTTTAGTTGCTAAGAAAGGCTAGCAGTCTGCAGCTTTCAGGCTTATCGGTCAGCCAATAACATCAATATATATCAGCATTTCAGATAAATAACATGATGCCCTGATGCTGTTTTTTTTCCAGTTATATTTCTTTCGTTTATCAAGAAAAATTATATCATAAGACGCACTCTGTTCCACAATGAAACTGTAAAATTTGATTAGCGCATAAGTTTCTTGCTAGGTGAGATATGTTTTATTTTCCACAATGAGATTTTATTACTTTAACCCTTTATGCCCCAGGAGTGAGCAGCACCTATCTTCTCCTAATAATATCAATGGTACATAGGTAATGAGAATAAAGGAAATGGTTATGAAAAGTGAACTCAGACTTGTTTTAAAATAACTTCTCCCAACTAGTACAGTGTCATATCATAAACTACCTCGACCGTTCGGCCTTTACAGTTGAATACATTTGAGTTCATCATGATATAGAAATTGTGTTTGTTACTCTCAATATCTTTCAACATAAATTGCATACATAATACATACACACACTGATATATCACACATGTACAATATTATGTAATATGTACTTTATGCAGACTTACCATCTTCACTAATTGCTTTAATTTCTCTCAACTTTTCAGTTAAGCAAGAATGCCCTGGTCTTGCGTTTAGTACCTGACCTATAATGTGGCTAGGAATAAACATTCCATCCTAAGGTGAATGATAAAAGTAAAATAAGCAATAAATTAGTTAATTTATTGGCTGAAATTTTCTGCCAAACCAAACTATAAAAGGAAACATTTTACGAAAAAATTAAACATGTTGCTACTTGCCTTCCATCGCTCAATTGTATGGAACACACAAATATTGTCATGTGCCTTTTGCACACATGGCTCGCAATAAAAAATTCCTGGTCCACATTTTTTACAACGGAATTCGGCCAAACGTTCTTTGCAACAATTGGACATATATTCAGGTGGGATGCATTCCGATTCAATAACAGCACGTAAGAGTTTCGTTCTGATTTCCTCCCAATGTTTGGCAGAACGTTGTTGCCTCTTGGCGTAAGTACCCTCATCGTAGGTAGATTCATCAGCATCGAAGTCAGTCTCTTCATCAAAAGGAAGTTGATAAGATGTGCAGCCAATATCATTTCTTACTTGTACATGCACACGCTCAGTGGTAGAACAATCTGAAGGTACTGCGACTTCCGGAGTGATTAACTGTATCTTTCTTTTGGAAGGTGCAGAACCAGATTGCAAAAAAGACAAAACAGTTAAACTAGGAAGACTTCGTTTAACGCTGCGACGACGCATAATAGTAACTTTTTGACAAACTTTGTGAGTTGTAGCCTGGCACTAGCCATTGACATGTTTTGGCATGGGGGTTATGGGGGTTGGTAACCTGGCTAGGATATTGACTGCGCGTGGCCATCAACCTCATTAGTATTTATACTAGGCAGATTCAGGCGAAACGGGTAGCAGCATATAATGCGCCATTGTGCTTTATTTACTCATCTGATCCAGTGATCTGCTCTTCACTGAAAATCTTTGATGTGGCTGGCAACTGGCAAGTATCTTGATCTTATATATATACGCTCACAATCCCGATCGCTTTCGAAACGGGTTGGTCTACGATTTCGAGAACCTGTACTCGATCAAATTATCTGTTTCCATACGCTTTTTGTCAACTAAATGTTTAATAATTTATTATGAGACTCAACATATGAATGCTGCATGGAAATATGTTAATTGTTCTGAGGTAACTGTAATATTTTTATAAGCTTTGTTGCCTGTATTGTTGATTGTTATGTTATACAAAATAAAGTTGATGCTACAGTTTATTGTTTCATATATTATACCGCTACAGTTTATTGTTTCATATATACCAAGTACTATGTTTAGTTGCTATCGAATTTTACCCTGTTTCACTTGATATTTTACCTGTAAGCGCTTAAATGGGGCTCCAAAATGTTCTGGGTTGTCAGTAAGTTTGTATCGATTATTTATATATGTATTATAATATACACAAATGCTTACAAATGAACACACAGTATATAAATCTCTGACACCCAAATTACCAACTATCAAGGTCAAGGAGTAAAGAGTTAGTTGTTGTTTGCTGGTTTACCAGTGACGGGTCTGAATTTTGGCCTTGACTACATGGAAAGCGAGTTGGCTCGCTAATCGAAACAGTAACATAGTTAACTATGCAGTAATCTGTCTTTATATTACAATTAGCTGGCCGGCCTACTGGACTAGTCACTAGTATGTATATAAAGCCTCTCAAATAATAAATATGCTAAAATTATGAATATTTTTACTGGCTCAAAATGTTAATATAACTTCAAAGAAATAATGATTTTGAATTACATTTCTTTAAACTGTTTTATAATAGCTTATGACACCTTGCTACTGCCAGCTAAATGGTTTGATTTACTGCTATGCCTTATACACTGAGAAAAAGATTAACTGATTTAATGCTTGCTCAAACTGAACCGGTTTGCCGGACTGAGCATATGAATTGTTATTACATGAGCACTGGCCGGCTCGCTTGCCAGGCTGACCCTGTTGGCTAGAACTGGATTAGGTCGGCAAACAGGGTGGCTCATTTGGCGGGGCAGACTTCCGCTCAGTAAGCCAGCTTGGATACTAAGCCAACTCACCTTCATATAATCAAAGCCGTTGGCCAACACTGTGTTATGGGTTTGCAACCACCCCTGCACTGACAGCTGTATCATTACATGTACCATTGTACCTACAACTATAGATTTGTGTATATTGAATTCAAATCACTGAATTTGCCTACAATGTCTTTCAACAAGCCACTAATTCAAGAGCCCGAGTTAACGCCTAGCGGGCGTCTTGTTCTAAATGAATTGCCTGACCAAGAATACAGAGAAATGGTACAAACATTAAATAAGAAACAAAAATAATTTTTCTATCATTCACTTCATCAAATTAAAACCTGTGATAAACCATTTTACTCTTTTCTAAGTGGAGGAGCAGGTGTAGGCAAATCACATCTTACAAAATCAATATATCAAGCAGTTTGAAACACTATAACACCAGAGCAGGTGATGATTTTCATCAAGTAAAAGTCATACTTTTAGCACCTACAGGAAAAGCTGCATTTATTATAAAAGGCAATACCATACATAGTGCTCTTGCAGTACCTGCATGTCAGTCACTTAAAATTTACAAACCACTCGATTCTAACAGATTGAATACCATAAGGTGCCTACTTGGAACTCCAAATTTATGGAAGAAACACTTTAGGATGTTTGAGCTAAATGAAATAATGCGACAAAGAGAAAGTAAAGTATTTGCAGAAATTTTAAACAGGTTAAGAGAAGGAAAGCATACTAAGGATGATATTTTGAAGATCAAAGAAAGAATAGTTCCTGAACAAAACTGTCCACAACAAGCAACTCATTTATTTATTCAAAACGCTATGGTTGATGAATTTAATAACCAAGTTCATGAATCCGCAACAGGGAGAAAGTACACAATAAAAGCCCAAGACAGTGTTATTGGTGCGAACTCCGCAGAGCTTAGATACAAGATAATGAAGCAAATTCCAAATGACCCTTGTAAAACTAAACAACTAGCTTCAAAATTACAGATTGCCGAAGGTGAAAGAACAGAAATTGCAATAAATGTGAGAACTGATGATGGTCTAACAAATGGGGCAAGTAATATTATTAAGCTAGTATAATATGGGTACAATTTGACCAACAAGATGTTGGGAGTAAAACAAGACACGAAAACAGACAACTGTATCGGCAAAGCAATATTGAGCAAGCATAGACCCCAATTAAACCAGTTACCACACAATTCGCTGTCGGCAGAAACAGATCAGCTCAAGTTGTCAGAAAGCAATTCCCACTACGTCCAGCTGCTGCTAAAACTGTACATAGATCTCAAGGTGATACTCAATCTGAAATTGTCGTCAACCTTAATACTCGCAGAGCAATCCCTCATATATTATGTAGCGCTAAGTCGAGTAACTACAATTGAAGGACTATATATTACTGACCTCTGTGAAAACAAAATTGCTGTTGATCACAACGTTGTAAATGAAATGAAAGAGCTGAGAACAGAGACAAGTCTCCAACTTTGTATTTCCCCATTGTATAATATCGATGATTCAGTTTTGAAATTATGTTATTTAAATGCAAGACACTACATAAACACATCGAAGACATTCGTAACGATTTTAATGATTCATCTGCTCAACTAACAATCTTTACAGAGACTAGATTCTGTCAAACAGACCCAGATGAAATGTACAAACTTAATGGTTTTCAGTTATTTCGTAATGATAATAATATTGCAAATGGTTTACGACCCTTTGGTGGCACAGCAGTGTACAGCAGAGTCCCATTTGTTCCTGGTTATCCCTACAGTCATAACATCAATGGCATTGAATTTACATTTATTAAAGTAATTCCTTATCCAAACTTCTCAATCGTTGCAGTATATCGTTCTCCAAAAATACTATTAGTCAGTTATGCTCAGCATTGAGAGAAATTGTCCGTGAAAGTGCTTCTGATGAAAACGTAATAATTGGAGATTTTAACGTCAATTGGTTATCTGAAACAGACCGAAATCCGCTCTATAATGTTATGGTCAGAGACAATAGCTATGTACAATTAATATCAGACTACACAACGGATAATAAAACTCTCATTGACCACATATATTGTAAAACAGCTACTCAAACTGTGAATTCAGGGATTTTGGAAACCTATTTTAGTGATCATAAAACAATCTGGTTGTCATATAAGTGAATTAGAACTACCCATGCCCGACATAGAAGACGCAAGACACCTTTTAACCAAAATATTTCGCAGTGCAATTTAATTTTAAAAAGAATGGCGTACACGTACAAATAAAGCCGCTTAATACACTTTCAGTACAAAAACAAATTAAGACAATAATATAACTAGGTCCCAAGGACAATGCAAAGTTTTATAGAATTATGTATCATATATATTAAATAAAACACTAGTAGCATAACGCATGACACAAATTAAGTTTAATGCTATGCAGGATTAAAGATTGCTTGCTTATAAAGCTGCAGGTTGATAAAGGTGATAAGTTGGACAGAAAATTATGACAACTATGTCTATGGATAAAATTTCACGGGCTAATGCCTATGATTATTGGGAATAAACACAACATCCTAATAAGAAATATTGCTGCAAAATTATGAAAATTTTAAAAAAAATTTAAAAAAAAATTTAAAAAGTACATTTTAGTATCCAGACAAGAGAGAAACAACAGAAAATAATGCTAGTCCAGTGTTTTGATGACGTTAAATTAAGCGAAGTACAAAGAACAAGAAATACAAGATTGATTTTGTAATAAAAAGTGCCATATAATGGACTACTCAATAACCTTGACTGTTTGGTCTTTACAGTAAAATACCAAACCTTGGCCACTATTGCTCGGCCAATACAGCAAGATCTCGGTGAGATATTTTATCATAAACACCTCAGTCTTGGTCATTAAGTAGTTAATATTAAAATAATTGTTTACATGTCAAAAATCCCATCCCTCAATCTTTAAAAAAAATAAATTCCCTGTCTCAGAAAAAGTCAATCAGTCAATATCCCATCAGTGTTCCCCCACCCTGGTTTAACATTGATAGCCTGATATTGACATCACAAAAATTAATATCTCTAGTGAAGGAACATGGGCTAATATAATTATTCAGGCAGTTTCAAATGCTCTTAATTTTGTCAATTCATATTATTAGAACAGCACCAAATTTCTCCACCAAATTTCTCCAAGGCTACAATTATACAGCCAATAAATGGCCAAGGAACAAAATTATGTTTCAACAACAGAAATGAATCAATCTAACAGTATATCACTGTGCAGTCTGTGCTAACAGTATGTGTACAACCATAGTTAGTAGAAGGGATGGTTTGGAAGGTCCGCGAAAGTCATTGTTCTATGTTGTTGTTCACTTTCACGGTCACTGAACGTATTGTATTTTCTGTATAATGAAGCAGTCATCCAATAATAACGTTCAGATTTAATTAGTGTAGTCCTTCATCGTCACGTGTTGTGAGTCCTTCGCCGTCACGTGTCCATAGAATTTCCTTTCTCCAACCAATAACAAACGCTTTCTTCAAAACAATAACATGACCATTGCGTCATCTTGAAAGACAATGGAGCTTCCAAACCATCCCCTCTACTAACTATGTTACAACAGCCCCAAAAATATAATAGTCGCGACAATACAAAACAAAGTAATACAGACAATTTTTTATAAATTACAAGCTGTCAAATCGGTACTCGTATTAGTGCTGACTGCTGAACAGCTCAATACCCAAAACATATCTACAATTGTATTTCTAAAATTCTATTAAGCCCAAGAATATACAATAAAAATTTCAAATAATCAAATGCTGTCATACTAATATAAACACGAAGTAAATACCAAAACTACAGACCGCTTTACAAAAGTGCAGGAGTCTAATTTCTAACAAAATAATCTCGCAGGTCATTCTATATCCATTGTGTTCCATTATAAAAAGGCAGAGACTCGCCACGCTTACCTGTCGGCTGTCCGGCCTGTCCTGATGGTTGAAATGCTGAATCATGACACAACGTGATAGAAATATCCTGAATATCAGACGTTTATTTTATATCCAGGCTCGTCTTCCCCTAACAGACAACCAGTCCTTTATCCTACATCATATTTAATACTGTAAGTCCACAAAATCCCTGTTTTGAGAAGAATATATCGCTCCTTGGGTCGGCCATTTCGATAAATCGAAATTTCAGCTCGCGTGCGCAGTAGCATGTTAACATAAAACCGGGGGACTCATCTTATATATTAGAGACATATTTAAAGTAAATTGAAGTCAAAACACCACGAAATAATAATGTTGCAACCCCCTGGATGTTAACACGGTCACTCACTCTATATATATATATATATATCGTGTGAATTTTCGCCACTCATCACAATACTGCAAAGTTTAAAAAACTTTGCACTAAAAATGATCTAGCATTCGAAATTTTCAATCAGATGTTATAATGACGCTAAAAATCAAAATAATTATAATGTTCCCAACCTATGGGAACAACAGTTCAGCTGAAGTAATTTTGTTACTTCAACCGCAGCTGAACAACTCATTCATGGATCATGATTGCACGTAAGTTTTTGTTTTCTTGTTTTACTTATTTCAAATTGCATTATATCTTAATTTATATCCGATTTATTTTCAGCTCCTAAATAATTCCCTTTATTTTTCATTTTAGGAAGTGGAGATGTCGAAGGCTACATCCACGGAGTCTCCGAGCTGAGAATCCCACCCTCCGAAAGAGGTTACTCTGATTTTAAAATCCAAGAGAGAAAGAGAGAAAAATAGAAGAGTCATGTGCTTCAACCCTGACAAGCGTGATGAAATTGTTGACAACTGGAATCACCAGATATAAGCTGGACACTCCGACAGCACAGAATATAAGTTGACTCGCAAGTTTATAGCCATACAAGGAATTTGACGTTTGCGGCTGAAAAGGCATGCCGGCGCTGAGAAAGACGTTTCTGTGAAGGAGATCTTGAATTCCAGCACAATTGGCGAGATTGTCTTGCTGAAAACTAAAGTACGAAGCCAACGCACGTAAACAAACTTTTTTTAACTGAAAGTGAACTACTGTATGTATGAAGCCGCTTGTAAACAAACAGAACTCACAAGTGATGGAATCAAGGCCGGACTAAGGATGGAATATTCTTTTTGAAGCAGTATTGTCAATTGAGAGTATTGTGGAGAAAAAAATTGATCAAGCACAAGCATCACAAATAGATATTTATTTACTGTAAAATGGGAAGGGAGAAAAGTAAAATTTGGTTAATAAACCGGAAACTCGTGACCTTCCTTGCAAATCCCCTGGGCATTTCCCAGACCAAAATTTAATAGGCGTGGGAATTTGCATCTCCACTCATCCAGCCTTAAAAACATCACGTGGTACAGTTATACGCACTAAAATTGTTGACAGTTTGCTGTCATATGGGCTGACTAAGAAATTGTAAGAATAAAAAGTAATTTCTTAATAAAGTCATCTAGAAAACGTGTTTTCGCAGTATAAATACCTGCTACGCATGCATGCTAGTGTTTCAAAGTAAAATAAGAACAACTGGGGTTTTTTTCAATTTTAATACGATTTAGTACAAAATATGTCTGAATCTTTATAAAATAAAATATCAATAGCCCGCAAATACGAGAACATTTTTCTTGACACTTTCCATAGTTAAGACACATGTATATATTTAATATCAACTATTAAATGTCAAAAAGCTAAAGTATTATATAAGTATTAAATCTATAGCCCAAGCCTCGAAGTATAAACACAATCTACATGCAAAAAACTTCACAAGACAATAAGACATAAGCCCAGAGAGTCTAGCTATACAGGATAATCCTCTGGTCATAGATAAATGACAACGGCAAATATAAAAATAGATATGATATGATATCAATGTTGTAAACTTGTGAGGAGCGTCACAATCTTCGTATCCGTGTTGTATGTTATTTCCAAGTTGGTTTGAAGCAGCAGCGTCTCGGACAATGCCTCCAAACTGGGATGCGCTCCTTGATAAAATGGTCGAAGAATTTCTTCAAATAATACGAGGTGCAAATCTTCTTCATTTGCCTTGACAACCACTTTCGCCCAGATACCAGCTTCACATGTGGCACTCCTCATCGTATGCTGACACTTATCACAATGGAAAATAACACGGTCAGAAAACTGAATAACCCTCTTGCTGCAGTTGACACATTTCTTGAAAGTTTCGAGTCTTTCAATAGAATCAATGTTGTCAACTAGGAAGGGGAACTACGATGGGAGATGGAACTTGTTGTAGGGAACCTGATCAGTTCTGACAACGTGGGAAGAAGATGGAATTATCATCGATTTTCCGTAGCCGGTGTACCGCGGGCTCACAAAGAACGTCTGCGAAGGAGGCTAGTGTAGACAGCTAGTTTGGGGCTTTGGGCCAACTGGGGGAAGGTACGGAGCCCTGGAAGGGCCATTGTCAGAATAGATGATATTATTGCGCGATAATTTTGTTATTGCGCGATAATTTTGTTATTGCGCGATAATTTTGTTATTGCGCGATAAATTTATTATTGCGCGATAATTTTGTTATTGCGCGATAATTTTGTTATTGCGCGATAATATAATTATTATTGCGCGATAATATAATTATTATTGCGTGATAAATTTCGTAGGACTGCGGGCTCATACAATTAATCACAATGGCGGACGAAGACGAAGTGAAAAAGGTAAAAGGACCTTGATTTTCTTGCTTGATATTTTCGTGCTTGATATATTTGTTGTTATTTTAAGTTTTGACGTTTGTGGGAACATTTCGCCGGAGCCAATGAGAACTCGAATTTAAGTAAACATTGCGTGCGAAGGTGGCAATACTTTTGCCTTTTATTTTTATGTTTTTCGACTTCAGCATCAAGTGCAGCTCTGTGATAGAGAATAAATCTTTTAAAAAATTACAAGTGAAATATTATTTTGGTGTGCGGAGAGAACAAGGTCATATTCTCCACACAGGTCAGCCGAACCGGTAGAAGATCTTTTCCATAATACACACCTTTCAAACAACAACACAGCACAATGTAAACATTGCAAGAACCCAAAACATTCTAAATTCAATGGCTACTCGAGACATGAAATCTACCGCGACAGGCTATTGAAATATTACCTCCGCTCCCTTGTGATATTTTCTATCTCCGATATTCTGGGAGACACGTGACCTGCGTTCACCAGTTTCTTCAAACGGGGGAGCGAGGAGGCAAGAGCCTGGAGTTGGCCAATACGCAGTGTTTCGAGAGTCACTTGACAATGTCAATAAAAATGTTTATGACAATAAATTTATTTTATTGTTATTGATTGCTTGAATCTCTAATGGCGAATTCATCAATTTGTGCAGTCTTGATTGTTCTTTCTATACGTATTTGTAGTGCATTTCTTGTGTGAAAATTTTCACGTTTGTCAGGTGCACTATAAATAGTGAAGGCGTTGATGTATACTATATATCTATAATTATATATATATATATATACTATGGTAATCTTTGGAAATCAACCTGAAGCTGAAATATTTCTGTGTTAAATAAAGTTTATTATTATTGTTATAGTGTAACTTAGTAAAACGCACCAACCAATAAAATTCATTCTGTACCGAATCTTAAATGACAGAGCTAGTAAGCTTCTACTTATGCACTCTTTCTGCTTCCTACTGCGGCAGACACATGTCCGCAGTAATTCTTGCCTAACCAAAACTAATAAACAACTATGGCCACCTCAATTTCTCATGCTGGTATTTGCCAGTGGTACCCACATGTTCGCTTTGCGGACCTCTCGTTATAAGTGTTTCCAAGTAAAGGCATTTCCGGGGTGGCATTGTGTATACAGTAGAGTGCTAAAATACTGTAGATAGCGAATACCTGCAAAGCACTGACATAGAATGAACCAATGGCATTGTAGCACGGTGGTCTTCTCCCACTTGTGCGGGCGCACTTGGTCAGCGTCCGGTCATTCATTCTTGATAGGAATATGAATCATCAACAGCCATGACAACACGAGTGTGACAAACAAGGAGAGTTAAAACTCGATTTAAAATGTTTTTTCGCAGTGTTCAGAACGGGGAGAACGTTTCTGGAATACTTCTATAACAGAAATGAAATTTTCCGTTGAGCGGGAGTGGATCAAAGCCGTTCGAAACGCCGAACATAAGCCCAATTACCGCATGGAGGGAATGGATCAAAGAGGTAGTAGGCAATAAGCTTGAAATGGTGGGCCCTGTGGTGGATTCCTACATGAAAGAAGCTGGCAGAGCTATCTTCCAGAAGCTTCGGAGGTCAAAAGCAACTGGCCTGATGGCTCCTGTCATTTTATTTATTCCGTGGGTTGTGTTTCGCCATGTTTTAACTTTGGCTAGGGGATATTCCGGTGAAGTAGAGTCCTCGCGAGATGGCAAGAAACACCTGATAATTTTCAACTCCAAAGGCTCCCTTGAAGTTGTTCCCACAGTCCAGGTTCTTAGGAGAGAATTTTATTGCTCACAGGCACTTCAAAAATGTCCCATGCAAGGTTGCGAAGAGACTAGTGTCTGTGTTTAATGGCAGATCAGTTGTGGTGGCAACCAGCAATACACCGTTTGCAATGGACTATTCCATGAAGACAGAGACTTACCATGACATTTTATGTACAGCGTTATACTGCTGACAAGTTAGCTATTGATACAAGCCTGCCTGCAAACGTTGATAAATCGTGCTGAGGTATAAGACTAATGTATCATTCATATTATAAAATAGTAATATTTTTATTGTGGCTAATTCAGTAATTGCTGTTTTATATTTTCCTTATGCAACTAACAATTAATGAACTATTGTGTCTACAAGAATGCTAGATTTTAGCTTTATAAAAGGTAAATAAGCCCCTTTCATCTGACATGACCTTGCATGATTATATATAGCACCAATAACAATATTCAATTTACTTAGTATTATGCAGTAGTCAATGTAAATCCATAGATCCCCAACTGGGATTAAATTGATTGCATTTATAGCTACAGTAAAATAATGTACCGTAGAGCATGATATCAAGAATTATCCAGACCAAGGTTAATATTATCTGCCAGAGCCAAAGACTGAGGTGGATAACATTGACATAGATCTGGATAATTCTTGATATCATGTGTAAGCAGATGCCAATAATTGTTTTATTTAGGGAGTTAGGAAGTAAATTATGTCACCTACAGACAATTTTGATATTTTGTAGGTCAGGTGGCAAGACATCAAGAATTGTCTGTAGGTTTTTTAGCGAATCACAATCGAGATTGTATAATACCTGTTAACAGGTTACCCGGAGAGATTTGGATAATCTCACTGGTATAAAATCTATAAGGCTGTTCTCGAATATGTATTCTTTTATGAACCTACATGTCTTCATACAGACAACCCACTTTTAAATGGGTTTTTTCCAGTACATGTTCTTTTATGAGTACATACTGTAGCAGACCAATGATAATAATTTACAATAAGATACATTATTTATTCAAAATGTTTTCCCATCCTGATTGGCCCATAGCCCCAGTTAATTTTTCATAACAATCCATGACTATCAAATTTGGAAAGAAACCTCATTTATTCAATTTCAAGGCCTCTGCTTGTGTTAACAAACCTCGGCCTTGATAATTCTTGATATCATGCTCATCATACTCATCCAATAATTGTTAAATATTTACAAGAATTGTTTCAATAACTATGAAAACTATTCACACACACACACATATATACATATATATATATATATATACATATACTATGGGGCGCTGTTTGTGCATTTATTATTTACCTAAGAAATACGTTAATTTTTTAATGATTTACATATAATGTGCTGTATCCTAGATTATTTGTTAAATAATCCTTTTTCAATTTGGATTATTTGTTAAATAATCCTTTTACGATTTGGATTGTTTGCTAAATAATCCTTTTTCGAATTGGATTATTTGTTAAATAATCCTTTTTCGAATTGGATTATTTGTTAAATAATCCTTTTTCGAATTGGATTATTTGTTAAATAATCCATTTTCAATTTGGATTATTTGTTAAATAATCCATTTTCCGTTTTGGATTATTTGCTAAATAATCCTTTTTTGAATTTGGATTATTTAGTGTTGAATAATGTTCGTAAGATTTTTACATTATTTAAAATAATGTTCGTAAGATTTTTGCATTATTTAAAATAATGTTCGTAAGATTTTTGCATTATTTAAAATAATGTTCGTAAGATTTTTACATTATTTAAAATAATGCTACTGGTCAGCGGATTTCCTCTCAAGGCGGGAAACGAAGTGGAATTGCAAGATGGCGAACGTAAACGAAGCGCTCACTCTACTGGATTCCCTGAGGTCCGTGATTGTTACTCGTGGTCAAGAGGTAAGAAAAATACTGAGAATGATCCCCCATAATTCTAAGATTTTCTTCGTTGATCGGAGAAGTTGACACGTTTGCTGTCGTATTTCACTTTCAGGATCCTTCAGCGTCGCCTTCGAGTACGTCGAATGCAACTACTATTAGTCAACCGAGTATTACTATTAGTCAACACCTGGCAGATGCTTCCAATTTACAAGCGCCATTGAGGTAAAAATGCATATCGATATGTTTGTGTAATTGAAGGCAAAGTATCCATAGGCGTACGAGACGGGGGTGCAACTGCACCAATTTCTCGCAAATTCGGGCAAATTTAAGGGAAATGTGGAAAATTATAAAATTCATGAAACAGTTACTTAGAATTCGGGCAAAACTTGGTTTGCCCCCCAAAAATTGTTGTGCTGTATGCGTATGAAGGTATCAGTATGTATCAATGTCACAAATCCAGGTGTGCCCACCCACATGAAAACAATACTTGCCCGGAGATGGGTGGGGGTGTTTACATGGATGTAAAGTTGTCCCCCCGAGACAAGTGTGAAATTCCCCATGTAAACACTCACTGTCGAGGCTAAATAAACCAGCATATAGCCTGGGGGTAGGGTGACCCTCCTATCAGGTACTTTCTTCCATATAAACACCCCCTAAGTGATGTTGTTTTTGCATTGTCAACTGCCTTTGATATTGTGTGGTTGGTCCCAAAAATGGCCAGAGGTCTGCTCAGGGCATGCTTCAATTTGACTGATACATAACTGAGTTTTCAGTGAGAACTGAAAAAGTTTCAATGTCTGGTTTGTGTTTTGGGGACACATGTACAGTGCCTTGCATGTAGCTTATGTAGGTGCACAAAGCTTAATAGAAATCAAATCATGTTTACATAGGAAAAGTCTCCAATAGGTTATTTTCAATACTCTAGTAATAGAAAATAGGCCATTCCTTTTGTAAATTAAAGAAAGTTGAAACTGACCAATTTTATTTGAAGATCAAAAATTATAAAATATCTATCATGTTAACTGTTTAACATGCTAAATACTTTAAGAAATTTTGATATAGAAAGGCTGAAAATAATACCAACTGATCCATGCATTCTATTACTGAAATTGTTACACTATTTGCATCTCAAAAAGCACCTACATAGGTGCCTGATAACCTCCTCCACAGGCATTCCGCATACACGAGTCAGCATTGCGCGAGGAGCTGGGGAGTGCCTGCAATGCCACTTTATTCTTATTAATTTTGTCAGCTTATCTAGTAGCTTTTCACAGTAGCAGTAGTGTACATCAGCTTTCGAGAAATTTATCTTTAAGTTTGCCCATTTTGTTTCTTTTATAGAGAACCTGGTAGACCCCAAAAAGTTATACCTAAAGAACCACTACAGAATTTGCTTAAGTTAAAAATACCAATAACAGATATTGCCATGCAGTATGGGGTGTCAAGGCATGTGTGATATACAATACCATCCGGCAACATGGCATTGATTACAAAAGATTCACAAATCATTCAACACATGATATTGAAAGTGTTGTGCGTTCAATCTCTGAAGCCCATCCAAATTCAGGAGAGGTGATGATCCAAGGACACCTGGAGACAAGAGGTGTGAATGTTCAACGACACAAAATTAGAAGAGCCATACATTCTGTTGACCCGGAAGGTGTTCAGAAAAGGAAGCAGACCCCCATCAAACGAAGGGTTTATTCTGTCCCATCTCCAAATTTCTTGTGGCATGTTGACGGGAATCACAAGCTTGTGAGGTGGAGACTTGTGGTACATCATGGGATTGATGGTTATAGCCGACTCGTGGTTTTTGCTTGTTGTTCACCCAATAATAGAGCAAGTACTGTATATTCCTTGTACTCTGATGCAATTGGTAAGTATGGAAGACCACTTCATGTCAGAACTGACCAGGGTGGTGAAAACGTTGACATTTGGGAGGACATGAATACCGCCAGGGGAGAAGAAACGAGACCAGTCCTAGTTGGAAAATCTGTCCATAACCAACGAATTGAACGGCACAACAGGGCACTAAATGAGCAAGTGATTGCTATTTACCAGGATGAATTCTATAAGCTGGAAAGTGATGGTGTGCTGGATGTAGATAATGACACTGACATTTTTTGTCTTCATCATGCGTATCTACCACGCATAAATAAGACCATTTCTGAATTCGTGGCAGCTCACAACAACCATAAATTGTCAACGGAACGTTACAATACCCCTGCCCAGATATTTTGGTGCAACCAACACCTTACTGGTGTGTACGAGTGTGCAATTCCTCATGTTGCACACACAGTAAATGTGAGTAATTTAGTGATGGCAGACTTACCACACGTAGTTGTTCCAGACACCGCAAATCCTCTTGTGGAGTCTACTTTTGCCGAGCTTCAAAGGCTAGTTAACCCTTTGTCACAAGTTCCTGGTCCGGAGTTGTATCGCCTAGTAGTTGAATTTGTGGGTAGGCAAATGCTGAGACAATGAATCGAGCATTATATCACTGTTCTAACATTACATGTACTGTGTAAGTCTGATTTTCAACCAAGCATATACAGCATACTGTTACCAAGGAGGTGAATAGGAAGAGCCTCTGCACATTGATTTGGTTCAGATTTTGAACGTCACTTGTGATTGTAATTTTTGGAATTGTATAAAAGTACTACATACCATACCTGTGAAAAGAAATTTTGGGTGCCACATAATGTCAAATGCAACAATTAGGTATAGCAGTGAGTTGCTGTCAGGGTCCAAGGACAATTTTATTCACTTTCGATCAATGAAAAATCATGTCAAGTGCGTCTGAACCCTCCAGGGCTGTAAAGGCATGCAGTAACAAAAATTACAACAATTTCAACAGTGCTCCCAATGCAAACATTGCAAAATAATAGACCTCCTTAGCTTGTATGTAAATTGCCCATTTCAGATCACATGATGTCACAGCCTGGTGAATTGTTCCAATAAAATATTTCTAGTCTGATATGCATCGAAGCATGATTAAAATAACAAAGAATAATTCTCAAGGGTTAATGGCATGTGATCTGAAATGGGCAATTTACATACAGGTCTATTGAGAACAGTCTTGACGGCAGTCAATCTACAAGTTACATATTAGAACAGATTAAGCCATCCCAAAGCAAGGGGAGTTGATAATACCATCATCCATGTATTCCTTAAATGTGTCATAAGGGATATCAGTGTTGCACTGATGCAATGGGAGATACAGCCTGTTTAGGCAAGTGTTGGCTTTTGGTCTGACATCATCCCAGAAGTCAATGCTAGGCATAATATCAAAACCCAGAGGTGGCACATATTTGCACCAGTTGCAAAAATGAGAAAATGTGTCATTGTTGCCTTTGCTGTTCCATCTGTACATAAATAGAGAACATATATACTGTAGGTTAGCAGCATAATGGATGGAATTAGTTAAAAAAAAACATGTGCGCATTTCCCCCAAAAAATATCTGGTTGGTCTGTCATAACTTTAAATACAATATCAGTTAAACTGGGATACATGTACCAGTAATTTAGAACTCTAAAAACTTTGTTATAATATATTATACAGTATACTCTATGTTACCATATTTATTGACATACCACATTGTTTATTGAAGGTGGTGATTGGTGAGAAAATTGACCCCTGCTCCCCCTTGCAGAAATTTTAAGGACCCCGACCCCCTACTGTAGTACTTTTTTCAATTGTGGTTATTCTATTAAACAAATGTCAGTCCGTTTTAATGAGGCATGCTGTAATCTTTGCAGTCTACATGTACAGTATTAGTAATAGCCAAAAGTGAATCGAAACACATTTATTTAGCTTACTTTGACAATCCAGAAGGTAATCACGCCAGTGCATGATTACTTGTTCTTGATGATCTCTTGCAGAAGTTCCCTGGTCAGAATATTTCACTTGAAACAGTTCCTCCAAAACACTTGGTGTCAGAGGATCCTCTCTGTGGCAGAAAAGGTTTGCAAATGCTTTTGGATGTTGTGTGATTAATTCAAGAATACCAAGCATTTTCAGCCCCTCTTTCATCTGTTCCAAGGCACTTCTTGGGCGGTCCAACACATGGTAGCGACATACTTCATCTATCAATGATGACTTCTGTTCAAACCTTGGTACAGCTTGAAATCCAGACTGAAAAATCTTTTCAGTAATCTGGTCATCATTCAGCAGTTCTTCAAAAGCTTCTTTGTTGGTGCAATTGCTAATCTGTAAAAGTGCAAGTCAAAGTTCATTAATTCCTTTAAAATAGAGAACCAGACAGAAGATCTGATCCAAGTCTTTATCATTATAAATAAATTTTACCCAAAGCTTGTGAAACAAGGGTTTTCAAAGACTTCACCTTGGTTAATATAATACAGTACCATACATCATTTCCTCTGTAAACCCCCATGGAGAAGGGGGGGCTAAGTATTGTAGAAGGGGGCTTAATAAAGGAAATAATGGTATTTATATTACACATTACCAATCTCTCACCTTTGCTAGTACATCTTGTACTTGACAATCTACAACATCTGTAATTTGTGGATGAGACCATTCCTCCCCATAAACAAAAAAAGTGTACACTGCTTCTGACATGCAGTTGCCCACTCCTCCACCATTACATAAAGACACAGCCAGGAATTTTCCACAATTTCTGTACATATCCTTCACACGTGCTGCAAAAGAAGCAATTAATACTGTATGTTCAAACTACCTGTCTGCACTACATGTACTGTACATCTCGTTACTATTAGAGTTACAAAATTACAGTCGAAAGTATACTTCTTTAGTTTATTCCACAATAACTATTTAACTAAGTGCCCCATGAAATGAAAAAATCAACCATCTAAAATCTGTATCCTTTGAATGTAGGTTCTTGATAAAGAATTCATTTAAAATTTTTGCTCATACAGTATGTAACTGTTGTCTAGATTAGTGCTGGTTCGATACTCGATATTATCGAAAAATTCGATACTTGGCTTTGTCCATACCGATACTTTGAGTTTTTGACGTTTTCGATAATATCAAATGTTGGTACTCGATACATTCGATACTTGATTAGTGGGACGTACTGGAAACATTATCACTGATAGGCGTATTTGTTTAAAACCCGAAAAAGTAAATCAGCTGATATTCTTACAGAGGAACCTTACCGTAGTTCTTGAGTCGACAAAACCTGCCAAACAGTAACAGTTCTTTAAACTGGAACATGAACTTTGTATTGTTATTTGTAGTAATATTGTACATTTTCACAAAATGCATTTTTTGTTGTTTTAGCTGTAACCCTGTTAAATTTTCGTTAATAAACTCGGCAATGTTTGGCTATTGTATGGAGCCTGATTAATGCCATTCAAATTTTGCGTTCAAATTCCCTTTTCTCAACTTTTTCCTGTCGAGAATCGGGTTCAGAATGCAAGATTATGTCTTACCCACGACTGGCAAAAGTTTGCTGTTAAATCCCCCAACACTGAGATGTGCTAAGATGCCATGGGTGGGGGATAGAGACAAAAACAGCAAAAATGGAAATTCATTTTTTCATTTCATAGGCACTTTAAGAATAATTTTGTTACAGCAAACCTTGTGAATTCAGCAAGAGCACTTTATTGTGATCTGGACCACCAAATAGACCATGCTTATTGTACATTTCATACAAAGCAATTCTGAGGAATTCCAGCATTGACAGCTCCCTCACTAGCACCAGTGTCATCAGCAAATTTAATGCTCAAGCCATGACTTTGGATAAAAGTTGATCGGTTGATCTTCTTCATTCCATCAGTGAAAGCATAGCTCCTCCTGATATTTAATAAATTCTTGGGAGTAATGCTATCATCAGCATTATCCATTAATGATGATATATGTTGCTGCAATATTTGTTTATAGTCCTCAGATTTGGAAGCAGAATCACTGTTAACAAAGTAGAAATTACACTACATTAACATCATGAGTTTATTACCCTGAGTTTACAAGTCTTGCATGTTTGTGAGAAGCATTCACCCACAGCTCGGTGTTAAATATTCAAAAAAGAATAGGAAATTTTGCCCGAGTTTTCTGCACATGAACAGTTTGAATGACCATTAAAGTGAAAAAAGTCATATGGTGTACCTAGCGTAACATCTTACAAAATAGCATAACTAATCCTTTTACGATTAGTTTAAATAATCCTTTTACGATTTGGATTGTTTGCTAAATAATCCTTTTTCGAATTGGATTATTTGTTAAATAATCCTTTTTCGAATTGGATTATTTGTTAAATAATCCTTTTTCGAATTGGATTATTTGTTAAATAATCCATTTTCAATTTGGATTATTTGTTAAATAATCCATTTTCCGTTTTGGATTATTTGCTAAATAATCCTTTTTTGAATTTGGATTATTTAGTGTTGAATAATGTTCGTAAGATTTTTACATTATTTAAAATAATGTTCGTAAGATTTTTGCATTATTTAAAATAATGTTCGTAAGATTTTTACATTATTTAAAATAATGCTACTGGTCAGCGGATTTCCTCTCAAGGCGGGAAACGAAGTGGAATTGCAAGATGGCGAACGTAAACGAAGCGCTCACTCTACTGGATTCCCTGAGGTCCGTGATTGTTACTCGTGGTCAAGAGGTAAGAAAAATACTGAGAATGATCCCCCATAATTCTAAGATTTTCTTCGTTGATCGGAGAAGTTGACACGTTTGCTGTCGTATTTCACTTTCAGGATCCTTCAGCGTCGCCTTCGAGTACGTCGAATGCAACTACTATTAGTCAACCGAGTATTACTATTAGTCAACACCTGGCAGATGCTTCCAATTTACAAGTGCCATTGAGGTAAAAATGCATATCGATATGTTTGTGTAATTGAAGGCAAAGTATCCATAGGCGTACGAGACGGGGGTGCAACTGCACCAATTTCTCGCAAATTCGGGCAAATTTAAGGGAAATGTGGAAAATTATAAAATTCATGAAACAGTTACTTAGAATTCGGGCAAAACTTGGTTTGCCCCCCAAAAATTGTTGTGCTGTATGCGTATGAAGGTATCAGTATGTATCAATGTCACAAATCCAGGTGTGCCCACCCACATGAAAACAATACTTGCCCGGAGATGGGTGGGGGTGTTTACATGGATGTAAAGTTGTCCCCCCGAGACAAGTGTGAAATTCCCCATGTAAACACTCACTGTCGAGGCTAAATAAACCAGCATATAGCCTGGGGGTAGGGTGACCCTCCTATCAGGGACTTTCTTCCATATAAACACCCCCTAAGTGATGTTGTTTTTGCATTGTCAACTGCCTTTGATATTGTGTGGTTGGTCCCAAAAATGGCCAGAGGTCTGCTCAGGGCATGCTTCAATTTGACTGATACATAACTGAGTTTTCAGTGAGAACTGAAAAAGTTTCAATATCTGGTTTGTGTTTTGGGGACACATGTACAGTGCCTGCATGTAGCTTATGTAGGTGCACAAAGCTTAATAGAAATCAAATCATGTTTACATAGGAAAAGTCTCCAATAGGTTATTTTCAATACTCTAGTAATAGAAAATAGGCCATTCCTTTTGTAAATTAAAGAAAGTTGAAACTGACCAATTTTATTTGAAGATCAAAAATTATAAAATATCTATCATGTTAACTGTTTAACATGCTAAATACTTTAAGAAATTTTGATATAGAAAGGCTGAAAATAATACCAACTGATCCATGCATTCTATTACTGAAATTGTTACACTATTTGCATCTCAAAAAGCACCTACATAGGTGCCTGATAACCTCCTCCACAGGCATTCCGCATACACGAGTCAGCATTGCGCGAGGAGCTGGGGAGTGCCTGCAATGCCACTTTATTCTTATTAATTTTGTCAGCTTATCTAGTAGCTTTTCACAGTAGCAGTAGTGTACATCAGCTTTCGAGAAATTTATCTTTAAGTTTGCCCATTTTGTTTCTTTTATAGAGAACCTGGTAGACCCCAAAAAGTTATACCTAAAGAACCACTACAGAATTTGCTTAAGTTAAAAATACCAATAACAGATATTGCCATGCAGTATGGGGTGTCAAGGCATGTGTGATATACAATACCATCCGGCAACATGGCATTGATTACAAAAGATTCACAAATCATTCAACACATGATATTGAAAGTGTTGTGCGTTCAATCTCTGAAGCCCATCCAAATTCAGGAGAGGTGATGATCCAAGGACACCTGGAGACAAGAGGTGTGAATGTTCAACGACACAAAATTAGAAGAGCCATACATTCTGTTGACCCGGAAGGTGTTCAGAAAAGGAAGCAGACCCCCATCAAACGAAGGGTTTATTCTGTCCCATCTCCAAATTTCTTGTGGCATGTTGACGGGAATCACAAGCTTGTGAGGTGGAGACTTGTGGTACATCATGGGATTGATGGTTATAGCCGACTCGTGGTTTTTGCTTGTTGTTCACCCAATAATAGAGCAAGTACTGTATATTCCTTGTACTCTGATGCAATTGGTAAGTATGGAAGACCACTTCATGTCAGAACTGACCAGGGTGGTGAAAACGTTGACATTTGGGAGGACATGAATACCGCCAGGGGAGAAGAAACGAGACCAGTCCTAGTTGGAAAATCTGTCCATAACCAACGAATTGAACGGCACAACAGGGCACTAAATGAGCAAGTGATTGCTATTTACCAGGATGAATTCTATAAGCTGGAAAGTGATGGTGTGCTGGATGTAGATGACACTGACATTTTTTGTCTTCATCATGCGTATCTACCACGCATAAATAAGACCATTTCTGAATTCGTGGCAGCTCACAACAACCATAAATTGTCAACGGAACGTTACAATACCCCTGCCCAGATATTTTGGTGCAACCAACACCTTACTGGTGTGTACGAGTGTGCAATTCCTCATGTTGCACACACAGTAAATGTGAGTAATTTAGTGATGGCAGACTTACCACACGTAGTTGTTCCAGACACCCCAAATCCTCTTGTGGAGTCTACTTTTGCCGAGCTTCAAAGGCTAGTTAACCCTTTGTCACAAGTTCCTGGTCCGGAGTTGTATCGCCTAGTAGTTGAATTTGTGGGTAGGCAAATGCTGAGACAATGAATCGAGCATTATATCACTGTTCTAACATTACATGTACTGTGTATGTCTGATTTTCAACCAAGCATATACAGCATACTGTTACCAAGGAGGTGAATAGGAAGAGCCTCTGCACATTGATTTGGTTCAGATTTTGAACGTCACTTGTGATTGTAATTTTTGGAATTGTATAAAAGTACTACATACCATACCTGTGAAAAGAAATTTTGGGTGCCACATAATGTCAAATGCAACAATTAGGTATAGCAGTGAGTTGCTGTCAGGGTCCAAGGACAATTTTATTCACTTTCGATCAATGAAAAATCATGTCAAGTGCGTCTGAACCCTCCAGGGCTGTAAAGGCATGCAGTAACAAAAATTACAACAATTTCAACAGTGCTCCCAATGCAAACATTGCAAAATAATAGACCTCCTTAGCTTGTATGTAAATTGCCCATTTCATATCACATGATGTCACAGCCTGGTGAATTGTTCCAATAAAATATTTCTAGTCTGATATGCATCGAAGCATGATTAAAATAACAAAGAATAATTCCAAAGCAAGGGGAGTTGATAATACCATCATCCATGTATTCCTTAAATGTGTCATAAGGGATATCAGTGTTGCACTGATGCAATGGGAGATACAGCCTGTTTAGGCAAGTGTTGGCTTTTGGTCTGACATCATCCCAGAAGTCAATGCTAGGCATAATATCAAAACCCAGAGGTGGCACTTGATTTGCACCAGTTGCAAAAATGAGAAAATGTGTCATTGTTGCCTTTGCTGTTCCATCTGTACATAAATAGAGAACATATATACTGTAGGTTAGCAGCAATAATGGATGGAATTAGTTAAAAAAAAACATGTGCGCATTTCCCCCAAAAAATATCTGGTTGGTCTGTCATAACTTTAAATACAATATCAGTTAAACTGGGATACATGTACCAGTAATTTAGAACTCTAAAAACTTTGTTATAATATATTATACAGTATACTCTATGTTACCATATTTATTGACATACCACATTGTTTATTGAAGGTGGTGATTGGTGAGAAAATTGACCCCTGCTCCCCCTTGCAGAAATTTTAAGGACCCCGACCCCCTACTGTAGTACTTTTTTCAATTGTGGTTATTCTATTAAACAAATGTCAGTCCGTTTTAATGAGGCATGCTGTAATCTTTGCAGTCTACATGTACAGTATTAGTAATAGCCAAAAGTGAATCGAAACACATTTATTTAGCTTACTTTGACAATCCAGAAGGTAATCACGCCAGTGCATGATTACTTGTTCTTGATGATCTCTTGCAGAAGTTCCCTGGTCAGAATATTTCACTTGAAACAGTTCCTCCAAAACACTTGGTGTCAGAGGATCCTCTCTGTGGCAGAAAAGGTTTGCAAATGCTTTTGGATGTTGTGTGATTAATTCAAGAATACCAAGCATTTTCAGCCCCTCTTTCATCTGTTCCAAGGCACTTCTTGGGCGGTCCAACACATGGTAGCGACATACTTCATCTATCAATGATGACTTCTGTTCAAACCTTGGTACAGCTTGAAATCCAGACTGAAAAATCTTTTCAGTAATCTGGTCATCATTCAGCAGTTCTTCAAAAGCTTCTTTGTTGGTGCAATTGCTAATCTGTAAAAGTGCAAGTCAAAGTTCATTAATTCCTTTAAAATAGAGAACCAGACAGAAGATCTGATCCAAGTCTTTATCATTATAAATAAATTTTACCCAAAGCTTGTGAAACAAGGGTTTTCAAAGACTTCACCTTGGTTAATATAATACAGTACCATACATCATTTCCTCTGTAAACCCCCATGGAGAAGGGGGGGCTAAGTATTGTAGAAGGGGGCTTAATAAAGGAAATAATGGTATTTATATTACACATTACCAATCTCTCACCTTTGCTAGTACATCTTGTACTTGACAATCTACAACATCTGTAATTTGTGGATGAGACCATTCCTCCCCATAAACAAAAAAAGTGTACACTGCTTCTGACATGCAGTTGCCCACTCCTCCACCATTACATAAAGACACAGCCAGGAATTTTCCACAATTTCTGTACATATCCTTCACACGTGCTGCAAAAGAAGCAATTAATACTGTATGTTCAAACTACCTGTCTGCACTACATGTACTGTACATCTCGTTACTATTGGAGTTACAAAATTACAGTCGAAAGTATACTTCTTTAGTTTATTCCACAATAACTATTTAACTAAGTGCCCCATGAAATGAAAAAATCAACCATCTAAAATCTGTATCCTTTGAATGTAGGTTCTTGATAAAGAATTCATTTAAAATTTTTGCTCATACAGTATGTAACTGTTGTCTAGATTAGTGCTGGTTCGATACTCGATATTATCGAAAAATTCGATACTTGGCTTTGTCCATACCGATACTTTGAGTTTTTGACGTTTTCGATAATATCAAATGTTGGTACTCGATACATTCGATACTTGATTAGTGGGACGTACTGGAAACATTATCACTGATAGGCGTATTTGTTTAAAACCCGAAAAAGTAAATCAGCTGATATTCTTACAGAGGAACCTTACCGTAGTTCTTGAGTCGACAAAACCTGCCAAACAGTAACAGTTCTTTAAACTGGAACATGAACTTTGTATTGTTATTTGTAGTAATATTGTACATTTTCACAAAATGCATTTTTTGTTGTTTTAGCTGTAACCCTGTTAAATTTTCGTTAATAAACTCGGCAATGTTTGGCTATTGTATGGAGCCTGATTAATGCCATTCAAATTTTGCGTTCAAATTCCCTTTTCTCAACTTTTTCCTGTCGAGAATCGGGTTCAGAATGCAAGATTATGTCTTACCCACGACTGGCAAAAGTTTGCTGTTAAATCCCCCAACACTGAGATGTGCTAAGATGCCATGGGTGGGGGATAGAGACAAAAACAGCAAAAATGGAAATTCATTTTTTCATTTCATAGGCACTTTAAGAATAATTTTGTTACAGCAAACCTTGTGAATTCAGCAAGAGCACTTTATTGTGATCTGGACCACCAAATAGACCATGCTTATTGTACATTTCATACAAAGCAATTCTGAGGAATTCCAGCATTGACAGCTCCCTCACTAGCACCAGTGTCATCAGCAAATTTAATGCTCAAGCCATGACTTTGGATAAAAGTTGATCGGTTGATCTTCTTCATTCCATCAGTGAAAGCATAGCTCCTCCTGATATTTAATAAATTCTTGGGAGTAATGCTATCATCAGCATTATCCTTTAATGATGATATATGTTGCTGCAATATTTGTTTATAGTCCTCAGATTTGGAAGCAGAATCACTGTTAACAAAGTAGAAATTACACTACATTAACATCATGAGTTTATTACCCTGAGTTTACAAGTCTTGCATGTTTGTGAGAAGCATTCACCCACAGCTCGGTGTTAAATATTCAAAAAAGAATAGCAAATTTTGCCCGCGTTTTCTGCACATGAACAGTTTGAATGACCATTAAAGTGAAAAAAGTCATATGGTGTACCTAGCGTAACATCTTACAAAATACTGACAGTAATGAGTAATGTCTGCATGTAACATCTTACAATGTAGTGTAATGTCTGACAACGTAGTGCAACATTTTACAACGTAGTGTAACGTCTTTCAACATAGGGTACAGTACAGTATAATACCGTATATAAAATGAAGTTATTGGGCAAATGGTAAATTTTGAGCATTGGCCTGTTAATCCCAATGACATTGGAATATTATGTTCAGTAAAAACTTAAATATGCCAGATTAATACTCACCTTGCACTTAGTTCAAGGACCCGTTGCATTTGTATATCTTCATCATCAAAATTATCATTTTCAACTACAATTTCTGCATATGAACTAAAAACATAAGGAAATATTTAGTTTATTACAGTACCCAATCAGAACATAGAAATTGAATTTCTCCAGGGGCTTCCTGCACCATCCAACTGGCAAAAAGCAGGGAGAATATGGACATGAGATTGCTAGTGTGGGTTCCCCCCACCCCACCACAATTTCTGCCACTGCAGCTCAATGTCGTACCACAACTATATTACCGGAAATAATCCTCAGTTCCCAAGGCTCCTGAACCAGCATGTGTATCTGCCTTCAAGTAAGTATTATCTTTCACACAAAGTCTCTGTTTCAGACTAGGTAAATTGTCATTGTCCACATCATCTCCCTAAATGGAAAATCACAAAATACCACATTAATTTTGTAAAAAAGATTCCTACAGTATCTGTCCCAAAACTTCTCAATTCTACTTTCAACACTGCTACTCCCATACCCACCTCCAAAATTGTTTGACAAACATCAATATTTCTTAACCCTTTAAACACGAGTGGCCAGCCAATTTATAACTCAAGTGGCCGGAATTCCAGCCAGCACACCCTTTCATTTATAGGTATTAGAAAGCATAATCCCAGGTGATTGGTATTCAAGGGGGGGGGGGGGGGCTATTATAGTTTGATAATTTTAGTCCATTTTGGGGGTAGGGATTGCAGATAAATCCTCATTTTATGGTTAAGAAATTATCGAAAAAATGGTGGTGGTTATGGTGTAAGGAGAAAAAATGATGTGGTTTGCGGAAAGTTTGACCCCCTATAGCCCCCTTCAAGGGGTTAATAATATAATTTGTAGTGATGGAATTTATATCCAACCTCATAAATGTATATTTTCGTTGTTATTTTCTTTATTTCCCTAGTCATCAAATTGCTAAACTCATATGCTGACCTACTGATGAATCGGAGTCCACTTGTGTGATATTCCTCTCTTCTAAATCTATACAATTTGCATTGATTTCCTTCTTTACTAGGGGAATACTTGACTCTATGTAAAGACCTCCTTGTCCAGCCATGGCAGCCACAGTTGCTCCAGTCCACTTAAATGAGGCTGATACTTTAGGGTATGCAAGTTTTTTCAGACCTGCTACGTTAGACAAATATCGAAATGGAAGTCGTTCGCCATCCACCAAACCAAAGACAGTCCCAAATAAACTCGTAACTTCTTCAATAATTCGTCCGTTTGACCATGATGACCATAGCACTATTTTACCAGCGAGACCCAACTCAACAAGTCTCCCCCTCGCTTTACCTCGCGGAATGGTTATTGTATTACCAATCCAATCAACTGGAGGGATGCACAATACATTCTTGGTGAAACTTTTATCACGCCCAATAGTTCCAGAGACTTTCCTTCTTTTAGCACCTGGCTTTGTTGATGCAACTGATCTTGAAGTGGACGGTTGAGCAGTAAGAAATTGCCTGAAAGCAGATGGAAGTACTACGGCAGGTTGTTGATTAGTTTCTGTTTGTTGACTCGTTGAAACCTTTGACGTCGAAGGAACCTGAAAGTGAAATCATGACCAATCATGCATGTCGACGGAATATATACATAAATTACATTTAACGACAGCAAACGCGTCAACTTCTCCGATCAACGAAGAAAATCTTAGAATTATGGGGGATCATTCAGTATTTTTCTTACCTCTTGACCACGAGTAACAATCACGCACCTCAGGGAATCCAGTAGAGTGAGCGCTTCGTTTACGTTCGCCATCTTGAAATTCCACTTCGTTTCCCGCCTTGAGAGGAAATCCGCTGACCAGTAGCATTATTTTAAATAATGCAAAACTCTTACGAACATATTTTAAATAATGTAAAAATCTTACAAACATTATTTTAAATAATGCAAAAATCTTACGAACATTATTTTAAATAATGTAAAAATCTACTGAACATTATTTTAAATAATGTAAAAATCTTACGAACATTATTTTAAATAATGTAAAAATCTTACGAACATTATTTAACACTAAATAATCCAAATTCAAAAAAGGATTATTTAGCAAATAATCCAAAACGGAAAATCGATTATTTAACAAATAATCCAAATTGAAAAGGGATTATTTAACAAATAATCCAATTCGAAAAAGGATTATTTAACAAATAATCCAAATTGAAAAAGGATTATTTAACAAATAATCCAAATTGAAAAAGGATTATTTAACAAATAATCCAAATCGAAAAAGGATTATTTAACATATAATCTAGGATACAGCACATTATATGTAAATCATTAAAAAATTAACGTATTTCTTAGGTAAATAATAAATGCACAAACGGCGCCCCATATATACACACATACATACACACACACGTATATAGTATAGAATATTAGATTCATTTAGTTGCACATATCTCAAAAATACATGTAACAATGTATGCTGTATTCCTAATTTCATGGCATACTGGAGATTGGTATGTTCAAAAAGCTCTCACATTAAGTATCCACCATGACTGAAAACACACATATACACAGTACAGGATTACATTTACTATTTGATATTGCAGAGTCCCCATTGTTGCCATGAAATTAACAAACACATTACATAATATAGGAATATTTTTTTACAGAATTGCAGTGCCTTTTGCAGCATTCTATATTATTGTGTGTGTGTTATTTCGTTTGTTTGTGAGGAACCAATAGTAAGTGACATTTTTAATTAACACGACAGGGCACTGTACTTTAGCACTGTCTCCGGTTACAGTACTATACTTAGTTACTCCGACTTTCAAAATTATGGTTTAGTTTGCTTATATAGATTTTACAGGGACAAATGCATGTATTTTGAATCACTGTGTGGCTTGTGCATATTAACTAAAATAAAAATATCAGCTGTGTTTTCTCCTTAACTTATCTCCTTTGTTCCTGTTGTAGTGAGCCCTCTCCTTTTTAATTCTTGTTTCAGTTCAGGCACAGTCAACGATTTCACATTAGTGCCACACAATACAGGAACTGTCATGGAATGTGCATATTTAACATGGTCATCATGGTATGACTTGTCAGGAAATCTCATGTGACATGTTGAACAGACAACTGGCAAGACAACAGTCTCTACTTCAGGAATTCGTTTTTGTTCCAAAGCACAACGAACAATGTTAGTGCATTGCATACAAAAACTGCATAATGATTCATGAGGATCACTCTTTTTTTCTACCACAATCACAGTAATCAGGTTTTTCAACCTGGGAGGGTATTTGTGACTCATAATGTGATATGTAGGGCGATGCTCTGGCAAGTAAAAGGCCCTCACATAATTGGCCCGCATGACCTGCGTTAGGTCATGCTAACTCCAGCATATTTCGACTCTTTGTCTTGGAGTGATATTATGCCTAAACAAATAGCATAGTTGTCAAACAATATAAGAGTGGTATGGAATAGCATATGCCATTGTCCATACAGTAACATTGACAGATGCTGGGGAAAAATAAAGCTAACAAGTTAAAATAATGTGTCAAATAATCTTGAAGTTGATCAATTTCTTGTTTATTAGTAACAACCTTGTTAAACAAGGTACCAGTATTCCTTAGATACTGAGTGATTTTGCCAAGAGCTCGCCTTTTTAGTTTCTGAGCCTCTGATTCATCAACAACTTCCAAGGAATCCACTAATTTGAATGAATATTTAGCAAATGCGATTGCTTGCTTCCCTAGGAGTCTTACACTTAAATTGTTAGATTGATGACTCTTGTCATTATAATGTTCCCTGACCTTGTTGGCAAGACCTTAGTAGTAGTAAAAGGCCGATTCTAACTCACCCCCCAGGTAAGTCCACTAAGTGGGCGTGGTCAAAAACTTTAACCACGCCCACTTAGTGGACTTACCTGATGTGAGTTAGAATAGGCCTTTTACTACTACTGTCAAGGTCAAGGTCAAGGTCAAGTTCCGAGAATTATCTCAAAAATAATTCCAAGAATTCCTTAAAAAAAGGGGCGTGGCCGAGACGTCTTAAAAAAAGGGCGTGGCAGAGATGCCTTAAAAAAGGGCATGGCCGAGACGTCTTAAAAAAAGGGCGTGGCAGAGATACCTTAAAAAAAGGGGCGTGGCCGAGACGTCTTAAAAAGGGCGTGGTCTAAATGTCTTAGAAAAGGGCGTGACCAAATTTTTTAAATCAGGGCGTGGTCGAGTTAGACTCCAAAAATAATTTCAAATATTGTTGCGCGGTGTGGTTTACGTTATGTAGTAACGACATGCAGTCAGACTTGGCTTGGTGGGTTCGGGTGGAGGTTCGAGTCAGACGGGTCCTTGTGGTGGCGCGTATCCCCTACTCCGCGATGAGGTAGTGTCCCAAAGTGTTTACATTGTCGGGTAGGATATGTCGCTTGTCGTCATTACTACTTAGTGCTATCTTGTTGACCGTCTCTGTGTAAATTTCGTGTTTCCTACTTCTAAAAGTATTCATACTTCTCATCTGTGACTCTCCGGAGAGCAAGCACTCTTTGTAGTCTTCAAATGTTATTGATTTGGTTACAACTCCTTCCTTCACCCCCTTGCATCTCTTCTTTTCTGATTTGTTAGTCTTACATGCGTACAGCTTGGGTCTTAAACCAACAAACTCTAAGATTTGTTCTCCGTTATTCTCATCCTTGAATAGACCTATAACCTTTTCGTTCAAACCTGTCGGAATACAGGAGGGGTGGTCCTTAGAGTAACCAGAGGTGTCGAACCTCTTGCTAACGTCGTTTGAGATGTCTTTGTAAAAATCATCGGTGTGTATCTCATACATTAGACTGTCAGTGTCAGTGAACAATAACTTAGCAGCATCCCCATATTTAGGCTTAATGTATTCGTAGTGAAACTCGTACATTACAGTCTTACTCAAATCTAAGATACTCATCCCAAGGTATACAGGTTTGTAGAATTTCACTTTCGTTCTCTTCATGTGTACTGCTATTAGGTTCTCGCTAAAGATTGTACGATGGCTATAATTTGGCTTAGAAACTATCTTGATGTCTACCCTATTCCTAATATTTTCCATAGTTTTTCCAAACACTGAGTTGTTCATTAACTTAAAGAAATCTTTATCGAAACTGTTCGTAGCCTTTATTCTTAGTTGTGTGTTAAGATCTATGTACTTCTTCATCCAATCTCCCTCTCTGAAAGTAATCCCTCTGTGAATTTTCGTTAACTTCATTCCATGTTTGAGATACAGCTTAAGATTCTTACTGTGAATAACGTACTTATTCTTGTTCATCAAATTAGGGACTAGCTTTTCCACTCCGTTAATTAACAACCTCTCTGGGGCTAGAGGATAGTCGTTATGAGCATCGTGAAGTTCCTTAGGATATTCTAGGTCAACTTCTAGAATACAGGGTATGTTCTCCCAGTTCTCTAGTTGTGCACTGTCCATCCACTTGAAACCTCCCATAGGTAGTTTCATACTCATAGCATATCCGTAGAGGTTGTTTGCATCAAGGTATGGTAAATATACACTAGGTTTGGTAGGATCGTGTTTTGCTTGTGGTTCTGACACTGGTGTTTTTGTGTACCCCATATGTTTGTTATTGGCTTGGGCGTGTCTTTTTGTAATGGTGGACACTCCTCCTCTGATGCCTCTCTCTATCATCAACATGTCAATGTCGGTCAATAATTCTAGTTCTACCTCTGTTATTTTTAGTAGTGCGTCCCATGACAGTCCTGGAGATGTGTAGTACCATGCAGGGTCTAGTCCGTAATTTTTCATGCAAACAGACCTGAAGTTCTCGAACACATCCTCCAACAACATCACGTCTGTCAACAGGTAAAGGTCGTGGTAATCCTTCATGGTCTTCATTCCAAAGTTTTTCCAAACTTTTGGGGCATGCTCATAGTCCTCGTCGCTGATGTCGGTGTCAGTCAGTCTCGAGTAGAACTCCTCTATAGGAGGCAGCTTCTCCTCTTTTAGTCTCTCTATCTTGTCCATGTACTCGTATGGGTAGACACCTTTCTTGGAAACTAGCTCGAAGTATTTGTCTTTTTCGAACTGTTTTCTTGTGGCTACTAACTGATCGTTAGACAAGTTCTTTGCTAGTCTATCTAGACTAGAAGTCATGAACTTAAAGCTGTCTAAGAATCTAATTTCTCTGGTGATAGGTTTTTCTTTACCAGTCTTATCGGTGTAGTGGTCCACCACAATGTTTTTACTGAAGGAGATGTATTTCTCCTCGTTACATGGAATGCAGTTCACGTCTCCACCTAGGCTTTTGATAAACAAGTGAGCGTCGTATCCAGACAAGTTGTGGAAAATAACAGGAACAAATTTTGGTAATTTGTATTTTAGATTACACGACGTGTGTGCAGCTCCTCTGAATTTTCCAGTCATGTGACAATGGTCTCTGACTTTGAAGTCTTTAGGGTTGGTAAAAGTTTTTTCACAAAGCCAGCACTTTGTACTATTTTTAAAGTTTTCCGTCTCCTCAGAGCTTAGGTTCATTGGTATCGTCACCTTGAATCTCTCGTACGCTCTACACACGGCTTTCTCTATCTCTTCTACGAACGACTTGGCCAGGTCGTCTTCCAGGTTCTTCTTAGTTCTACTTACTGGCTTCTCCCAGTATAGTTTGTCATCACTACATTTTAGGTGGAAAGTCCATCCTGATGGTGTGTGATGTTGGTACTTGTTGGTAAAACTACTATTTGGTTTGTTCTCACATCCTTCAATCTTCTCGATGAACGACTCAAAATCAGCGTAGATCACAAATGGCACGTCTTGTGTTTTGTGGTTGTTTGTGAAAGTTAGTTTGTCATCTTTACCTTTTTCTGGCATTACAGTTTTAATACTATTAACGTCTGAACAGTATTCGTCGTGCTTTTCTAGTGACTTAGTGTTCTTGAAGCTATTTAGACATCTATAACAATAGTGAATCTCATGTTGGTGGTTGTTATTATTACTTGACATGAGTCTACTCATATTCTTAATCCAGACGTAGTGAGATGTAGTCTCGTTCTTGATGTAAAGCAAGTTAATGGTGTCTCTAGAGTTTCCTTGGATAGTAAGAGGGCACACCTCACCCTCATCGTAACCAAATACGTTTATTTCTATCTTGTTATTTTTTGAAAATTTCTGGATGTCCTCTAGTGGTGTAGGAAACCTAACCTTGGTCCAGTTGTAGTTCGTCGAAGCTTCTTTGAGTTTCTTACTTAGTCTTTCTTGGTTTTTCTCTTCAAGTGACATTTTAGCAACAGTTACAGACCACTTGAAGCACATGTTGTCCATTTTGTTTTTAACGTTTACGATGGCTTTTTTGTAAACTAGTGCTTGTGGTGTAGGAATGTGGGAGCTCCCAGACATTGGTGTGTACTTGTCGATATGAATACTTAGTCTCACAACACGAAGAAGTCTCCAGTTACTTCCTCTAGTCAAGTATGTAGAGAAGCTCTCTAACATTTTCTCAACCATCTCGTTGTACATCTCTTCAGAGTTTGTGCCAGGTAGTATAATCTTTGTGAGAGTGTGAAAATGTGCCTCAGCTTCAACCTCTTCGTCGTTCGCTGTGCGAACCATCACACAATCCAGAATTAATTTGGTTTTAATTCCTTTTGTCGTCTGTTCATTCCAAAGGTCTAACACAGCAACTTTTGATTGTTCTAGGAACACCTTTGGTTCTGTGTTTGTCCCAGCGTTAATCTCAAAGTTATTTGAGAAACCTCTAAGTGAGGTCTCACTCTTTTGTGGTATAGTTTCTCTAAATATAGAGTCTATCTTTTCTTTGAACAAGTTAAAAGCACTTGTTGTATGTTTCTTAATGGGTTCTGGTATGTGGTCTACGATCCACTTGTTCCATTGACCCATCTTCTTTTCGAGAGACTCCTTGAATAAAGTCATACGCTCTCTCACACTTCTTCTTGGTGTAGGAGGTGCAGGTGTAGGTGTTATTATAGGTTCTTTGAGTCCGTGTGGAATTGGTTTATCCATTATGTTTTTAGGACGTGTCGTTTTTTCCGTCCTACTTGACATGTTATGTTTATATACTATAGGATATGTTTTATTTCTTTAGACCCTTTCTAAAAAGAGTCGTTTTTACAATTTACTATACTAGTACAATGTAATCACACTTCCGAATTTCTCAAATGCTTTTTGGTCTTCAGGTGTTTATATTTAGAGGTCACGTGGTATGGCCTATCGCACGTCTCACACACCCATTTGTGAGTGTTCATCCACTCTTTAGTTTGCACTCTGGCTGCTCTTAAAGCTTCTTCTTTGGTTTGGTAAATTCTAGGTCTTCCCATTATATAATACTAAATGTTTTATTTCTCTAGACCTTTTCTGATCCACTCGTTGTAGTATGGATCTCCTCTCCCGTCCCAACCTAGATCCTTGTATACTACGCTATACAGGTTGTGCTCGAATCGCACCTTGACCTTACCAGGTTTGAGGTCGTTAAAACTACCTCAACTCTATACCTCTTCTAGAGCATATTCTTATGACATAGAAAATGTATTTCGATATATTCTTGACAATCAACTTGTTTCTTTTAAGAGACCATATTATCTCTATAAAATCACTGACCACTATTGGTGTACTATCCTCACTAAGTAGTCTTTTGCTAGTCAACATTCTCTCTAGCCACTTACTATAACTATGAGCCGATTTCTTGTACATCCAAATGTTAGGAACAAAGCTCCTCACGCGTCCATAGGTAGTCTCTCCACACTTGTCACAACTAAATACACCGTCTTCGGTTTGGGTTCTGTGGTTACTACACTCGTAACAGTACGTGGTGTCGTTCCACTTTTTTGGTTTTGCGTCCCTACTTCCGTTCTTGATCTCGTCCAATGTGTACCCTAATGTAGTACCACTCCACTTTTTTGACGTCTCAATCTCGTCCAACGTATACCCAGCATAGAACATTCTCATTGTGCGTTCGTCAACCATCTAAGTTACTATACTATATGTATATTTAGACTATAGTGTGGTAACTTAAGTGTCGCTCGAGAGTGCGTAATAGTTAGGTAACTTGTAATCTCTACTTAATGTCTTCCCATTGTGCTGTGTCGTAGTGATCTGTCTTAGTCGATCTTGAGTGTCCGACAATAGTAGTCTCAACTCTTTGGTCTCGTTTACCTGGATAATAAGGTTCTTACAGAGTACCATCAACGCTTCGTTGTGTTTCTTCTGGTTCTCGAAAAGTATCTCCAATACGTTATGTGTGTTTGCCTCCAGTGCGTCATGTTTGAGCTTCTCGTCTGCTTCCATCGCTATCTCCTTCAAAGTTCTAGCACTCATAACTATAGTGCTGTATGTATAGTTATGTTTAGATCACTCTGTACACCAAGTACCCAACGGGTAACCCGACAGCTCCGACGAATATCATTTGGTATTCTCTCATCTCATCAGAGGGTTTATAATAGTCTGATAACTCAGGCTCTTTACTAAATGTCTTCCCATCATACTGTATCGTCAGTACTTGTCTTAGTTGATCCAGAGCGTGGTTCGTGTCGTTTATGTCTGCATTAGCATCTGACAACTGTTGTCTTAACTCCTGAACTTTGTCTCTCTGACGAATCTCATTCTCGTAGAACTTTTCTTTCGCTCTTGCGAGACTCTCCAATGCTTTGTTGTGTCTCTTTATCTCTGTCTCGTAGCCGGTGTGGTTTAGCTTGCTGAATATGAATCCAGCTCCTGCGAATGCTACAGCGTTGAACAAACCACCTGCTATCACACTAGCCATTATATATTACGCTATATTATTTTGAGAACGGGTCTACAGGTAAGTATTTCTTACTCTGTGCCCACTTGATAAGTAGCGTTGAGACACCTACAGCAGTCGCTAACTTGAGGGTGCCCTTCACTGATTCAGGAGTGCCTAACGGTTCTTTTAGTACTTTCTTTGATGCCATGGATACGGCTACGGCTCCAGCAGTCACAAGGGCTGCGTCGTATATCTCGTTCATCAGTTCTTTTCTGTCTATTGATGCCATATATTATACGATATGTTTTAATCGAGGCTGTCGAGTTTACGTGATGGTTTTATAACAACGGTCTTAGGCTCTTCGGTTACTACTTGTTTGTCTTGACTAATCGTGTAATACAGTGAGCCAGCGGCTATTACCACTCCAATAGTACCTATGATGTATCCGTAATTAAAACTATCGTCCTCACTTACCACTCTCTCTCTCATCTTCCTCTCTTTCGCAGCTTTAGATATAGCAGCCAAGCGTTTGCCTGCCTCTACTCTCTTAGGGTCTTTGACCTTTGTTGTCGACGTTATAATAGGTACGGACTCGTTGTCAGTCATCTATACCATACGTGATATCTCGTCACAGACCGTCTCACAGTCATCTCACAGATCATCTAACAGGTCGTCTAACAGGTCGTCTCACAGATAGAGTATTCTATGAAAGTATCTTTGGTGATTAGACAGTGTGGTTTCACTCTTAAATCTTCTATTACAATACTCACACAGAACCCTGGAGTCTCTCATATATGTCTCTATGAAATGTATTATCTCATGTTGGTCTGAGGATAATAATGTGTTGTACCCTTGTGATCTTAGTCTTCTTAATACCCTCATCTGGTTATTCCTAATAACCCCATTACCTTTCGGTGTTTTGAGCTCTATAGCAAATCCATTGTATCTCTTATGTAGTTGCGGAACTATCAAATCTGGTTGTCCGCCACTGTAACCCTTCTTCCATCCATCTATTCTTTTAGTAGATGTGTCTTGGTACTCTCCCAACCCTGGGATGACTATTGTTGGATGATACTCCCTAATGTATTTAACTACATTATAATGCAAGTCTGTCTCGTTCATTATTGATAACTGGTTGCATTGTGTGTACTGACCCGTCTTTCTAATAGACGGTAGGACTTCTGTGAATACCCATTTTTGAAACTTCTTGGCCGACTCAAGTTTCGACGAGAAGACTAGAGAGTAAACTCCTGGCTCTGACACGAGTATCATGTTTGGTTGCAAGTTTAAAGGGGGGCGTGATCCGCGCCCCCCTTCAAACACACCTCGTTTGACCTTATATATATCGTCAACGTGTACACTGATAGCCCACTTCGCGTTTTTATACCCTAGTGCCTTAGCGACTTCTTTTCCATGGAACCATATGTTGTCTCCATCTTTAATAGTCGTGACTGAATTGTTCTCAAAACTGAAATTTTTGACAAGGCTCGTCATATATAATACACTGTGTGTAATATTATAAGTGACTCTGAGGCCCCACTTTGTGACCTCAGTTTTCGTCGTCTTTTATGCGGAAAACACCCTTGGTTCTTATGTGTAGACCTGTGTCTAAAGGGAGGTCGGAACCGGACCCCCCTTGTGTCTCGTATACTTTATTGTACCTTTTCACCATTCCATTGATTGGTGGGCATAAGTCAGTCACGTTATCGTCCAACACTTTAACGTCTGAAAGAAACATTGACTCGTTGTAAGGAAGACCTCTAAGATACGATCTTAGTTGTGTCAGTATCTTTTTATAGCTAGTGTGTGCGAACTTACAATGCTCCACTCTACTCGTCAGGTTGGATTTAGCCAAGTAGCCTTGAATGACCACGCCAGGACCACTAATACAAGCAATAATTATAGGGTTAACAGTTACCGATCCAGCTACAATCCCTACTGTTGTTAACCCTATGCTAGTCATGTTCAACGATAGTTTAATTTTCTTCAACCTCTTATATTTCCATTTGTAACAGGCTTCTAGCTTGTGGTAGTACGCGTACAAGCGTTTGAGCTCTAGTGTCTCCTCCTCTGACATGTCCTTTGATATGTGATTGAAAACAATAACTGACTTCTTCTTCATATATCTTACTTTATATTATACTCATCCATCATCTTCCCACCAACTACTAGCACGTCTCGGTTCGTCATGTAGCCAGAGACTATCTTCATACCGTAGAACTCTATCAGAGATGGGTACGCGTAGGGTGCGAGCAACGATTTTGGTCGGTGTATTGCAAATATTGTTCCATAGGGATACCCTATCTCGTTATAGTTAGCTGTGAAGTCTGAGTCTGTCGACCTTATGTTGTTGACTCTAACATGCGAGTTACCCATCTGCCAGTGTATTGATATCATGTGTCTCTTAGTGGTGTCGATACTATTTGGTATTGTACACGTGTACTCCTTTGCTGGGAGGCCACCACCAAACGACAACTTATCAGTTGTACCACCTTTATATCCGATGAACTTGTCCCAAGAACCATCATCGTTTGAGATAATCGCCTCCCAATCTGCTGTAGACACCCTCTTGGCTAACCTCGATACCACGAAAACGGATGTCACAGTACTGCATACGTGGACAGTTAAAGTGCATTCCAACCTCTAGTTGATATTGAGTTATTGTAGGGGATAGGAAGCTATGACCACTGTCAGTACCAATAATAGGACCGTAGGATTGAATACTTTGCACTAGTGTGTTTCCAATGGCTTTCACTTTGTTTGTCCCACTGTGGTAAAACTGCGTCATGTCCGTGTTCGCGGTGTGCTTTGTGGTGTTAAAATCGAGTAGAACGTTATAGGACTGCACTTTAAAGTATTGTGATAAGTACACTGACTCCAACACTTTTTTACTGATAGCGTCCAAATCGTCGACTGGATCTGCTATGTTTTTGAGTGCCATATCTATATCTCCAGACATCCTCCCACCGCTCACGCTTAGTTTAGGGTCATTGTCTAGATGTCTCTTCGCTCTTCTTAATATTTTGTCGCTCTCGTAGTCTCTGTCCTCAAATCCATAACTTAGACTCATTATGCTATAACACATATTTGCTCACTAAATAGCCAGACACAGTGGAAGCCCCTAGAACTAACCATAACTCTGTCGCGTTGCCATCTCGTGTCACCTCCAGACGATATTCTTGGTGTGTCACATTTGGTGTTGCCATGCGATGCGCCACCTTTGGTGGCTTATCAAGTGTCTCCAGGTGCTCTCCACCTTCCTGGTGTGCCACGTTTGGTGTTGCCATGCGATGTGCCACGTTTGGTGTTGCCATGCGATGTGCCACCTTTGGTTGTTTGTCAAGTGTCTCCAGGTGCTCTCCACCTTCCTGGTGAACTTTCTTAACCTCCATCGTTGGTGCGTAGTTTAGCCCACTATTTACTCCAAACTTCATACTCTGTGAAGCAGTCTTTAGCAGGTTGTTGTACCCAGCGATTTTGTTTTTGAGGATTACCACGTTACTTGGCATTAACCATGTAGACGGTGATAGTGCTAGATTTTGGACAACGTTAGTGTCTCTAATCGACTTGTTCATGTTGAGAATCCACGTTGACACGTCATAGTTTGTAACGCTATCCTCCACCAGCTTTCGAAACTCTTGAGTCTCTAGACTGCCTGCAGAACCACCAACGACTGACACACGCGTCCTCGCTTGTGCGCCAAGTGTAGAGTAAACGAAGGCCTCTATAGACTGATTTAGATATTGTCGCCCAATATTGGTGAGACCGTTCGACACCAGAGGAACGTATCGTTTGTAGTCGTTCTTAACGTCGTTAATCGTGAAGACTCTCTCCTCACCTGTTGTACCATCAGCAAGAACTTTACCGTGGTAGTAATGTTTTCTAGGGATCTTGTCTGTTTTACCATACAATTCTCCAGCGTCAAACTCTCTACTTATCGATCTCATACTCTCACCACCTTCCATCCTTCTTAGAAGTCTTCTAACAGTAAAGTACAGATGGAACCTCATCACACTTGTGATAACAGGGTGGACTTCTTGTGAGGGTGACAAGTGTTGCAACGACACTCCGCAACAGAAACTCGCACAATACGTTGCAAACACAACCCTATAGTAGCTCTCGTTGTCGTCCCACTTTGACCTTGTCTTTGACGTGACGATTTGTAGGATTGGTAGCTTTGAGAGAAAGTAGCTCTTCTGATTAACGAAGATTCTAAAGTTATTCACTGGATAGTTCAACACGTTTTCCGTTGGATAGCCATCCCAAAGTCCCCAGTGGTTCTTGCGACCTTTTGATAGTGGTTGGATACTTCCACCAGAGAGCCATATTATTGGGAACTTGCTATTGTGCAGCCACTTCCACATACTCTTGTCATTTTTAAATATAGCGTTGGTAATATTAGTCGACAATATGTCGTTGTTGACGAAGTAGACATCGACCCTTGTCACGTCGCCTTGTCGTGTTTGGATAGGCTCAAAACAAAACTTGGTCAGTGTGGCGTAAGGATACTTTTTTACGAAGTCCAACTTGGCCTTCTTGATAGCGTCTCTCGAGTTCTTAGTCGCCTTGTCATAGTTCTCACCATAATAACGTCTGATCAACGTCTCGAAGTCCACTGGTTTGTTTAACGTCTCCACTGGTTTGTTTATCGTTAGATACTTAGTATACTCCGGGTTACTCTTAAACCCACTCGAGTCTATACTAATGTCACCAACATTAGTTTTCGTCACGAAGAATATATGCATATGCATATTGTCGTCAACGTCAAGAAAAAACCTATTCTCGCCAGCATAAGGATACTTTCTTTCGAACGCATCCATCATAACATACCGTACGTTATATGAGAGTGGTAGTATTGATTAGTGGTTCAACGAAAACTGTAGACCTACCAGAGTCAACTCTAGCAACTAGCTCAGACCCTCACTTACTAGTTAAGAAGGCAACCATCTTTTGGGACTACGTTAACGTAACCACAACTAACGACAAAATAACTTACAACAGTAATAATCACGTTTTTAGTCCTGGGTACCACACCTTTAAAATGATCGCCGACGACTTGAAAGAGTTAGGAGACGTGAAGCTAGTGGCTAACAGACATGACTCGACGTGTACGATAACAACTGATCAACAAATAGAACTGTTTAAATTTGGACAACTCTTGGGATTTGACGAAAACACTACAATAGCCACCACAAAAACCAGTCCTAACGTTGTGAACGTTAACAGAGGACTGAAATACATACAAGTAACATCTAATATTGTGGACAGGTCTAAGAACATAGTTAATGGTAGCAAAAGTGATTGTGTCGCAGTACTGCCAATAACTAGCACACAGACACTAAAGGGCTCTGTGCAACATTTTGGTGTTGGGTCAAAAATCCCAATAAACAAAGGAGTCATCCACCAACTAGAGTTCAAGATAACAGATCAGGACGATAACAGTGTTAACGTTGGTGAGGTGCTATTAGATTTACACATCACGTAGTGTATATGGACGTAGAGCAAGAACTAAGAGATATTTACTACAACCCATCAACTGGTTACCAATCTGCCGAGAGGCTGTACCAAAAGGCACAAGAAGACGGTCTAAACGTTAGTAGGGCAAAGATAAAGGACTGGCTAAAATCTCAAGACACGTACACTAGGTACAAACCAGTTGTTAAGAAACATAAGTTTAGACAAACGTTTGTTGACTATCTGGGTGAGCAGATACAGATGGACTTGGTTGATATGGGCAAGTACAAACACAAGAACAACGGGTACTACTGGATACTAACAGCCACTGAGATCCTTAGTAGGTATGCTTTCGCAATACCTGTCTACAGGAAAGACACGGGAAACATGACTAAGGCTGTAACAGAGTTACTAGAGAAGGCTAAGGTTAGATTTGGCGAGTATCCAAAGCTGGCTCAGTTTGACGATGGTAAGGAATTCTACAACGTTGGTGTGAAGGATCTATTGGAGAAACACGATGTTAAGTACTTCAGCACGAACTCTGACAAAAAGGCAGCAGTCGTGGAACGGTTTAACAGAACACTCAAGACGTCTATGTGGAAGTACTTCTACAGTAAAGGAACGTACAAGTGGATAGACATTTTAGACCAACTCGTCGAAAATTACAACAATACCAAACACAGTACTATTCTAATGAAACCTAAAGACGTTAGTAAGAAAAACGAAAACGAAGTATGGACGACATTGTTTGGACATCATTTCGGTGACTACCCACTACCAAAGTTCAAAGTAGGTGAGACTGTCAGAATATCAAAGTACAAGAGCATATTCACAAAAGGGTACGAAGCTAACTTCACTGAGGAGCTATTCAAAGTGACAAAGGTCATACGTGGTGACCCTACCGTGTACGAGATAGAGGACCATGAAGGGGAACCCATCATTGGTAAGTTTTATGAGGAAGAGTTGTCAGCTGTTGATAAAAAAGACGATGTATATAAAGTTGAGAAGATACTAAAGAGAAAGAATGTAGGAGGTAAAAAGATGGCTTTGGTTAAGTGGCTCGGTTATGACAGTAAACACAACTCATGGATACCAGAGAGTGATATTCAAAACATTGAGTAGTATATAATGGCTGATGGAGGGTTCGATGAAATCGAAATGCAACATCTTGACGATTTTAAAGAGTATACGGACGAGCAGTTAGAAAAAGAGCTCGAAACACTTAATAATACTACGTCCATAGAAGGTGAAACAGACCAAGAACAATACGTTAGACTTGATAAAATCGCCAGGGTGGAAGTAGAGATAGAGACTAGAGACATAAAACGCAGAGTACAAGACAGAATCACACATGCGGAGACATCATTCGTAGGTAGTGATGATGGTAATACAGTCACAACAATAAATGGTAATAGAAGAACAACGACAACTTCTGTGGATTTCGTAAGCGTTGATAGTGACTATGACAACGTGTCAAACGAGAGTTTTGGTCTATTCGACAAACAATCTAACGAAATCGAAGAACGATTGAAAGCGCTCAAGGACCTTAACGAGGAGATAATAAGGGAGGATATAAAGAGAATCAAGTTGATTGGTAAAAAGATTAAGATATTGTATGGTAAGTCAATAGGTGAAGACGATATATCGAGGGACATAGTTAATAGAACAAACGTTAACAGTAACGGCTCAATCTTTTTTAAGTACACTAAGAAAGATGGGTCTAGAAGTATACCAACTTTGATTATAACACCTGGAAATAGTGGAAGACTCGTTTTTAGTAAAAACAAAAGTAAACAGACAGAAAAAGCGATCGCTGAGTTCAATCTAATGATTAAAGACATTCCTGACTCACCAGAATCAACTGTAGGGCAACTAGAAGACGATGTGGATGAACGGCTACTGGTTGACACAACTCCTGACGTCTCCTACATAAAAAGTATGACTGATGAAGAAAATCGAGCGTATCAAGGTGTGATAAACCCACCAAACACTATAGATCCACAATCAAGAATTGGCGACAACGGTGCTCTACAAATCCAAGCCAACTACTTTCAGGACGCTATAGACACAACATTTGTAGAGAGAGATGATAGTGATGACTCTATAAAGGTAATCGAACTCGAAGAAAGAATAATTGGTTTAAGAGAAGCGAGAGACAGAACAATTAGACAAAGAGAGGTGGAGGAGGTTAGGGAGCGACAAGAAGAGGACATCACTCGGTTACAAAAAATAAAGGAGTGGTTTAGAGAAAATTGGTTAGGCGCTTCGGCTTTAGGAATAACCATAGCCTCTTTCATCACCACGATTATAATATCCGCTAGAAGCGTTGTTTTCAAAGGTGGCCAAGCACTTGGAAAATTAGGAAAAGCTATAACTAATCTAGCCACAAAGGCTGGCCCTCTACTGGCTGGACTGCTAAACGTGGTGGCGACTGCGCTAAAGTGGGGAGCTGCAGGCATATCTTGGTTAGCGTCTAATTTGTGGATCCCAGCGATAGCACTAGCTTGGTTCGTCTACGACCAGTACAAACAGAGGAAATAAAACACGTGTTATAATATATAGTATGAATACTAGTGAGAAAGAGTTGCTTCCTGGATATAGACGTCGTGAAATGTCTGCTATCAAAGGCACAAGAACCCGTCATGTCGTGACGCTAAACCCTAACAAAGCCAATCCAGAGGAGGAGTTATACATTGATATCCCGAGAACGAAGGGTAACACTTGTCTGGTACCCTCCAGTTTCCATCTCCTATTCGACTTCAAAAGTGCGAACGCGAAATCATGGTTTCTTAATAACCTCTCAAGACTACTCTCTGAGAAACTGGTGATAAAATTAGCAGGTGAGACTGTGTACGACAACTGTGGCGAAAGTGTTATCGGTACGTACAAAGATTTATGGAGATCTAAAACAGAACGAACGGCTATGGTTGAATATGGTCTAGCAAATGAGAATCTTCGAAAGTTAATCTCGAAGGATGACAGTGGCGCGGCCAGTGGAAACGTACAAAAAGTTAGCGATGGTCTGATGTTCTCTATACATGACACCAAACAAAAGGTTCGACTTGACAAGATTCTAGAAGATCACGGTCTATACGCGCCATACAACATGAACAACAATTTCAGGTACATAATCACACTCCCCAAAGCGTCTGATATTATGGTGGCCCAATCTGGATCAGCTGTGGCTGGCTACACGTTGGAGAACCTTGAGTTAGAGTACGAAACTATCGAGAGTCAAGAGATCGCTAACGAAGTATCATATCTGTACGCATCCGGTATATCTCTATCGTATGAACACGTCACACTAATGAAGACTGTAGAGTGGGACAAAGCAACCACACTCGTAAACGAGAATATTAACCTGCCGAGAAAATCGATGAAAGCCATCGTTCTACTCTTCACAAACAAAACAAGAACTGATAGTGAGGTATTCGTCTACCCAAACATAAAGTCGGTGAAACTCACTATTGAAGGCGTGCCAAACATGGTCTACAGTCAAGGAATTCCGAAATCAAGACTCTGGGGAGAAGCTAAAAGGTTGTTTGGACAAAAACTAGACTCCGACCAGCATATGACTATCCAAAAGTTCTACAAAGACGGTTTCGCTTTGGTTGTTGACCTTAGGTCTATCGAAGATAACGCGAAAGTCGCAACTGGAAAAAAAATTGTAAACACCCAGTCAGGAATATTGATGGAAATCAATAAAGAAGCCACAACAGCGAACGTTATGTGTAGAATATTCGTGCTATCCGACGGTCTTGTAAACTTCATCAACAACGATCTACAATCAATCCAATACTAAAACATATAGTATTCTATATGAAAACACCTTTTAACATGCTGATTGTCGGTATGACAGCCTGCGGTAAAACGCGTTACCTCTTGGATATGATAGAGAAAGAATACACGAATCACTTCGATTACATCATTCTTATATGTCCGACATTCGAATGGAATAAAACGTACAGAGAATGGAAATACATAAAAGATCCCGACTTTATCGCTATTCAGTGTGAACAGGATAAAGTTAACGTAATTCTCAAATATGTGACTGATATTTATAAATGCGCCAATTCGTTAATAATACTAGACGATTGTGCTGGTGGGCAGGACGTTAAAAACAGAACAAGCGAACTAGTTAAACTAGCCTTTAGCGCTAGACACTACAACCTATCCACAATAGTCATAACACAACAACTAACCTCAATTAGTAAACCATATCGTGAGAACATCTCAAAGCTGGTGACATTCTACAACCCCAACAGAAACGATATGAAAACAATTGTAGACGATTATCTTAACGGAGTTGACAAAGCGGAAATCGAGAAAATAATAAAACAGTTGAAAGACAATGAATACGCAAGATTGGAGATACTTTTAAGACATCCGTACTCGTACGAATTAGTTATTCCGCGAAAACAAAACACAACGTATAGTATAGGACATGCCAAAACGCAAGACAAAAAATCTCGAGACAATTGACGAACTCATTGAAGACATACAAGAAGCAGAACACGTGGTCAAAGAGGAAGTGATTGATGAACCACAAATCGACGTTGACGATACTCCGCAAACTGATGTAGACAAGAAACGAAACGAACTACGAAGACTCTCAGAGGACGGTGAGATAGATCAATCAATCTCTTACATTAAAAAGGCCTCAGCTAAGGTTATCAATAAAATCTATGAAGAATGGGAGGTAAAAAGAATGGAGAAAGCGAACGTGTTCCTCTGTGATCTTTTAATAAGCAAGTTCGCCCACGCGCTAGGGGGGTTCAACGCTATTGAGTCACCTGAAAAGCTCGAAAACGAGTTGAACACTGACCAGCTGTTAAAAAGAGACGTAGAGAAGTTTATATCATACATATCACCCTACCTCCCTTGTTTAGGGTTATTATCAGGCGGACTGACAACTAGTAAACACATATTCAGCCACTTGGCTAGAGGGGAAATCCCCGAGGGGGGAACCCCAAATGAAGAAGGAGACAGTGCTATCTAATTACAATATGAGCGGAAGCGAGTTGAAGGTGAGATATCATATATCCAACACAACACGGACGCGATAGCATGTAAGCGTTCACATTCGTCGAATATCCTAAAGACATCAAACGATCTCGGCTGAGAAAATCGAACGAAGAGTTTACACAAACCATCAACATTTTGTATCAGACATACAAGCTCCATCACTAATTTATTTCGTCTGCTAATCGTTAATGAATAACTAATGTGATCATTAATGTCACGCGACGGTGACTCTCGCTAGTAAATCGTCGTACGTACAAAACGGGATTTCCCCAAGGACTTCCCCTAGCAAGTCGTCGCACGGCGAGTGTGCTACCCAACTGAGTATCCAAATGGATAGCGAAATGGCGCTCTTTTGATTGGTCAATTCACACAGTGTCCATTGCAAATGTTTTACCCAAACAAGTACCCAAATGGATAGCAAAATGGCGCTCTTTTGATTGGCTAACAACACTGACTAATTTGCATAACAGACAGGTCTACAAAATCGTACACACGGCTGAGCCACGACAGTCACAAATTTAACCACACACAAAGAACGTGGGGTACCAACGCATTTTTCCAAATAGCGTAGATTCCTAATGGGTCTGACTTTTGGAAAACCGTCCTTGTGTCGCCGTGTCCTACACTACTCTCCAAGGCTCCAGCGCTCACACACAGTAATGATCGCTGGATCCCTGGAGAGTAGCGTAGAACGTGAGGAATCAGTGGAAGAAAAGACAACGAGACTCAACAAAGAGTTGTTGTTTATCTACCAGGTTAGAGAGATCAAACGACAACTTTTCGCTAGGAGTAGCGTAGAACGTAAGGAACTAGACGAGAGGTTCAAACACACTGCATTGGGAAAAAGGATGACCAGTCGTAAAAGAGAGTTGCGGCTTCTCAGTCGTCTCAAATAGCTCAAACGATCGACACAAAAACGATAGAACATGGTGGTACCAACGCACTTATCCAAATCGTACAAATTCCAAATGGATCTGATTCCTGGAAAATCGTATAGATTCTAAGAAAATGGATCTAATTCTTGGAAAACCGTCAGATTCTAAAATAGACCACGCCCTTTTTAAGACGTCTCGGCCACGTCCCTTTTTTAAGGCATCTCTGCCACGCCCTTTTTTTAAGACGTCTCGGCCACGCCCCTTTTTTAAGGAATTCTTGGAATTATTTTTGAGATAATTCTTGGAACTTGACCTTGACCTTGACAGTAGTAGTAAAAGGCCTATTCTAACTCACATCAGGTAAGTCCACTAAGTGGGCGTGGTTAAAGTTTTTGACCACGCCCACTTAGTGGACTTACCTGGGGGGTGAGTTAGAATCGGCCTTTTACTACTACTGACCTTGTTCACATCTACTGTCTCACTGTCATTGTCAGCAGTTACAGCATGGGTTTGAACAGTGTTTTCAGCAACTTTCACAGGAGAGCCTAAGATATGCAAAAATGAATCAACACACTTCCTTTGCAATGCTTCCTTACACCTAACATTCAGGAGGTGTTGCCATGCATGGATTTCATTGTGCAGGGGTTCTGGGCGTTAAAGATTGGCATAGTATCCAATCCTTGGGTCACCAAGTTGCCGTAAACCATTGGTAGCCATGAACGTGGTTTTGAGCTTCAGTTATTTTTGGCAACGTTTTCCTAAATTTTTCCAACTTTGCAAAATCCCTTTCCCTACTTTCCTTGGCAAAAGGTTTCCACCCATGTGAGAAAATTCAGCATAATGGATATTGGTATAAACTCTACTGTGCACTGGTGTCCACACACTGTCAGCAAGTTACCCTCCATGACCTGCATTTCATCAGTATGCTGCCTCCAGATATCTTCCATGACCTGCTCTTTCTCTGATACACTTAAACAGTGAAGCAGATTATGAAATCCTCTACTTCGCACCCTATTCCCAAAATTACAGCATGTTAATGAACCAATGGACATACCTAGTTCACTAGTCTCTGGAGCACCATCATCAGAAAACTGAACAATAAAGTGGTTAATATTTCCATTGAACCAGATAATAAGCTGTTTGCTGAGTCTAGGTAGCCTTAAATGTAGGTCTATAATCATAAATACTAAATATATAAATACTAAATAAATACTGTACAAGAAACCCCAGATAATTATTACTTATTGGTGAAATATCCTATATCTAAACTTTTTATAAATTTATCTACTTTATCATTACTAGCTATTTTAGGGAGTGCAACCTCTACATCTAAACATTTTAGATTTCTTGGTAGCCATACTTCTTTCTCGGCATCATATACAGAACTCTGTGTTTTACAAACTAGTTTAAACTTTCGTCTGGAAAGATAGTTCTGGTATTTTATGGCTACTGCCTGTTTAATAGCATCTTCAGAATTACTGAAGTCATTGATAGACTTCCAAACACTCCTTGCAAATACTTTCCACGCTTATAACTTGCAATTAATTTACTTATAATTTCATCTGTTGCATGAGCAGCAATGATATCCCATGCACCATATATTGCCCCATCGTCACTACCATGTATATACACTAGTATGTCTTTTGTTTCCTGCCGTCTACGATACCTGGTACTGTTCTTCACATCAGAAATTGAATCATAAGTGGTGCGATTTTTCGTTCTCATCGCTCTTGCCGGCTGTGTCTGGCAAGTAGTGCTTTGAAGCGATCCATACTGGCTTTTTAACAGTTCAAGCTTTTGCTCTTGTTCTGCTACTTCAGTCCTGGTATCATTCAGCAATTTATCTTTATAAAAGGGAGGTATAAGTACATAAGGCTCACATTGCAAAAAATGTTAATGTATAAGCACACAAGCTAGTTTGTGCGTCTAAATCAAGACATGAACTTTATCAACGTCAAGTCAATTGGGGTAGGATATCTGCTTATTACAATATTTTATATTGTATATTATATTTATATGTTATGTAAACATTGGGCAAGAATATTTGACAAATATTGTAGGATCTTTTATGTTTCTTAGCAGCTTCAATTTCTCTTTGACAAATTTCATCCTTGCAACTCTCTAAATCGGCAAACTTAGTACTCTTCTCCTCATAATTGCTCTTGAATTCATCAGACTTTCTCTTCAAAGTATTTCTGACTTGAGTTTGTGAAGTGTCCCAAAAAGCATTCTCGGTCACATTTTCCTTGGTGGTTATTTTCCTTGCTGCACTTCTGACTTTTTATATACAATTTTTCCTGTATAAACGAAATTTCAAAAATAATATTGAAAATAGTGGCTAATTAATTGGTCAAGAAGGCAATTTAAGATGGCCGACAAGATCAAAAGTATGAATCAAAACATGGGTTTAAAACGGCAAATACTTACAATTGCTGATTGCTTTCGACTGCACTTGTTGAAGCCATTAACCTAAACTTTATTTTGAATTTAGAAATTATTTGTGCAACAAAAGCATGACGTTGCAAAAAACAAATTTATCCCCAGGAAGGGTATTCAGGCATATTTCGTGTTCGAACGCAAACAGAGTAAAAATAAAGGCACAAGTGCTAAATTTAAAATAAATGTTCTGCTACAGTGTACACAAAAACGTAAAGAACAAATCATTGGAGCACACACAGAGCTTGAAACCCTAAAATACTAACTAGCCAAAGGGACTTGATATTGTATTATTCCGTTATTCGTCTATCCCAGTATCGTAAAATGTATTTGGTTGCTGCGTCTTCCACATACACTGCGCCAAGCATCCATATACAATCGACAGATAGCTACATGTATATGAAATTATAATAGACAAAGCGATAACAAGAATGTCTGTCTGGCTGTCAAGATTTGTAAAATGACTCCAACAATTACAATGTATTGCGTTTAAGTGCTCTTATAAAACTCTTTATTTATTGTGGTCAAATCCTGAATTCTGTTGCCTCAAAACACTCGCCATCTTGAACTGAAATTATCCAATTCACTAGAATGTTAAAACACTTCAATATAAACAGTAGATACTGCACTTTCTATATCTAATTCCCGCTATTTTTGTTCCTTTGAGATAGCTAGATTCAGATCATACTATGTTTCTATTATTATAAATTAAAGTATAGAGGCAACAGCACTAATGTGTGGATTGGTAGAATATTTAACAATTAGACAACGAGAACGAGTTGTCTAATTGTTTTAGTATCAACCATAAACAACCTTTCTTTAATGTAGAAAAGTCTTATCGAACGTTCCAAATTTTCAGATAGTTTTACCTTTTTGTTTGTAGTCTCCCCATTCAAAATGTAGAGTTGCTCGATGGCACATGATAAACAATTGTAATCATATTTTGTGTAGATATACTCCATAGGCATAAGCGAATTCATTTTCTTATTCGAAAATGTCAAACTGAACAATTTTCCATTACTTTCGGGCCAATGTTTTCATGCTTTCATCACTTGTATATAAATGTTAGCGGGCGCCTTGTTTGGACTAGATTTCAGGTTTTGCTGTGCAGCATGAATATGTTGTGGCTTCTGATTGGTCAGGATAGGAATATTCCAGCATAAGAAGGTTTGTGATTGGATAACGCTACTCATGGTCTATCACCAATAGACAGTGAGTAGCTGGATACTAAAACATATTAGTTGCTCTGTCAAGTTATCAATAGTCAGCAGTAGAGCCAAGAGGTTATTTATGTAGTTCAACTTCATCTACATACGATGCGCAAGTAATGTATTATAATATTGCGTCAATTCTTCAGTACAAATTGTCAAAAAGTACATTTCATTCCTTATTCAGTAACCTCCAATCCCTGAGTTGATAAAATAAAACAATTTTGCGAACTGCCCTTACGAAAAAATCCTATGGGATCCTATAGGAAAATTGCATTTCCTATAGGAATTGGGCCAAAATCTAATAGGAATAAATTTCCTATGGGAATTCCAATAAGAAATTTAAAATCCTATATGGCCTTTGACTCACTCAGTCACAGTAGTCTAAGTGGAGACCTGGGAAAGGTCTTGAAAAGACCTTGGGCGCAGGGCCTGAGAACGGCCTAGAAATAGGAAAAACTAGGCCGTTAACAGTTTTCTGCACCCAAAACTGGACGTTTCCACACTCCATGCATAAAAGCAGATAGGCAATGACGTCTTTGACGTGTAAGATGATACGAGGGGATTTGGAATTAATAAACAAATAGTTGTTCATAATTGCGCAATTAAGTATAGTATTAAGTATAGTTTAGACCTGTAGAACAGAAAACTGATCACAAAACGACAAGTAAACCATGGATTAGTTTGAGCGGTTTTACACTGTATTACAATAAAACTAGACAGTCTAATTTAAGATTTTCACTTGCCTAGGTTTCAATTTCTGCCAAATTGTGGCCTAAATTTGAAATACTTTTTGCCAGGGGTACCCAGGCATAACTGAGCTCATTTGGAACGCTGGATACTTCGTCCTCAGCAATCGAAACACAGATTTAGTAAGATAAAATTCGAATATAAGTCAGTTATTTGACGATCTGCCATCTGTGACCACAGGACTTCAATACGGTCGTTGAACCCTCGTGAGTTCAAATGTCAAGCTCAGTTCTCATTGGTCAATTTGGACAGGCTTATAATGGCAGCAATACAAAGAAAGAAATTGCTTAAAATAAGAAATTGTATTCTTGCCAAGAATTGGAGATTATTCTGTGTTTATGTACACTAACATTTTCGTTCACCTTACTTACCCACTTGGTTGGTTAGGTGCAAGCTGTTGGCTGAGGGGCGTTGTACTGGAGAGAGTATAGTGATACTTGGATTCCGGTTAAGATCCAACCTGGTGGTATCTTGAGCTGACCACCGAAAAGTGATCACCCTTTCCAAGTACTGATAAGAGCTCTTTACTGCTTATGATGAGGATACTAAAAAACCCAATTGGCAGGGCAAATGGGCAATCAGAGATCTTGCAGGGCAATCTATATATGGGCTTCATCTACACGAGATTTTACAAACAGGTGTAAAGCGTAGTTTACGCTTGTCCTAAGAATCGTAACGCAGCAACATACGCAAGAGTTAATCTACAATGAAGTGCTTACTGCGCTTGCGTATGTCGCTGCGTTACGATTCTTACGACAAGTGTAAACTAGGCTTTAGTACTGGGCGAATGCAGTGGTTGTGCAGCTGTTCATGCTATTAGGAAACCGGAAACATGCGGGCTGTAGTTGTTTGAGATTCATGGAGATGGCTGGGATATACTTTGTGGTAACCTAGTCCCCACCATATTTACGGTTAGGATTAGTGTTATAAAAAACATGTGGAAACTCGTAATGTGGTAGACCTTGGGTCTTTGGGCACTGCAAATAATCTTTTACAAATGTTGGTTATAATCGATGTGCACCGTACACCTGCCAAGTAAACTTTGAACTAAGGATAGGTATGTAACGAACATCATCAAAGTCCGCTCGTTTGCTGGACGTGGCGAACCGTTAAGAGTTGATTTGGTCACTCCAGTAGCAAAATTCCAAGCAGGGCATGGAGATGTGCTGTATGTTCGGCACATTGATTTGGCGAGACCTTGAAAGAGTAGGGCGGTTGTTTGCTCTTCTAGATATTGAAAATCAGATGGGCTTGCAAACCTTCGAGAATGTGGTTGGATGTGCATGAGGTTACCAGATGTACTCCTGGAAGTTCAAGTAAGAGAGTGCATTAACAAGTACGTTGGTTTTACCAGGAAGTTGAGCAGCTGCTATATGAAATTTAAGTCTAGTGGTGATGAGAAAAAGTTTGCAAACCAAGTACATGATAGTTTCGTCTCTAGAAGTGCCAGATATAATGATATACGGAAGGCGATTTTTCCTCCCTTGATCTTTTCGTAAGACAATGCCACCATGACATTGATAAATTGCACCCTCCATGCAGAAAACAAGTTCATAACCTCAACAAAGAAGAGCTTCTAGCTTTAAAGTCATTGCGATGCCGAAATGACGTTCTCATAAAACCTGCGGACAAAGGTGGCTCTGTTGTTGTCTGGAGAGCGGACTTGTATCGACAAGAGGCTCTTCGCCAACTCAGTGACACCATCTTTTATACGAAATTGAATTCCGATCCCACTCAATCTCACCAAAAATCCATAAAAACAACCATCAAGAATTTCATCCAAGTCAGCGAATTGCCTGCCTCTGCATCTAACCTTATATTAACAACCCAGAACGCTTGTCATATATTTCCTACCTAAAATTCATAAACCTAACAATCCTGGCAGGCCGATTGTTGCCCCTTATATATCCTTTGGTTAAGAAGTTGCCTTCTTATATCAAAGATACTAAACATGCCTTGCAAATTTTCGACCAGTTATGTTTCAGTAGTTTCAATAAATTTATTTTCACCATGGATGTCAAGTCCTTATACACCGTCATTCCCCATTATGATGACCTTGAAGCTCTGAAGTTTTTCTTTGATAAGCTCACTCATTTAGAACCCTCCACAACCACGTTACTCCGCTTAGCAGAACTAGTGCTTACCCTTAACAATTTTTCGTTTGATGGTGAACATTATCAACAAATAAGTGGTGTTCTGATGGGCACCAAAATGGGTCCAAGCTATGCTAACTTATTTGTTGGTTATGTTGAAAAACAGATCTTTGAACAATACACGGGTCCCTTGCCTGATTTCTTCGGCAGATTTATCGATGACTGTTTAGGAACAGCGTCATGCTCACGTGTCCTTTTAGAGCAGTTCATCAACTTTGTTGATGATTTTGATCCTGCTCTGAAGTTCACGTGGGAAATCAGCGAGACCTCTGTCGTTCCTTGATATTTTAATTTCGATTGATGGTGATTCCCTGAGAACGTCGGTCTCATACAAGCTTACTGTCTCCCATAGTCATCCTCTCATCCCAACCACACTGAGCAATCCATCCCTTACTCTCAATTATTGCGTCTTCGCCGCTTATGTAGCGACGACCAAGATGTTCAAGCCAAAGCAATGGAAATTAGATCTTTTTTTGTTCAACATGGTTACCCTACCAACCTTCTAGACCTCGCCGTTCAGAACGCTTTTCTCGTCCCCCGTTTAGATGCACTTGAACCACCTTTGGAACAAGTTTCAAACAACAAAATTCCTTTAGTTCTAACATTTTATCCTTTCAATTTTAAAGTTAAAAATATTATTAATCGGAATTTTCACATTTTACAAAATGATCCTGAGACGTCAGCCATTTTCACCAAAAAGCCTTTGGTATCTTTTCGCCGTAATAAAAACATTCGTGACTCCTTAGTACATAGTGCCCTTAAACAAAATACCTCGGCGCCAGCGGGAACATTTCTTGCGGCCGTTCCCGCTGCAACACATGCCCTTTTCTCAATCCCACTACAGTTATCACTGTCCCCAAATTCAACCACACAATCCGTCATACTTTTTCATGCACTTCCACCAACATCATTTATTGCATTTCTTGCGATAAATGCCCTAAAATCTACATCGGTGAAACTGGGCGATGCCTTTCAAACAGGTTTGCGAACATCTCGTTCCGCGAGGAACAATGATGTTGACAAACCTTTAGCCCGCCATTTCAACAGCTCTAACCATTTGGTTTCAGACATGAAAGTCTGTGCCATCCTTCCCATCTCAGGTGGTAACGATAACCGCAAACGGCAAGAGAAGCATATAATTTTCAAACTTGGCACCACACATCCTCTTGGTCTTAACAAACGTTTTTCTTTTATTTCATTTCCTACAAGTTTTTTTGTTATTTTAGTTTGCTTGGAACTTTTTTATTATTAGCTTATGCATTTCAAGTTTTGTTTCTTACTGCTTTAAGATCGCCTAATCCCCTTAATATTGGACCTGTCATTTCTCCCTCCCCCTCTAATCGACTGTAAAAATAGCAAATGATTTAACTTTTCACATCTCATTAATTATTACTTTGTTTATCTCCCGTGCATTACTTTCTACTTGTGACACCCTTTTGGCATATATATAAGACCTATTTATTTTATTTCATCTCGTCTTACTATGATGAAGGGCTCCACTCGAAACGTCAGTATTTCGTCACTAAATTCTTGGCAGTTTACCACCTTTTCACTTTGCTATATATTCAAAACACTGTCTACGCAGCACTCTACTTTTTTACTACTAATGATACAATCGACGTTCTCGTTATCACAATGAAACAAAACGCGCTTTTCCCATGACCCCAAAGATGGCAAGCAATAATGATGCGGCAAGTTCGTTATAAGCTGAATCATTTGCATTGATAATAGTCGCCACAACAGCCCAGATTTCAAAAAGTGTCTGTTGAGAGTTCAAAGTCAGGAACTTGTGCCTGAACTCTCTGACAAAGGCATGGCACTCAGACGTGTAGCTTTTTAGCTCTGTGGTTTTATACCTCATTCTCAACTCACTATTACTATTTATCGAGAAGACTAGATGTTTACAATCTGAAAATGGTTTCAACTTCACGGAAGTAGAAAGATCGAGTTCGTGTTTGATTTATTTGCAAATAAATCATGCTAACAATATCTCTCTGGAAATATCAACAAGAAATAAATAATGCTAATAACAACTTTACTAATGAACACGTCTGGACCATTTAAATTACTTAGTTGAAATTTTTATTTTATAACTATTTTTATTTAATTTTAAACGTTTGTAAATTATATAGACCACTATTTCTTATATATTGTGATATATATATATCTATATAGTAATATAATTTGTATTATATACACTGTAACGGTTTCCGTGGTTGAAACGCTCTATTTTATTATGAACCTTCGAAAGAGGTTCCACCATGTGGGGAACTGAGTTATCAACAGAAACCGTGAGGTCCTGGGCACGATACAGGTAGCCCAAACATTTACAAAAAATAATAAATCTCGGATGCCTTAACATGGCTCCTCAAAATGTAAAACATTTTAACTCAAACGTTTAATGTTAACTACGTGTCCGTATATGTCCGATAGTTAAGTTATATCTCGAGGCTCCTCGTCGGGGATTCCCGGTCTCTTTTCCACTTCTAATAGCAACACAAGTTTATCTATTGGTCGATCCAATGTTAATCCTGTTGGCATTCGTATCTTTACGGATCTAACCAAACCTTGATCATCAGGTTGGGTACCAATAACTTTGGCTAAGGACCACTTATTTCGGGGAAGATCTTTGTCCTTCACCAAAACCACATCATCTTCTGCAAAGTTTCTCCTCTCTTTGGTCCATTTGCTCCTCGGCTGTAAATTCTGCAAGAACTCATGCCTCCATCGTTTCCAGAATTCATTCGTCAAGTGTTGGACTTGTCTCCATCGGCGTTTACAATACAAATCCGTACGTTGGAACTTTCCAGGGGGTGGCAAGACAATCTTCGATTTACCGGTTAAAAGCGCCATTGGTGTCAGTGGTACTGGAGAAAGTGGGTCACTGAGAGACTCGACGGTAAGTGGGCGGCTGTTAATAATGGCGTCGGTCTCACATAATGTTCTAAATGCTTCGTCATTCAGGCGGTGACCATGTTCCTTCATGAGTGCAGCTAGGATATTGCGTACTGATCTAATCTGCCTCTCCCATACACCGCCGAAGTGACTTGCTGCAGGTGGGTTTCTTCTCCAATCGATGTTGTGCTTTAGAAGCTCTGCCTTTATACTGTTTTCATCCATTTCTTCACAAGCCCGTTTAAGTTCATTGTCAGCACCAACAAAATTGGTTCCCTGATCGCTGCTAATCTCTCTAACCGGTCCTCTCCTTGCAATAAACCTCTGTAACGCTTGTATAAACGAGTCCGTCTCTACGTGTCAGCGACTTCGATATGTACAGCGCGACTTGCCATGCACGTAAATAAGGCATCATACTGTTTAACTTCTTTGCGCCCTTGCTTCACCAACCATGGCCCGAAGTAATCAACCGCGCAATATGTAAATGGTGGTGATGGTTCCAGTCGTGATTCTGGGAGATTCGCCATCTTTTGCTCTCTGACGAATCCACGTAAATGGCGGCATTTTACACATTTGGAGATGATTGATCGAACTGCTGCGTTGCCGTTTACAATCCAGTAACCATTGGCGCGCACTTCGTTCAAGGTCATTCCTCTGCCACTGCGCTGAACTTTCTCATGAAAGTGCCGTATGAGGAGGGTTGTTAGATGACCATTTCTTGGAAGAATGATTGGATGCTTGACGTTTTCTCCCATGTTTGCTCTGTCAATCCTTCCTCCGACTCGTGACATACCATTGGGATGTAGAAACGGATCCAATCGCCATATACCACTCGACTTCTTCATCCTGGTTTTCTTTACTTTAGCAAACTTTCGATCTTTACAACTTGCATTTGCTTGCATTTCTTGCAATACTTCGATTTCCTTCGAGAAGACATCGTTTTGCATCCACTTGATTATCATCGCTTGTGCATTTTCCAATTCTTCCACACTGATTGGTGAAACTTGATGAACTGTAGAAGTATTCTTTGTGCTTTCTCTTGGTGACACAGTAGCAGGACACTTGGATCTGGTTTCTGCGACCTTTGCCTTGAGCCTTTGTATGTATCTTCTGCAATGGGCAATTGCAAACTTGGCTTGTGTCCAGGTGGGAAAACGTTCCAATCTGCTCAGCATGTTGCTTTCTTGAACCGACGTTGTACGGGCGTTAACTTTCTTAACTTCGGGGTCAGTTTCATCCTGTTCGATCTTTCGAGCGTAGCCTTTATCGACAATACTATTCATAAATGCCATATAATCACTTCGATACTTCTCGTTGTGTTGAAGCTTTTTCTTCAAGCCACTTAGGCGCTGTTCGGCTGCAGGCCGGTTGTTCGGAAGTTGGAGATTCTCGTCCTTGAAGGGTAACGGCATCACATAGTGGGAACTTTCACTATGGCAAATTCCTTCTTCAGCTTTCTCGAGAAATCTGCGGTCCTCTTGGGATGGACCCATTCCACGCTCTTTTTCCGAAAATTCCATCTCAAACATCTCTCTTATTACGTTGGGTGTAATGACCTCTTTAACCTTCCTCTCGATGGTAACATATCCCTTGGCAGTACTATTGGAGCTGCTTCCGACAATATGGACTCTGTTACATGATATTGAATCACCGTTGCTGTGATTCACTGGACCATTTATATGCCATCCCAACAGCGACTTCACTGCATATGGTTCATCTTCGTTTCCGTGAATTACATCTCTTGGTCGTAGGGCACTTGGACAATTCAGACCAATCAGTATTCCAACTTCTACATCTTCCATGTAGGCTGGTATTTGCTTTGCTATCTTCTTCAAGTGAGGCCATTTGCTCAGCAGTTCAGTTTGGGGAATTTCATCTCTGTCAGCTGGAATCTGCTGCCTTGTGTAGGTTCTGGGTAACCTTAAACTGGTGGTATTGTGTTGAAAATGTTCCACCACCAAACCTTCAACAGCTTTAGTAGACACTTCTTGAGTACCATGCATGGTAGTTAATATGAGGCTTGGTATCGTTTCCCTCCATGTAGTTTCTCCAAGGATTCTTCTTTAATGAAGGTTCCGCCACTGGCATTGTCCAGTAGAGCATACACAGGAACTTTCTCAACAGGATTGTCCTCGTGGTACAACCAAACTGGTATAATACCCATGTTGATTGGTGTGTCACCAGCCTCTGTGATGTCGCAAACAGTTGAATGCGCGTTGTTAACTTGCTTCTATACATCCTTGGTTTCTGAATTTGCTTTATCAGGGTCCTCCTCTTTCCCATATTTCTTGAATCGTGGTTGCCAATTAGTGTCATGTAATGTTGTCGGGTGACGCTTCTTGCATACTTGACATGTCTTTCTCTGCTTACAGAACTTGGCAATATGATCTGGACTGTAGCAACCAAAACACAAACCTTTCATTCTCACAAAGTTTTTCTTATCAGCCAATGACCGTTTCTTGAACTCGAAACACTGGTCAAGATCATGCAACTTACGGCATAAAATGCAAGGCATACCAGACTTGCTTGATTGTTCATCTTTCTTTGTAGACTCTGTAGCGAAACTCGAACCTCTGTTTCTTTGATCCCGCCTTGGGCCATAAGGACTTTCTTTCTTCACCAACTCTTCTGAATAAATAGGGTCGGTAGCCAGGTCAGCATGCTTGATTACAAACTGCACAAAATCTTCGAAAGTAGCCAACTTCCCTTTAGTATTCCTGATACTACTAGCTCTTTCACACCACTTGCTACGAAGGTACCTTGGTAATTTCTCCCAAAGTTGTCTCAAAACATGGGCTGTGTTCAAATCATTCATATATTCCATACCAATCATAGCGGTTCTTGCTTGCTCTAACATGATGGCAAATTCTTGTAGCTTTGCTCCATCGCTGGGCTTAATAGGTGTCCAACTTGACAACTTGGTAACATAGGCATTGGCAATCTTGAATGAGTCCCCATAATGTTTCTTCAGTAACAATTTAGCTTCTTGGTACGAAGATTCAGATTTTCGTTGGAAACATCCCTTTATAACCTCTTTGGCTTTACCTGCAGTATATTGTTCCAAGCAGTAGAGTAGTTCTGTAGAATCTGTAACCTTTGATTCTACCAAAGTCTCAAACGCTGTTATAAATGCTGGATATTTATTATGTCCCCAGAAAATGTAGGTGGTTTGTGGGTAGGTAAGGATCCTTTCAATTGTTGAGTTGCAATCATCTTTGTTAGTTCAGTTTGATTTTGTTGTATCTTGAGAAACTCTTTATATGGGGTGACTTCTTCAAGTGAAGCAGGCTCAGCTTCAGAACTCTGATGTTGATTCTCTAATACTTTGGTGGTGTTCACAGTGGGTTTCTGTAGCTAGGGGTACAGGCTCTTTTCTTTCAATCAAATTAGGAACCACAAAGGCAGAAGCATTTGGATCCAGCAATGATGTTGTAGCTTGAATGGTTGGTGAACAAGCATTAATTGAACTTGGATTTAAATTTACATTTGAACAATCTTTAACATTACCGTCCTCGATATTACTAGCACCGTCATTTAACTCTTGTTCATAGATCTGTTTCTCTATCTTAACTTCAGCTATTTGTTGTTTTAAATCCAACTCCTCAGAAGCCATCCTTATTGCTTGTTTTTCCTTCAGAAATGCAGCTTTTACTTCTAGTGTTGCAGATTTGGCTTTTGCTAGAATTAATTTTGCTCTTGTGGATACAGATGAGGCCACAGAAGATCGGGATTTACTGGAACTACGAGATCTTCTAGACTTACAAGAATATGCTTCATATTTCATAGGTAGTTCCTTCTTAGCTTTATTCAGGAATTCAACGATTTTCTTTTTAAACTCAAACACATTTCTATCTTGAGTGTCATACCATTCGTGAGCCATTTCAATATCCTTATCATTTTCTAGTTCCTTGATATACAACTCGTAAGCTTTCTGCATATTTAAAAACAGTTTATCCAACTGTACTGTATTAAATCTCACCGTCTCATCATTATTTACACTCGACATAAGAGGGGCAATTTCATCCATTTGCTTAGTTACATCAGATAAAGCGTACTCACAGTTTTGTTTCAGACTCTTTAAAACCATTTCCTTGTCGTTGGTTATTGGACCAGTTTATTCATTGCGATAACTTTGATTTTCCATGACCGTATTTCCATCAAAGTTCAATGAACTGCTGATATTCCTCGTTCGCATTTCCATCAAACACCGTGGGCTCGACAACATATGTCAGCGGTTCCGTGACGAGTGGCAAGCTCATTTGCTCGTCATTCACGATATCCAACAAGCTCAGATCAGCTTCGAAATCCATAATAGTGTTCCTTTAACCTTTATCCATAGATAATCGTTCTTTATGGTTGAACTGTAACGGTTTCCGTGGTTGAAACGCTCTAACATACACAATCTCTTTTATTGAAATGTTTGTAATAGCTAAATAGTGTCCCCAATTATTAGCTATTGTAAATAAATTTCTGGTAGCTGTGAATGTATGATGTCTACATTAACAAATAATCGCTAACCCCAAAACAACAAAGATCGTAACTCTCCATGTTTTACCAGTTCATGTTTTATCAGTCCAGTCCAGTACAGTCCAGTCCATGTTTTACAACATGCCCTTAAATACAGAGAGCTGCTTTTATAGAAAAAGTGTAACAGGAAGTTCATATGCCATCAGCTGTGAAAGACCGTGTGAAAGAATGCCAATCAACAACACACCGTTTGGTAAGTCCTTTCGAATAGTCACCTATTGCCGGCGAGAATTGCACTTTCCAGTAAACCGTCAGTCTATGGGTATGAAAATTCCCTATGTCAATAAAAAGTTATGGCAATTTTGCCGAGTGTATGGTTTTGATTTCATGGATAATAGTACTATACCAGTTAATTGTTTGGTAAATGACCAATTTCAAATTCCCATGAGGATCTCTGACCGACCAGGGATGAATTCATATCAAATTCACAGAAACATCTCAAACAATTTAGGAAAACAAATATTTTAAATATAGCTTTTATAGAAGATAATAAAAAATCTCATTCAACTAAATGCCTTCCTAATGCTCAGTCAGTACACAATAAAACTGATAAATACAGACATGTATAACTTAAACGTGGCTGACTGAATATTTTCCTGATGAAGGAATTAGTGTCAATGGTTTCATTTTGGTCAGAAGGGATAGATCCATCAGGCGCTGTGGTGGTGTTGTCATGGATCAATCCAAAAATAATACTTTTGAAGATTTATTTGGGTTATAATACATCACATAAACAAGACCAGCAACGAAAAAGGCACTGTCTCATTTCGTGAGAGCCCATGGCACAGAATAGGAAATGAACAGAAGGGCCACTCGCGTCAGAACCTTTGATGTTTTTGTCCTCGCGCATCTCGGCCGCCATCTTCCTAGCCAGTAAAACTCCAGCCAGTTCAACAGTAAACAATGGAGCGAAAACCGAGGTTGGATGATTGCAACGGGTATATCTCAAAATTGTGGTCGATGTTTTTCAAACCACAGCTTTAATATCCAAAAGAGAGGTTAGTTTTTGTATTTTATTTCGTTAGAAAGTAAATTAACACATTTTAAACGCGTAATTTTATGATTTTATGCGGCACAATTTTTGTTGCTTTTCTCAATTTCTTGCACGCTCACTCTCAGGGCAAGTTATTTGTTTGATAAAATATATTCAAGGTCCAGCAGTTTTTTCTTTCCTAAGTAAGCTAGGCTAAGGTAATAAGTGATATAAATGTTATGTAAACCACGGATTTTACGTTGTTCTTTACTTACAAATGTTCAATATATTTAGTGTCTTTTTTTGCATATTAAAAGTTGCGATTCGCAAACTTCAAACTGTGTAAATGAATGCTCAATCGTAAAAATAACTTTTGCAGGAAAACAAGAGGAAATTCAGGACAACTTTGGAACGTAACAGGAATACTTTGCAATTTCCTCAGGATATTTTTACAGGCACTCTTGGTATATATGGAGAAGTTTGCTATGAAGGCATCTTCAAGTTGTTCATGTACTCCAAGTAAAGTGTTGCTGAAGCATGGAGCCATCAACTTTCTGTAATCATCCAGGTTGTCTGACACCAGAGGCAGAGTTGTTGTGCAAGTTGAACACTTGTAAACACTTTTAATCAATTTTAATATTCACTTTTTAATTTTAATAAACACTTTTAATAGTCTTTGATCCTGTAATCTCTGATCATTTAGCTGTTCGCTGTACGCTGTCTATTCCAAAGAAGGTTTTTGAGAGAAAGGAGGTTTTTTATCGTAAGATCAAGTCGATTGATATGGGACAACTGCGTGATGATATCATGAACTCTCGCCTAACTGATCCAGATAGTGAGGGTGGTGATTTAGACACTCTCACTTGCAGATACAACACGGTTCTATCTGACTTACTGGATAAACATGCACCACTAAAGAAGCACACTATTACATTGCGTCCAGCTGCCCCTTGGTATACGGATGTGATCAGGGCCGAGAAACAGAAGCGTCGGAAACTCGAGCGACGTTGGCGAGCATCTGGACTCCCTGTGCACCGTGAATTGTACGTTGGTCAGTGTAATCTGGTCAATAAATGTATATTTGATGCCAAGATGGGTTACTACTCTACTGTTATCGAAGAAAATCATTCTGATCCCAGGAGTTTGTTTTCTAATTTTGATAAGTTGCTTCATCGAAAGGCTGAGAATAAATTACCTCATTCTGACAATAACGAATCTCTTGCAAATGCATTTGCCGACTTTTTCATTAACAAGATTTCAGCAATACGCGAAGAGCTGCAGCTGGAAAGGAACACGATAGATGACCAATTTCCTGAGCCTCAACGTTACAATGGTACTAAACTCTACGAGTTTGAGCCTGTTACAACTGAGGAACTGTCCAACCTCATTAGATCTGCATGTCGTAGGTCATGTGCTCTGGATCCCATCCCTGCATCGATCTTAATGGGCTGCTGGGACCTGTTGTTACCGTTTGTGACCAAGGTTGTGAATTTTTCGCTAGAACATGGTGTGATGACTAAGGACATGAAGGAGGCTTTACTTAAACCGCTCCTCAAAAAGGCATCACTGGACTATGAGCTTTTTAAGAACTTCAGACCAGTATCCAACTTGATGTTCCTCTCAAAATCCTGTGAGAAAACTGTTGCATCTCAACTCAACAACCATCTGTGTGACAATAATCTTCAAGAATTGTTCCAGAGTTCGTACAAGACCGGCCACAGTACTGAGTCTGCGCTTATCAAAGTGCAGAACGATATCCTGCGTGCCTTAGACGATGGCAGATGTGTCATTCTCTTGTTGCTTGACCTTTCAGCGGCTTTCGACACGGTCGACCATGGAATACTACTTTCTAGATTGTCTAACTGCTACGGGATTGAGGGCACTGCAAATAAATGGTTTAAGTCATATCTTTGCGATCGTAGGCAGCTCGTGGTTATCGAGAATAATAAATCTTCCAGTCGTCCACTAACATGCGGAGTACCGCAAGGATCTGTTCTTGGCCCGATTTTATATCTGCTGTATACCAATCCTCTTAGTAATGTAATGCGTCGTCATGGTATCTCATATCATATGTATGCTGATGACACACAAATTTACTTAACATTCAAGTCATCCGTGTTGGGAGATATGGAACTATCCCGGGAACGAGTTGAAGCGTGTGTACGCGATATTAATCGGTGGATGCTGTATAACAATCTGAAGATGAACAATGATAAGACGGAGCTCCTGATTTTGCACTCGAAGCATCGCCCACGACCATCGTTGGAATTTATGACTGTTGGAAACTCGTTAGTTTCTCCAACCCCATCTGCGCGTAACATCGGAGTTGTGTTCGATAACACAATGAACTTTGAGAAGCATATCAGTGAAATCTGCAAGTCTGCCTTCTTTAACATTAGGAACATTTCCCAAGTTCGCAGATACCTTAGTATTGAATCGACAAAGACACTGGTTAATGCGTTTGTCATGTCTAGAATTGATAGTTGTAATTCTTTATTGTATGGCCTGCCTAGCTACTTAATTCAACGTTTACAATATGCTCTCAACGCGGCTGCAAGGCTCATATCCTTGTCACGTAAGGCTGATCATATCACGCCTTTGCTTATGGAATTGCACTGGCTTCCAGTACAACAGCGTATCACTTTCAAGATTTTGTTATTTACTTACAAAATAGTTAATGGTATAGCACCAATGTACCTAAGTGAACTGCTTGTACCTTATGCTCCAAAGAGAGCTCTCAGATCTGCTGACAAGTTGCTTTTTTGCCAGCCATCATATCATACAAAGTCGTATGGGTCAAGAGCGTTCTCAGTTTGCGCTCCTTATATGTGGAACAAATTACCTATGGCTATTAAGTGTAGTTCTAGTGTTGTGATTTTTAAGCAGAAACTTAAGACACATCTTTTTAAATTATCATATTCTTAATTGTTTTATTATCTATATAGACTTTGACTATAATACATATTAGTTAGTGTTTATGTATATGTATATTGTATGCATGTAAAGCGCATTTGGGCATTTTTGGAGAGTGCGCTATATTAAGTAATAAAGTATTATTATTTATTATTATTTATTATTATTTTAAAGTATTGTACATGTCATGTTTGTTTCTGACAAACTTGGGCTGCTGAATTAGGATTATTAATGTAGATTTTGTCTTGGAATTTAAACAACTTTTTAGATTGTTGGAGAACATAGTCTTTTTTCTTTTTGTTCAGTATTATTATTATAAGCATTTATTTAAACACGATAAAAAAGGTTACAGCGTAGCTGATGTAGTCGTGCATATATACATATAAATCTATCTTGTATAATAATCTTACCATTACAAGAACCAATTTGTTAACCTATTGTTAAATAATTATACTAAAAATATGTTACAACTGTAGCTTTTTAATTGCTCGCTTAAAAATGTTAATGTTGTCAATGCAGGCTCTTGTGTTATTGTCCAAAGAATTCCATAAAAAAGCTGCTTGATAAGTAATAGACCTCTTTGGGTAATACTAATGTCAGTTTTCTTCTTAAGTTGTAGTTACTGTTAAATGTAATAAATAAAGATTGTAATGCAGTAGGAGAATTGCCATAACAGCAGCTGAATGCCTAATCGAGCGCAGAAGAACCTCTGGCACCCAGGGCATTAAATGCCAGGTGTAACAGTCTCTGCGAATACATATCCTTGATTGTATACCACTTCATTTTATTTAGGACGAATTCTGTTGGTGTATGCCACTCTAAACCATATATAGATTTGGCAGCCCTTACATGAATCCTTTCTAGCTTGTCAAATAAGGTTTTCCCGCATAAACCCTATATGCCAAGGCCATAGGTAATTGATTGTAATATTACCTTGAAGTAGAAGTTCGCCTTAGCATTGGTAGGTAAGAAATAAAGAGATCTTAGAATATTAAGTTTTTGTGAGAAAGACCTAATCAAATCGGTAACGTGCACGTTCCACTTTAGCCTATGGTCAATTTCCATACCAAGACATCTGGCTGAATCAACATGTTTGATATAGCTACTCCGTAATTTAATTCCTTGTAAAGGGCCAATAAAGGTATCTCGTCTTAATAGTACAAACTCAGTTTTCACAGGATGTGAAGTTAGAAGATTTTGGGTGCACCAGTCTTGTAATTTACACAAGACTTTGAGGTCGGTGACTACTGAGTCTGGATCCTTGCCAGTTACATATATTGTAGTGTCGTCAGCATACATGTGAATGTATGTAGGTTGTCTCCTGAAAAAGAATATTGCTTCAAACTGACAATAGTGTGTTGCTTTGACTGGATTACACTGAGATAACATTGGGAAAACTAAGTCCTGGATGAGATTCATGAGAATGTTTCCTGTTTGAGTAGTTAACAGCTAATCAAAACATCCACCTGGCCCTTTTATTTTCAGGATCAACTATTTTTGTATTTTAGATGGTTTTTAGAAGCAGCAAAAACACACCATCTTGGAAACAAGCTTTTCTATACAAATTTCTATATTCACACATTGTTGTTGCTATATAAGTTTGGGATTGGTTGGGGTGTTTTATCCCTTTAGAACAGCTTCAGCTATGCAATTTATTATTTTTGAGCTTTTCACTATTTTTTTACACTTTTTCAGTTCTCTTGCTTGTTTTTGGGCAAGTATTTTAATACAAGATAAAGGGTTCCACCATATCTCATGAAACTCTATCACATTTCATGATTTCAGTTAAAAAAAACCTGTCAGTGGAGATAAATGGCTAAAACTACAGAGCCAGGGTACATGTAGATTAAGTTTCTGTGAAAGTGCAGCAACCTTTACACATTTATTTAAAAAAAACAGTTTGGGTATATTGAAGACCTTTGCACATAATACATCACAGGTAAGAGCAAAAGCTTTAAATATTATTATACTATTTGAAAATATGCAAGCATGTAGTTTGATATTCTTTCAAATTTTTATCTTTGTTTGCTTTACAGTATTTTCTTAGTACAGTAGCAACTTATTACAATATAATAAGCGTTAATCATTAATAAAATTAGTAAATACAGGTACCAATTTAGAAATTTATATAAATCTATATTATTATCACAAAGTACATGCCATTGCCTTACAAATAATATACAAATGATATAAATATTATATAGTACAAAATAATGATATACAACAACAATTCAAAAACACTCAATGTTTTCCAGTTTTATAAATATCCAGAATTAATGTAAACTGAAGCTCGAACTGAAGGATCAGAAACATTTGGATCTACACAAACAAAGTGGTCCTAATCTTGCTTGCCATTTCTGTAACTGGACTGAATAGGCATTAAACAGCTTTGGAATCAACAGTCAATGATATCAAAAGTGTAGCTTTTCAGGTTAACAAGTTAAAAGGTGCTACTGATGCCCAATAACGACCAGTTCTAACACAGCCGGATAATCTCTAAAGTAACAACAAAAAATAAAATGATACAAAGCCAATACTCAACAGTAAAGATATTTGAATATTTAATATTTGCACGCAACATGCCGCCGACAAGGTTTAATGCTTTATTTCCAAGAGTGACTTGAGCCAGAAGTCTGATACAAAGATATAAAACTCTGTATGAATAATAAAATCAACACACAGAACCATGAAGTTTTTAAACAAAAAATATTATCGCAAAAATAACAAATTAAATGTGCTAGCGCATAGATGGCTGCAATGTATTAGCTAAATGCCTCTAAGTTTTTTCTTTTAGATATTCTAACCAAAATATAGTCAGTGGTCGTGGAATGAAAATCGGGCAGGTCTTTCTTGAGTTATAGCCATTTTATTGTCTCAATTCCGGATTTCTCCATGTTGTTTACTGTTGAACTGCTGCGGTTTACTGGCTAGGATGGCGGACCCAACGCATGCACACTAAAAAAACGAGGACACGTCGTACCCCCGAGTGGCCCTTCTTCAGGAAAGGCGCATAGGTAGCCCAAACTGCACTTCACAAAAAAAACACCTAAAGTCATAATGTTCAGAAATATCCCCCTCCCGAATACACAGTGTTCGATCGTCATCATATGTGACCTTCTGGTTGACTAAGTTCACTATCCGTTCACTCCGATGGTCTTTTTTCCTCATTGCACTTGCGCCCACTCAATCGATGTACTGGGCGCACATATTGTTTCTTTCCTATTCTAACTTTCACCATGCATACCAATCCATCTTTTCCAGTGAGAGCCTCGGTAATACGTCCGAGAGTTCACTCTCTGCGTTTGGCTTTGGGTTCCACGACCTTTTCACATCACCTTTGCTGTTTCTTTGGGGATGAAACCATTTTCCAAAACTGCCCAAGTAGCTGCTGAACACAATGCCATCTTTCTCGCGAGTTGCTGGCTTCTTCAACTTCAAAGGCTTCTGGTGCATATTGTTCTTTGGCGTCATTGGGATCTGAACTTACATTCGTAATTGGGCGAGAGTTCAGTAGACCTTCCATGTATTATTCTCTATTTATACTTGTAAGCTACCTGTACAGTGGTATAATTGTATAACTTATGGATTAGTGATTTTCAATGCATTGAATCAAATTTCGGTCACAATGCAGGTTATAGCCCAGAAACTAGTCACAATACGATAATTCAACTATTCTACCTGAAAATATCCGACTTTTCAACTATCCGGCAAATCCGGTATCTGACCGGATAGTAAAAAGCATTATCCGGCGCACCCCTAACAGTAGCTACTGTAAAGGTAATTTTGAATGAATTAAAATGCGCTGTAAACAAAGTTACCTGTTCTAGTTGCTGGGCATCATTCATAAAGGTCTGAATTATTGGATCCACACCATTAGGTTTTAAGGTGTTTGCTGGTTACTAGACCAAGGAGCTGAATTGTATTGAGATGGGAGCGATGTTCTGGTTGTATGTTCCCGAAAGTATAATAAAAGGTAGCTATATACAAATAGAAGAAAATACACTGAGATTTTTCATATACTGTACCGTAAGAATAACATGAATGAATATATTTGATAACTGAAAATGTAATTGAAACTAGAAGGAATAAACCTGTGAACTAAAATTTAAGTTGGAATTACAATGTTTGTGCTTGTTTGCTCTTGATCCTTAGGGATTACAGACTTCTACCTCATCAAAATAGATTAAAATCGGAAGGGCAAATGGATTTCGCCAATTATTGCACTTGCATTTAATTTAGTTAGAAACATGGCATTCATGGAAAGCAGGTTTTATTAGTTTAATTATGATACATTTTATAATAAATTTAGTGATAAATGTAATAGTTATATAGTTATAGATTTTCAAATATAATTTTTATTTATGTATTATATTCGGGCATTAACAAAACCCGGATTGGATTGACAAAACTCGGATCGGATGGAAACGGGGAGGTTGTCCTC